>CM066171.1:52186385-52623885 GCA_033629205.1 Lithocarpus polystachyus | reverse complement strand
TAGTGGACATAATAATCACATGTTATATTGCCTAGGTTTTGCCTTAAAATTGTTGCAATAGTAACTTAAAAGTATTAAATTATTGCATCAACAATAATAAGTTGCAATAACTTATAATTTTCAATTGCTAGTTAAGATTTAAAGCATTTAGGAAATTTTTTTTTTTTTTTTTTTTTTTGCCATAACTTAAGATAAAGAAATTGTATAAATTGATATCAATTATTTTTGCAATCTATTGCAACCAAAATTTTGAACTAATAGCTTATTGTAATAATTTGATATCAATTTTCTTTACAATTTATTGCAATGACAAACATGAAACTACAACAAACATACCATTGCAATAGATATCATGTTATTTTTCCCAAAAAAAAGTGAAATTTTTTCACAGAAGAGAAAGAAAGAATCTTCGTCTCCATGACGAATCTTCCCAATTCCACAACTTTTCCTAGTGGATCCACTTCACCTCCCTCTTCAGCAATGGAATTTTTACCCATCGATCCCACAAAACAAACCAAACATAACACATTGCGCATCAACCCCATTGGCCCTGAAGAACTTGACACCAACTAGACCATTACCATCGCCATTGGGACGATCCTCATGTGTGTTTTAGTCATGGTTGCCTTTTGGTTAGGGTACTGGGTGAAGATAAAATTTATATCCATTGATTCACCACCACCACCACCACCACCACCAAGTCCATCACCACCACCAGGCACACCAGTAATAGTGCCACGGTGAGAGCAAGGGGTGGTGGTTTGCAGGTGTATGTGCACCTGAGAGAGAGAGAGAGAGAGAGAGAGAGAGAGAGAGAGAAGACCAAGTGGAGGTGAAGCTAAAAATTAGTTGCAATGTATTTTCTTTGTGTGCGAGTCATAAAATTTATAAAATTCTAATGACTCTTTCTACAAACTGTAATTAGAAAGCAAATTATGTATTGTTAATTTCATAGTTATAATATTATATATAACTTGTGGATTTGTTAGTTTAATTTTCTAAATTTGCTAGTAAGGCTCTTGCCCCCCTTGGATTTGATGTTACTTTAGTTGGCATATGTCCAAGCTGTGCCTAACATGGGAAACATACCATTGGATGGTAGACTACAGATATCAGGTTATTGCAATGGTATCTTTGTTGCAGTTTCGTGTTTATCATTACAATAGATTGTAAAAAAATTTAAATCAAATTATTGCAATAATAACTTTGTTGCAATAAGCTATTAGTTCAAATTTTCGTTGCAAAAGATTGCATAAATAATTGATATCAATTTATACAATTTCTTCATTTTAAGTTATTGCAAAAAAAAATCATAAATGTATTAAATCTTCTATTAAAATGAAAATTATAAGTTGTTGCAACTTATTATTGTTGATGTAATAATTTAACACTTTTAAGTTACTATTGCAACAATTTTAAGGCAAAACCTAAAGCAATATATCATGTGATTATTAAGTCCACTAAGACGATAATCATGTGCTATAAAGTCCATTATGAAGATTTGATGTGAAGTGGATCTAGCAGGGAAAGTAGTAGAGTTAGGAATGGGAAGATTTGACATGGAGATGGACAAAAATTTCACATGTTTTTGGGTGCGGTTGGAAAATGGTGTTTTGAGGAGTATAAATAATTTATATAAATTAGTTGCGATGGGTTGATGAGACTCTGAGTTTCTTGGAGCCCAACCACGATGGATCAGGGTGGAGGTGGAGGTAGAGGTAGGCGAGCTAGTAGAGAGAGATTGAGAGGAAGATATGATGGAGAGAGAGAGAGAGAGAGAGAGATATTTACGGTTTATTAGGGAAGGATTTAGCAAGTTCGACTAGAGTGTAATCAATGTTGGATCATTTTGTGGGATTTTTGTTCATTTCTTTAGGGTCTGGGTCCTTTAATTTTTTGCATTTAACTTTAAAAGTTGATACTTGAATCTTGCCCCATTTCTTGTAGTTTGGGCTATTTGGGCCCATTTCGGCCCAATCATTCATCAAGTCTATGAACCATTGACAATTCCTAATCATGAAACAAAGGAATAATTAATAATTTGATAGGTAACCTTTTAGAAGCCTATGCCTCCCATGTTCATCATTTAAAACTTCCAAAAAGTTACCTATGCCTTAGGATTTGATGCACAAAGTAGAATGACTCAATGAATATATGTTACAATGAAATCGTCACATGCAACAGCTTCTTCAATCAATCTTTTTCCTTCAATGACTTCTTGATTCAAGAATTATTTGTATGTTCCCATTATGAGTAGTGCATGGGGATTCTTTGCTTCATAACATGAAAAAAATCAGTTTTTTTGTTTTGTCATCTAGTAGGACTTGATGATTGAAATATGGAGTGAGACAAATTCTTTAGAGGACCAATCTGTTTTCTATTAATTTGTTGAAGCTTTTGCAACTAATTAAGAAAAAGGAAAGAATTGAATTAATAGATTGCATAACTTATATAAAGGAAAATAAATTAGTATATATACATTGAAAAAGTTGTTTTTTTATACCTTAACTTGATATTTCCCAATAGTGTTGCTGAATCATTTCCCACCCTTGAAAATATTTCCACCAACATGTCAATAGAAAGATTGGATGGTGGGGTGGGGCCCATTTTAAAATTCCCTTCTTTGAATTGGATTTTTTTGTAGTTCAAAATACTCTTATTAATGAATGGTAACTTTAACGTCATAAATGTCAAATAAGAAATTTCATTTTGGATTCAAAAAGATAATTCCTAAAATTTAGGATTTTTTTTCTTTCACATTCATCTTTTTATTCTCTCAAATTTAGCCTTTTTTTAATTCATTTTTCATCCAAATAAAAGTAAAACACCCCCTGATAATGCAAAAAAAAAAATCAGTAGACTGAATGCTCCGAGCTTCAAAGGACTAGTGGTTTGTTGGAAAGCTTGAAAAGAAAGAAACATGAAATCAAAGGTGAATAGGGTGAACCGGCCAAGAACCCTTTGATACTTAAGTTAGTTTTTTCTCTCTAGAACTCAAAAATTCCAACTTTAGGAACAATGGAAAAATTACTTACATTTGGTGTGGATGAATCCTTATATAGTAAGCTTTGGAGTGGTTACTTGTTTAGTAACTTTCTCAACGTGTGTGGAAGTTAAAAGGTTCAGACTTAATTTCCACAACTGCTATAAAAGTTAGAATGTTCAATCTTATCTTCTACAACTGCTATTGAAAGTTAAATACTTAGTGGGAAATTATAGCGATGAACAAGGATTTGCTCACACTTCAGAATGGTAGAACGTAGTTTGAATCATAAGCTTTTGTAGATAAATCCTTTTCTGAAAATTTTCTAAGTGTTGTGGGGTCGTCCAGCTGTTCCCCTGATGAACGACCTTTATACTCAAGGACGACCTTCATACTCAAGGACGACCTTTATCCACATGGACGACCTTCCCACGGTGGATTGGCCTTCCTATGTTGAATTAACCTTCTTGATCCTAGACGACTCTTATGGACGAATTGAAGATGGTGTGATTTTTTTGGTTCACCATCAGTTGCTCCCTTGTCCAAGGGTTGTCCAGAACATTGTTGTATAACTATTGGTTTTTGACACGTGTCAACATGTTTGTGGTCAATTGTTGTACCATATATCGTCTTAACTTCGGGTACATTTTGTTGTTCCAGATATTGCCATGTGTCACAATCTTGTTGGTTAGCTAGTCATGTCATTTTATTTTTCAAGGAGAATGCCACATGTCAACTTCTGGTTGGTCCGTGTCACCTCGTTGACCCACCTCTGGGCTCTATAAATATGTACATTCTCTCTCTTTCCATTTTATTATTTTCATAATTTCTTTTCTGCCATTTCGTCCAAGAGCTTCTTTTAGTCCTCGTCTTCTAGTCTCGTCAGGTATTTCCTCTCCTCTATCCTTAGGTTTTCGCCTTTGTTCATTTCTTCCAATTATGTCTTCGTCTAGTAGTAGCTTAGAAAGAGAGATAGATGAGTACCAGGACAGGAATGGTAGTAGTGATTATGAGAGCAGTGAGGGTAGTACAGATTATAGTAGTGATAGTAGTTCCTCGAACAATCATTATTCGTCTGGGGTTCTTGGTATTCCTTTAAAGGAATTCCAGGAAATGCAACGTAGGATGGCTTCTAAGGCAAGGGCTAACTCATCCAAAAGATAACCTAGTCCTCCTCAGGACGACGAGAAGGAAGAAAAGGAAAATATAATTTATAGTTGTGCTCCTGAGGTAGCCTCTACTCTGGACGCGCCCAAATTGAAAACCATTGTAGGTAGAAACCAAATTCCTAGTGAGTTTAGGCCTCGTCTACTTGAAGAAGGAGAATGGTGTTGTTATCCTTTTTTTTGGTTTCGATGTATATACCTCTTACCTTTTAGCTGGCCTTGGGTTTCCTTTAAACTCCTTTTGTAGAGACCTCTTCTATAGGTCGGGTATTGAACCAAACCAACTCAACCCAAATGGGTGGAGGACAATAGTTTCCATGCAAGTGCTATGACGTGAGGCATTGGAAGGAAACTGTCTAATCACAGTGGATGAGTTCCTTTACTATTATAAGCCCTCAAAGATAGAATAGTCCGCTAGTTTTTACCAATTCTTGTCTAGGGGCCCTCATTTTAGTTTGATAAAGGGCCATAGTTCTTCTAACAGGCTTTGGAAGAAAGAATTCTTTTTTATTTCTGGAAATTGGACTGGGGACCTAGTTGATGTAGATAGTGCCCCCTTCCCTCCTTTTACCAACCCCCAAGGTTGTCTTCATCCTAAGGGTATGTCTTTCTTCCTTTCTTTTATTTATTTTATCCAACTCTTCTTTACTCGTCTAACCTTTCTCTACATTGATGCAACTGTTACTCGTCCACGTCTAGACAAATCTTATTTGGATCACATTGACCAAGAACGTGCCTTCCCTGAAAGGTCATTTCATAATTTAGTGACTTTCAGTCGTCTGGCTGCTTAAGGGCTTGGTCCTGAGCCTACTACTGATAACCTTGCACACAAGGAGACTACTCATCAAAGTAAGCATCGTCCATCCTCATTTTTTTTTAACTAACTTCTTCCTTTTCAACATAGGGGTAGCCACTATGAAGGAAAATAAAGGAAAAGGCGTTGCAAGTGGTACTGAAGGTGAAGAGGATGTACAAGTCTTGGACGATGTCACTCCTCTGGTCATCCAGAAGCCTGGCGTCCAAACTGGAAAGAGAAAGGGCATATCCAGTTCTGTGGATCTTAGTAACCTCCCCACTCGTCGAGGTTCTAAGAATTAGAAGTTTGGCAAGACTCCTCCAATGCGACGGTACACCTAGACGCCTCGGTAGTGAACTTGGTTCCCCAAACCACTCCGTCTGTCCAAACTACTCCACCCGTCCAACCTGAGGACCTCCCTTCTACAGCCAAAGCTCCTAAGGCCCATTCTTTAGAGAAAAACAAGCATCCTCCTAACTTGGTACTGGAGGAGGGTTATGCTTGGAGGACGTTCAAAGGAATCGTCACTGATAATGAGGTAAACTTATGTTACAACATGTCATTGAAGGACTTTGAGCGTTCTGTCATCCATGACCTTTTTAAGGAAAGGGCGTTGCAAGTGGTACTGAGGGTGAAGAGGATGTACAGGTCTTGGACGATGTCACTCCTCTAGTCATCCAGAAGCCTAGCGTCCAAACTGGAAAGAGGAAGGGCATATCCAGTTCTGTGGATCGTGGTGACCTCCCTACTCGTCGAGGTTCCAAGAAACAGAAGTCTGGCAAGACTTCTCCATCTGTCCAGACTACTCCACCCGTCCAACCTGAGGACCTCCCTTCTACAGCCAAAGCTCCTAAGGCCCATCCTTCAGAGAAAAACAAGCATCCTCCTAACTTGATACTGGATGAGGGTTATGCTTGGAGGACGTTCAAAGGAATTGTCACTGATAATGAGGTAAACTTATGTTACAACATGTCAGTGAAGGACTTTAAGCGTTCTGCCATCCATGACCTTTTCAAGTTATGTGGTTCTCATCATTTTCCTTTTATTTTTTAAAAGATTTAAGGAAAATTTCTAACTCTCTTTCGTCCATTGCCAAGCTATGTCCAAGTTTTACACTGCATCCACCCAAGCTAAGGAGCTTTGCATTGAAGCTAAGGAAGCCAAGGAGAAGAACAAGAAGCTGAGCCATGAAGTTCTTCTCAAGAAGGGGGAGATGATCAGATTGACTGAGGATCTCAACCGTCTACAGGGACTTGAGCAAAAATTAAAGGATGAAGTGGAGGGGCTCAAGACAGACTCTATTGAGAAGGAAACTCATACCATTCACCTCAAGGTGAAGATTCAAGAGTTGACTTCGTCCATGAAGAAGGCTCAAAAGGAAGCTATCACAGCCTTCATGAGGTCAGCTGAGTTCAAGACTCGTATAGATTGTCATTATGCTGCTGGCTATGAAGACTTCCATTCTAATGCCAATGAGGCCTAACCTGAGATGGATTTTGATTCCTTTATGATCCCCACTGCTGCTAAGAGTTCCCTACTTCCGACGAGTTCCAAGGATGTTAACGTGACGGACGATGCTATGACTGAAATGGCCTAGGACGATCCAAAGTCTGGGGGCGATGCCCCCAATGGTTTATCCCAGTGATTTTTTCTTCTTTTTAGAAAAATTTATTATTTCAGTTTGTTGCAAATGCCCGTTGTTTAGGGCTTTACTTTTTTTTAGATTTATTCAAGTACAATTCCCTTGTCCAAATATATGGACGAGCAACATATACAATTGCCTTTATTAGCTGTGAATAACTCAAAGGGTTTTTGGACGATGGTCGTCTACCATTCTTTAAATATTATGAATGAATGTCTACTTTTATTTTCATTTTTTACTTGGTGTTGCACACATTATATGCTTTATGAACGAATTTCATTTACATTGTCCATATTGTTTCTATGGTTTTAAGTGTGGTTCGTCCACGTATAAGGACTTTTTTATCTCGTCCTGACAATATGAACGAATTTTTTATCTACATCGTCCATGTTGAGATATTTTTTTTAGCTCAATACTTTTACCATTCTTTGTATTTCATAAGTGTAATTTGTTTATAAATGGTATTTCTTTTGCTAGCTTTATTCGTCTATATATCTGACTTATAGCTTGCAATATTCTTTGTCCATAAGTTGGACGATCCTTTGTATGTCTGGTCAAGAAGTTTCCAACCTTTACTCGTCCAAAAATTTGACTTTGTTTGGTTGGTTAAATTCATCCATGGATTTTTGAAAGATTCTTACTTATTATTTCAGTTTGTTGCAAATGCCCGTTGTTTTGGGCTTTACTTTTTTTTAGTACAATTGCCTTTATTGGCTATGAATAACTCAAAGGGTTTTTGGACGATGGTCGTCTACCATTCTTTAAATATTATGAATGAATGTCTACTTTTATTTTCATTTTTTTACTTGGTGTTGCACACATTATATGCTTTATGAACGAATTTCATTTACATCGTCCATATTGTTTCTATGGTTTTAAGTGTGGTTCGTCCACGTATAAGGACATTTTTATCTCGTCCTGACAATATGAACGAATTTTTTATCTACATCGCCCATGTTGAAATAATTTTTTTTAGCTCAATACTTTTACCATTCTTTATATTTCATAAGTATAATTTGTTTATAAATGGTATTTCTTTTGCTAGCTTTATTCGTCCATATATCTGACTTATAGCTTGCAATATTCTTTGTCCATAAGTTGGACGATCCTTTGTATGTCTGGTCAAGAAGTTTCCAACCTTTACTCGTCTAAAAATTTGACTTTGTTTGGTTGGTTAAATTCATCCATGGATTTTTGAAAGATTCTTACGCGCACGTTTCTCCTCGTCCATTTAATTAGAAGAATATACCTTAGGTTTTGCCTCGTCTATTGTTTAGACGAATATACCTTGGTTTTTTCTTTGCTTTATCCTTATTTTAAGGAAAGCTTATAGACGTTACATCCCTATGTCTAGAGATTTTACTCGTCTTAGGCCTTTAGCCTTCTTATGGATTAGCTTAAATAATTCACAAAAGTTGGAAATTCACACAACATTATATACATTGAAAATCCAAACTGCATGTACATGACAAAAATATCGTCCACAAGCATGACACATACTTAGAAGCTAGTGTCTTAGGGTAGTTAGAAATACTTATGTACAAACAGATAGACCAAGTACATGGCTTCGTCCATCACAAATTCGTTCATAGATAGTGCAGAAGTTAGAGTCTAATGCACTTTTTAGGGAAGTAAAATATTTAAAAACATAAAATTGTAGTAATAAACATAAGCAAATACAAGGAAAACAACACATAACTTCAACTTCGTTCATGATGCTCGTCCACGGTGATGCTCATCCAGGCTGACCCATCATTGATAGTACCTTCTTAAATGCTCAATGTTCCAAGGGTGCTCTAGCTTCCGTCCATCTAGGGCTTCCAGGTAGTATGATCTCTGCCTTTTGCAGTTGATAATACTATAAAGGCCTTCCTAGTTAGACCCTAGCTTGCCTTGAGCCGAGTTTCTGGTTGCCAATGAGACCCTTTTCAGGAGGAGGTCCCCAATGTTGAAGCGTCTAGGTTTCACCATCACATCATATTGCCTAGCCATAAGACTTTTGTATCTTGCTGTCTTCTGCTTAGCATCCATCCTTACCTCGTCAACAAGGTCGAGGTTAAGACGAAGTTGTTCTTCATTGTCCTCGTCTTGATATTTCATCACCCTATGGTTACCCATGCATATTTCTACAGGTATAACTGCTTCACTTCCATAGGCTAATTTGAAGGGAGTTTCCCCTGTAGGGATCTTCACAATCTTCCTGTAAGCCCATAGACCACCTGGTAGCTTATTTAGTCATACTCCTTTTGCCCCCTCAAGCCTAGTCTTGATGATTTTTAGCAAGAATCGATTTGCTATTTCTACTTGTCCATTTGCTTGTGGGTGGGGGGGGGTGAGGAATAATGATTCTTGATTCCAAGATATTCGCAAAAATCTTTAAAAGGTGTGTTATCAAATTGCCATCCGTTATCAGACACTAGTACCCTAGGTATCCCAAACTGGCATATAATGATCTTCCAAATGAAGTTTTTGACATTTTATTGTGTAATCTTCGCTAAGGATTCAGCTACCACCAATTTCGTGAAGTAATTAATCCCTACTACTAAAAACTTCATCTGCTTGGTCCCAATTGGAAAGGGGCCCAAAATATCCAATCCCCATTGCGCAAAAGGCCATGGGGCCATCATTGGGGTAAGGTATTTCGAGGGTTGCCTAAGGATGTAACTGATTCGCTGACATTGGTCGCACACATTGACATAAGCCTTAGAATCTGCTTGAATGGTTGGCCAATAGTAACCAACACAGACGACCTTATGGACGAGTGCTCTTGCTCCTGAATGGTTGCCACATGCTCCTTCATGAACTTCTCTTAATACACAGTTGCTTCATCTGGAGCTAAACCTCTCAAGTAAGGCTGAGAAAAACCCTTTTTGTATAGCACCTCGTCTATAAGGATGTATTTAGCTGATATGATCCTTAACTTTCTGACCTCGTCCCTTTCTTCTAGAAGCCTTCCTTCTTTCAGGTAGGTGACTATTAGGGTCATCCAACTTTCTTCACCTTCTATCTATTGTATCTCTAGAAGATCTATACTAAGTATGTATTGGACTTTATCAGACTCGTCCACTAATCCATCTACTGATGCTTCCTTCGCTAAGGCGTCTACCTCCACGTTTTCTTCCCTTGGGACTTGAATGAAACTAGCTTCTTTAAATTTCTTAACAAGGTGTCTCACCTTATTAAGATATTTCTTCATTCGTTCTTCTTTAGCTTCACACATTCCATTCACTTGACCTATAACCAATTGAGAGTCTCTCTAGACGACTATTGATTCAGCATCTAAAAACTTAGTCAATTCTAGCCCTTTAAGAAGGGCTTCATACTCAACTTCATTGTTGGTTTTTTGATACTTCAGACAAACCTTATACTTCAACTTATCTCCTTTTAGAGATTGTAACACAGTGCCTATTCCTCCTGTATATAGTGTAGACGACCCATCCACATGGACAACCCATATTTTTACGTCTTCCACCTTGTCTAAACTTCCATGACTTGAAGTGAATTCCGCAATGAAATCTACTAGATCTTGAGCCTTTATTGCATTTATTGGTTGGTACTTGATGTCAAACTCACTAAGCTCAATGGCCTATTGGATCAGTCATCCTACGGCTTCCAACTTATTCATCGCCTTCTTGAGCGGATGGTCTGTCATGATATTGATGACGTTAGCTTGGAAGTAATGTCTTAGCTTCTTGGAAGCCGTTATTAATGCAAAAGCTAACTTTTCCATCATCGGATATTGCCCTTGTGCTCCCCCTAATGCTCAGCTTGTATAATACACAAGCTTTTGCACTTTCCTTTCTTTACTGATCAATGCTGAACTTACTGCATATGGGGATACTGCCAAGTATAAATACAACTCCTCACCTGGTATTGATGAACTTAGTAGGGGAGCTGTGGTAAGATAAACTTTAAGATCCTAGAAGGCCCTTTGACACTCGTCCGTCCACTCGAACGTCTTCTTGTGAACTTTGAAAAAAGGCAAACATTTATCTATATCTTTTGAAACAAACCTATTTAGGGCTACAACTCGTCTAGTGAGAGACTGGACCTCATTGATATTCTTTGGTGATTCCATGTTCAGTATAGCTTGGATCTTATCTGGATTTGCTTCAATTCCTCTCTAGAAAACCATGAAACCCAGAAACTTCCCTGACAAAACCCCGAAGGCACACTTACTTGGATTCAACTTCATGTTGTATCATTTAAGTGTGTCAAAGGTCTCTTGTAGGACGTCCAGATGTTTCTTCTTGTCCAAGCTCTTCACTAGTATATCATCCACATAAACTTTTACATTCCGTCCTATCTGTGGACGGAACATGTGATTGACCAACCTCTGACAAGTTGCCCCCGCATTCTTTAAACCCAAGGGCATCACCTTGTAATAAAATAATCATTGACTAGTAATGAAGGATGTTTTCTCTTGATCTGCCTCGTCCATCTTTATCTGATTATACCCTGAGAATGTGTCCATGAAGCTTAGCAACTGATGACCTGCTGTTAAATTTACTAATTGATCAATACATGGAAAAGGATAACTATCCTTAGGGCAAACTTTGTTCAAATCAGTGAAGTCTACACACATTCTTCACTTACCATTTGCCTTCTTGACCATCACCACGTTAGCTAACCAATTCGGGTAATAGACTTCCTGAATAAATTTCGATGTGGTTAACTTCTGAACCTCTTCCTTAATAGCATTTTCTCGCTCGGGAGCAAAGACCCTTTTCTTCTGACAAACAGGCTTGGAAGATGGATGTACATTCAATCGATGAGTAATAACACCTGGGTCAATTCCTGGCATGTCCTCATGCAAAAACATCAATACTCTTTCTTAAGAACTGGATGAGGTCTTGCCTCATCTTTTCCTCTATACTTGTTCATATTTTAGTAAACTTCTCAGGGTTACCTTCTTCCAGAGGGATGTCTTCCAGAACTTCGGTGGGCTCTGCAACAACTCTTCTCTCCTCTATGCTCATTGTCTGCACATGCTCGTCCATAGCCAACGTGGCTAGGTTGCACTCTCTAGCGGCCAACTGATCTCTTTACACTTGTCCCATCCCATACTCCGTTAGGAATTTGACTGATAGATGATAGGTAGATGTTACTGTCTTCCAACTGTTTAAAGTTGGTCTTCCAATAATAGCGTTGTATAAAGATGAACAGTCCACCACGAGGAAATTTACTTCCTTGGTTATCTGTTGTAGATATGCTCCCACTACTACAGGTAATGCAATAATGCCCACAAGTTGTAACTTCATTCCTCCAAATCCTACCAAGGGTGAACATACTGGACAAAGTTGATCTCGTTCAAGCCTCATTTGTTGGAAGGCAAGGTAATACAAAATGTCTGCTGAACTTCCATTGTCTACCAACACCCTTCTAGTTGTATAATCCGCAATAAGTTAAGTGATGACGATTGCATCATCATGTAGGTGATGGATTCTTTTAGCGTCCTCGTCCGTGAATGTAATGGCTTGCTTATTTGCCCCCCTCGTCCTTGGTGGTCGTCCAGAGAGTTGGACATTTTGTACCACCTTTAGGTACGTCTTCCTTGCTTGGAAGATTGACCTGTCGAAGTTCCTCCTATGATCACCCTTATTCTCCAAGTGGGGGTCGTGATGACTCTTCTACCTTTCCTTTCAATTTCTCATCTTTATGAGCTCTTCCAACGAAATGTCTCAACTCTCCTTATCTGATAAGATTCTCTATCTGCTACTTCAAGTCATAACACTTGTCCGTGTCATCCCTATGATCTCTATGGAAGTGGCAATACATGTTTTTATTGCGCTTATTGGGATCCCCCATTATTCTTCTCTGGCCACTTCAAGGATCGGTCGTCCTTGATTTGCATAAGTACTTGATTAAGTGGAGCATTCAAGGGCGTGTAGTGTTGACCCCTTCCTGAAGATAAATTTGCCTTCCTGTTATCACTATCCTTCTTCTCTCCCATTCGAGCCTTTTTTGGACGAGGGCCTTGTTCAGGATGGCGTAGGAGATCTGCTTCCATTCGTTTTGCTCTCTTCCTCTTCTTGGCAATAATTGCATCTTCTGCATTCATGAAACTTTAGGCTGAATGGACAAGTTCAGCTATGGTCTGCGGCTCTTGATCATAAAGCTTGTAAATGAATAAATTGAAACTAACTCCATTGTGGAAGGCTGTCAATAGTAACTTGTCATCCATCTCGTCTACCGTCAAAGCTTCCCTATTGAAACGAGTGATAAAAGAGTGCAAGCTCTCATTTTCTCCTTGCTCTATGGTCAGCAGGCTAGACAAAGAGTGTTTGTGCCTTTGTCCTCTAATGAAGTTGTTAACGAACAACTTGCTCAACTCCTCAAAAGAACCAATAGTATTCGAAGGTATTTTACTAAACCACACTCGTGTTAGCCCTTTAAGGGTGGTTGGGAAAGCTCTACACATTATCTCATCTGGAACCCTTTGAAGGTGCATTGTGGTCTTAAAGGTCGCGATATGATCACATGGGTTGCGTGTTCCATCATATGAATCCAAGGAAGGCATCTTGAACTTGGAAGGGAAGGGATGACTATTAATGGAAGCTGTGAAAGGGGAATCAGTTTGATGAACTAAATCATCTACATGATTTGTCCTTTGTATATTCTCCTTCATCTCGTCCATGACTCTCTTCATTTAGTCCATCTTCCTCTCCATGTGTGGCACCTTTTGTGAAGCGGTACTCCTTGAGTGGTTCTCACGCTCAACATTTTCTTCTTCTCTAATTTCTTGACTCTGAGCCTGCCCTTCCGTGCACCTTTCATTATGTTGCCTTCTTTCGTTAATCTCTTAAGTCAACTCCTGATTCTGACGGGTTAACTCTGCCATGGCGGCTGCCATAGATTGTATTTGCTGAACGAAAGGTAGTTGCATAACAGGTGCTGACTAGTGAGCGCAGTTGGGGTGGCTAGAAGCATTCCCACTCTTCTGATTGCCTAGACTAGTGGCCATTGACCTTATTCGAACCATTCAGCCTTTTGTCAGGGAAAGATAAATTGCAAATTGCAAATTTATTCCTATTCTTCTAACAGACGATGCCAACTGATGATGCAAAGAAATTCAGTAGACTGAATGCTCCGGGCTTTAATGGACTAGTAGTTGTTGAAAGGCCTGAAAAGAAAGAAACATGAAATCAAAGGTGACTGGGGTGAACCGGCTAAGAACCCTCTGATGCTTAAGTTAGTTTTTTCTCTCTAGAATTCAAAAATTCCAACTTCAGGAACAATGGAAAACTTAATTACATTTGGTGTGGATTAGTCCTTATATAGTGAGCTTTGGAGCGATTACTTGTTTAGTAACTTCCTCAACGTGTGTGGAAGTTAAAATGTTCAGACTTAACTTCCACAACTGCTATAGAAGTTAGAATGTTCAATCTTATCTTTTATAACTGCCATTGGAAGTTAAGTACTTAGTAGAAAATTATAGCAATGAACAAGGATTTGCTCACACTTCAGACTGGTAGAACGTAGTTTGAATCATAAGCTATTGTAGATAAATCCTTTTTTGGAAATTTTCTAAGTGTTGTGGGGTCGTCTAGCTGTTCCCCTGATGGACGATCTCACGACCCTTGTCCACATGGACGACCTTCCCACGGTGAATTGGCCTTCCTATGTTGAATTAACCTTCTTGATCCTGGAAGACTCTTATGTACGAATTGGAGATGATCTAATTTTTTTGGTCCACCATCACCCCCAATTTAAAAAAATAATAAAAAACTAACTCTTAAAATTTGGCCTTCTTTCTCCTCACGTTCATCTTATTTTTTTCTACCCAAAATTTTCTCTATATCACTGCACCACTTTCAAATACACATTCAAAAAAGAAATTACAGTTACTAGGTATCTCTAAAGTTTATCCTTTTTATTTGTTTGAAAAATAAAAATATATATTTCCAAATTATAATAGATAAAGATTATTCGACTTTATCCAAAAAAAGAAAAGAAAAGAAGAACCTATATTATGTGTGTGTGTGTGTGTGTGTGTATTAATTAGATAAAAAAAAAGATATTAAATTTATGCCAAATGGCTTATGAGTCACGCTTGCCATCAAAAATAAAATGCCTATGACCATGAATGTGGTTTTATAGCACGTTGAATGGAGAGAGGAAATAATAAAAATGCGTATGAAGGTAATCCACCACCTCAAAAAATTATCCTTCTAATCTTCACCTCTCTCTCTCTCTCTCTCTCTCTCTCTCTCTCTCTCTCTCTCTCTAGGCTCAAACATATGCATCATTTTTGTGATTTTTTTGGGTGATTATATTTGATATTTCTTTGGTACGAGAAAGAATAAATGGAGTTGTTCTCTGATACTTCATAAACCCAAAGGGAGAAGGAAAATTATTAAATACTCTGAGAGTACCATAAATGAGTACTCCTCCCTCTCACATGAATTGTGGGTCCTACCGTAAATTTAATTAGTGTGACCTACAGTTCTGTGAAAGAGAGAAGTACACATTTATGATACTTTTGGAGTACCCAATAATTACCCAAGGGAGAAATGAAAAAAATTAACATAAGGAGCATTGGGTTTGAGACTTGAAACGTCTTAGTTTTGTCAAAAGTGACCATGTTTTGGCATTTTAATGATTGAAGTTGAACAGATTTTTTTAGTTTTTGATGTGTTTTTTGAATTTTTGGTTTTTTAAGAGAATCGGACCGGATTAAGGTTTAGTTCCTAATTGAATTGGTATAACTTTAGTTTCTAATTAAACTGGCCAATTTGGTCCGATTTTTAAAATCATGGTTGAGATGACAAATTATTTTTAATAAATGAGTAAAAAAGTGATTTAGCAACAATGGCATAGCCACTTAAGGATTGAAGAGGGCTTGGGCCCCCTTAAAATTTTTTAAAAAAATTTAATTTTTTTTTGGAAATATCATAAATAATTCAAAAATTTTTAAATAACCTTATCATTTTCCCCCCCAATACCTAATAATATACATATATATTTAAGAAAGTCTACCACCACGCACCCTTAGCGCGATAGTCACTCCACAAGTATTAAGTGCTTGTGGGGTGTGGGGGGCAAGAACCGGAGTTCAAGTTTCTAGAAGGAAACTTTACACACATATATATTTAGACTAGGCTAGAGTAAAATTTCTATCATGTATAAAAAAAGTCTAAAAATAAAAATAATTTTCATTTAAATAAAATACAATCCATAAATACAGATGTCAACAAATTAAAATAATTAAACATTTAGAATCTTTAAAATGAATACATAGGTATTTAACAATTACCTTAAAAAATAAAAGGAAAAAAAATTATAATCTTCGTCCCAACACATCTAGAGCTTACTTGAAAACAACAGTAGAAAAATTGAAAAATCAGAAACTTTGTTGATGTGCCGCACTACCAAATCTCCCACAATTGTAGAAACATTTTTCCTCACATAGGTGATTCTCTCTCTCTCTCTCTCTATCTCTCTCTCTCTTCGTGTGTGTTTGCCTCACCTTTTTTTTTGTACACATGTCACAGGTGAAAGATTGAAGCTTTTGTTTATGCCATGGGCCCCTCATCCCCATGTCCCCTAACTGTGCAACAGTGCTCTAGCTTTGCCCCATAGCTTACTGGCTCTATCTATATCTTGATATCCATTGTTTTTAACTCTTTCCTAGGAACTATTTGCTTTGTTTTGATTTTTTTTACTTTACTTTTCATTGCTTTCTTTTTTATATTCCTTATAATATATTATTTATTATAATAATAAATAATATATTATATACAGTATATACTACTATATTAACATGTATTTAGTTGTTGTTTAATAAATTTTTTTATGCATTGACATTTGAATGATTATTTGTCTTTTATTTAGCAATCTTTGGACTATTAGTATTTTTTTAGTATATTTTTTAAAATCTCAGTCATTTTATTTAATGAGTGATAATTTAATTTGATAAATCTAGGTTCATGGGCAAGTTTAGTATTATTGACTCATTCTTCAAAAAAAATGAATACGGTAATTCAAAAAATAGTACACTTTTGGGTTCTAATGTTGAAGCGTCAACTTCCAATGAGTGTCCTTCCAAATCTCCAAGGATTGATCCCGAAAAACATCCTTCTAGATTGTCAACGGTGAAAGTGGTCCGCTAAAGGTCCGAAAAACATCATTCTAGATAAATTCCTAGTTCCGCCATTATTTAGCAATGAACCCAAATAAAAATTAATAATTTTTTATATGCATAAATTTTTTTTTAATCCAATGCTAAGAAAATTGTTTTACCAGTAGCATTTACTCTTAAAAATAGGGGGCTAACCCATATTGGTCCCCCAGATCTCTGGAGCAACATATGGGTCAATCCACATCTCACATAAGTTTACCCTTATTTTAAGAGATTTTTTCCCCATGTTTGTTTTTTGTTTGTGTTTATAACACTTTACAAACATGTTTCAATCTTTCATTTTTTTTGTTCTTTCAAAAAAAAAATTACTAAATTACAAATTGCATCATTTAACTTACCTAAAATTTAATTTAATTTCTCTCATTTAACTTTTGTTCAAATTCTCAAAAGAAAAAAAAAAAAAAAGGGTTAATGCCATATTGGAAAATGAGTGTGAGTTAAAAAAGTTTAAAGCATGTGCTGTGTATCCAAGAGTTAGGCATTTTTGGATATACACCACTGTTAGTTTTTTTAATACCTTCTCCCCTCTTTCCGTGTGTGTGTGTTGAAATATTTAGTATTTTCGAAAAAAAAATTTATAACGTTATTTAATTCAGGTCTTTTGTTAATTTTCATTTAATTGCAACGCTAATGAGTTTGATATATTTGGATTTTGAAATAACAAAATGTTCTCCCACTATTATTTAAAAAAGGTAATTAAAAAGGGAAAAAAAAGGGACAGGAGTATAATAGTGGGAGATGGTGATTCAATGAAGTGCTTCTAAATTTCATAAATCTACAATACTCAATTGGAGTTGCACAAAGAAAGAATTCCCCATTAGAAACATATATATATATATATATATATATATATTAAAAAAAAAAAAAAAAAAAAAAAACGGAATCCAAATCCCAAAATTGATGCGAAATATGGAATCTTCGACAAAGAAAATGAACGAGCACCAACAATGGACATCTAGAGACAATTGTTGGAGGCAACTGGAGTACTCTTAGGTATGTGTTCCTCTATTTTTCTTGCATGAAGCTAAAAGTAGTATGTTGGTTAGCAAAAAATAGTTCTATCATCTATATGTATATATATGTATATATATATGTATATATATATATATATTTATGTATATATATATATATATATATAAAACCGAAACCTCTGAAACTCCCACAATTTTCCACATCATCATTTTAATTTATAAAAAAAATTTAATTTTTAAAAATAAATAGTGAGAGAGTCCTAATAGGATTCTCTCTCTCTCTTTTTTCCTCATCAATTTAATTTATAAAAAAATAATTTTTTAAACTAAATAGTGAGAGAGTCCTAATAGGAATCTCTATCTCTTTTTTCCTTAATCCTAAAGTTTTTTTTATTTATTTTTTTATTTTTTAGGTGAGTCTTTTTTTAAAAAAAAAAAAACCTAAAGTGAGTCTTTAAAAAAAAAAATTTCTAACACGAGGTCTATAAAACCGAAGCCTCTAAAACTCCTACAATTTTTCACATCATCATTTTAATTTATAAAAAAATTTTAATTTTTAAAAATAAATAGTGAGAGAGTCCTAATAGGATTCTCTCTCTCTCTCTCTCTCTCTCTCTCTTTTCCTCATCAATTTAATTTATAAAAAAAATAATTTTTTAAACTAAATAGTGAGAGAGTCCTAATAGGAGTCTCTATCTCTTTTTTTCTTAATCCTAAATTTTTTTTAAAATTTTTTAGGTGAGTCTTTTAAAAAAAAAAAACCTAAAGTGAGTCCTTTTAAAAAAAAAAATTCTGACACGAGGTCTAATTAAAAAAAATATAATTATTTTTTAATCATAATTCTAACGTAAGTCTCTTAAAAAGTCAAAATTTTTTATTTTTTATTATATATTGATAATAATAATGATGTGACAAACTCCAAGAATATGAGAATGCAATTTGTAGATCTACTATCAAGATAACATTGATTAGATTGGTAGTGGATAGTAGATTTAATTGCAGTTGAGTATTATGTGAAGTCATCACCACAGAATAGCCCACGTCGGAATATGTTATGTAAAACCAATGATATGAAAGAAAAGAAAAAATTTCTAAACCATTATATTGAACAAAAAATTACTTATTTTTATTCATTTTCAAGTAATACATTTTTAAAAGTTAAGTCATAAACCTTTAAGTAAAATAAGTATTTTTAATTTTTATTTAGCTATCCCATGCATCACACGAGTTGGTGACTAGTTATTTTTTAAATCTATGTGGACTTTGATTAAAAAAGCTCGGTCTTCTTCTACAATAGGTATCGTCAAGTAGTTTTAAAAGTAAAAATTGTTCATTTAAATTTAGTATCTATTTTTCAATCAATTTTAATAATCTTATGGCAGTTTTTTCCAATCTACATATAATTAATTAGTGATTAAACCATGCATGATATTAGTTAGGAAAATTACACCAACCTCACTTGAGGCTTGTATAAGTGAAATAGTTAAGGGCCTGTTTAGCATTGTTGTTTAAATAATAGTTATCAGTGTTTAAACAATACTAACACTTCTGACACATCTTTTTATAGTACTCAAATATGTAATTTCACAACACTAAAAACTGAACAACAATATTTAAACACTGTTACCAAATGGACCCTAAGTTTTTACTATCAAAATATTCTTGTATAAGTGAAATAGTTAAGTTTTTACTATCAGAATATTTCATTTTTAAAACGATTTTTATTTGTTTATACACACCTGGGGGGTGGGGGGGGGGGGGGGGGGATGTTTTGCTTTGACAAACCTTAAGGAAAATAGTGTTATTCCATCCATTTTTTAGGTAAGAATCATTTCAGGAAAGGAATATTCCATTAGTTTAGACAGATTGAACTTAACTATTACGTTGTATAAGCCTCAACAGAGGAGTGTCATTTCTATAAATCTCAATGACAGGTTTTGTAATTTATCCTATTAGTTATTTGTGCACAATATTGGAGGCAATTTCGTCGTTGAGCTAGAATAAGAGTTTTCGTGCTTGTTTTCTCTCCAATTTGGAGAGATGAGTGTTTGGTGGGCTAGGGGTGAAAATGCCAAGGCCCCATAAAAAAAAAAAAAAAAAAATCCATCCATTCTCTCATTACCAAACAAAACTTATACCTATTTTCTCTTCTTTATTTTTTCTCTTTTATTTTTGTTAGGACATATGTGCTTCATGTTAGGATCATATGTCATTTAGAATTGGCTAATCCTTTGACAAAATGCACTTTACTTATAATTGAGTAGATCTAGGATGTGTTTAATACTTAAAGGAATAAGAGTTCAAGTCCAAGTGTTAAAGTCATGCAAATCTGTCCAAAAAACAAGTGAAGAAATGCTGAATTTTAAAACTTGACAGCTAGCTCGATAGATAACTTATCTATCGAGAATTACAAAATTAGAATTTCCAGATTTGATTTTCGGCCCATGTTGACATGTATGTATAGGGTTTCTTTTCTCACAACCCTACATATATATAAGGCTTAATTTAAAGGTCGTCACATAAGAGAATACAAGGATAACATATGCAAAAAGTGACCGAGTGTTATTCTCTCTCAAAGAAGCTATTGCGTCTTTGCACCTTAGGGTTTTGTAACCAAGTGCTTCTTGATTTTCATTGTTGATGAAGTGAAGAACTTTGCAGTCAACATCTTCTTCAAGTTGGTGTGTTAGTCACATACTGGGAGCCGTGCATTATTGGTTAGTCACGTACTAGGATCTATGCAAAAAGAGTGACATTCATATATTGAAGAGTTCAGAGATTCTGAAGCGATAAAAAATTTTTGTTGTAAGTTCATCTATGGAGATTGTAGAGTCTAGGGACAAATGTTTTGTACTAGATCTAATACTTCTCTTTTATTATAGTGAATTGCTTTTCAAAAAAGTTTCCCCCTAAGTTTTTTACTGTGAAACTAGTTTGTTTCATTAGTTTTCCTAGGTCATCATATTTTGACTTATTTACTATTCCGTTATGCATGATATTAACATGATATTGATATTAGTTTGTTTTATTAAGGTTTTTTCATATTAAATCTAATTAACAACTTGTTAATTCTATCAACTGAGGCCTAAATTTCCCAACAGAAGATATCTAAAACTTTAGTAGTATGAGTTACATTAAGACCACGGCTAATTTTACACCTATTTTCACAACAATTTCATGTAGCATACTTTTCCAACAAATATCTTACGTAACTAACTATGAGTGGTAAAAAAAAGTGAAAAGTCCATGTAAAAAAGACAAATTGTCCATCACAATCTACCCATAGAATAATTATTTGATAAAAGTTGTGGAGTTTTAAAAGAAAAATGTTAGAACTATAATTTTTGTTATAACTTGCTCACATAAAAAGTTGCTGAGTGATGAAATTATGAAGCGACATTGGCCAAATATTTACATCCTGGTTGAGCTGCGGCAAAAGTTGATTTTTTTTTTTTTTTTTTTCAAAAAGAAAAAAAACCAAATAAAAAACAAGAGCTTAACCGCATACAAGTACAACTCTTGCAAAAACGGCAAACCACCAAACCCAATCAAGTCTCATCCGCCTCTCTTTTCACTCTCATCCACTTCTCTTTTTTCTCTCTAAACCATACCCCAAAATCAAATCTCTCTCTCTCTCGCTCTCTCTCTCTCTTTCTATTCCCAAACCCAAACACTCTCAGATCTCTGGTGAAACCCTAATTCCCAATCGATCCGTAAATGCCGCCTCCGAACAACAAATCGATAATCATGAACAACAGGCCAGGAAGAATCGGCGGCGACTCCGACGAATCGGAGACGCCGTCGAACAATCTCTGGGTCGGTAATCTAGCCAGCGACGTTGCGGACTCAGATCTCATGGATCTCTTCGCCCAGTACGGTGCGCTCGATAGCGTCACCTCCTACTCTTCTCGCAGCTACGCTTTCGTCTTCTTCAAGCGAATCGAAGACGCTAAGGCCGCCAAGGATACCTTACAAAGCGCCGATCTCCATGGCCACCCTATCAAGATCGAGTTCGCTCGTCCGGTTTGTTCTCATCAATTTGTTCTTCTCCTGTGTATATATATAAATACGATTCGTTTCGTGACTTTGAAATTTTGTGCAGTTTTTTATGCGTTTCAACAACTTTTGAGTTTCAACCTTTTGAAAATGATTCCTTATCAAATCAGATCCCTAGAAGAATGAATTTTTGTTTTGATTCTCGGGAATAGGAATTAGGTTCAATTCGATTCTGCGTGCAATTGTCACTCAGATTTGGAGATCAATGTGATCTAGAATTTAATTTGGGTTTAGACAAAGGGATAATGAAGTAAAAGCAAACAAACCCTCGATAATGATTACTTATCGAATCAGATCATTAAAAGAATAATTTTAATTTTAATTTTTGGGATTAGGAAGTAGGTTCAATTTGGTTTTGTGTGCAATTGTCACTAAGATTAAAATTTAAAATTGGGTTCTAACAAAGGGATAATTTTTGGGATTAGGAAATAGGTTCAATTTGGTTTTGTGAGCAATTGTCAATAAGATTTAAAGATCAATGGGATCAAAATTTAAAATTTGGTTTTAACAAAGGGATAATGAAGTAAAGGAAAGTTCATGCCATTTTGTAGTAAAAAACAAATCATAATTAGTTTACGGCTTCTACAAACTTCAGTATTACCGTCTCAACCCAATGTTGATTTAAGATCCAATGGGATCAGATTATGCAGTTAACCATGATGAAGAATTTGTGTCTTTTTTTTTTTTTTTTTGGGGGGGGGGGGGGTTTCGATTATTGTGAATGAGGTAATTAGGTTTAATTCTATTGTAGGCCATGCGCAACATAACATCAAGAGCAATGCGATTGGACACGTGATAATGCTTTATTGAAACATAAAAGAAAACTTTCCCAAGGTACACAGGCAGTGTACTCAGTATACAACAAAACATCCACAAAGGTTACATAAATAAATAAAAATTCTTCTCTCAAATGTAGTTTTCATTGTAGGGTACTTGCCCATGAAGTTGATAGCAGTAGTTTTTGGAAAACCCTAGTAACAGCATAAAAACCCTGTCAATGGGGATGCTAAAATTACATTTTTAATTTTACAAAAATTTTACCACTTCAAGGCACTCAATTGCAAAATGTGAATGCTTGTAGCAAAAGTACCTAATCACCTTCGAACGCATCAACATCAAACAGATTTTCACATATAGTATCTCTCTACAAATTTGAATATAATGAGGTGGTTTAGTAGATATTTAAACAAATTTAATGAAAGCAATAGATCGTCGCTTTGCTCTAATTATGCAAATTTGAGGACCAAGAGTTGGAGCAGCACCTTAAGTAAGGATGTGAGGATCAAATTGATGCAAAGCATTCTCTTGATAAAAAGCACCAAATAGATGAACTCAAGTTGCATTTGTGTTCTACTGATCAATTCCACTAGGGATCAGAAATTGAGCTTGAGGTTTACTGTAAATTCATTTTCGATTTTCATTTCTCAGATGATGAAAAATGTTACATTGATTTCAAATTTCAAATAATTAAATATAGATTATTATTGTGAATTCTGATTATGGTAACTTTGCTAGAACCTTGGGCTTCATATCAAGTTAGGAGCTGGTTAGTTTTCATATATAAGAGGCACCACAATGCAAAAATCAGCCTTAAAATTTTGCCAAACGCTATAATATGTGCTATGCATATAAATTATTTTTCAATTCTGACAAAATGTGATCTCATTACACAAGGATTTTGATACCTAACAATGAGTTTGAGAAGAGCCAAGAATTTGAGAGAGATATCTGGATTTTAATTTTTAAAATTTCTGGCATTGAGTGTACTTGATTCTTGGTGTAAGGGTGCTCATGGATAAAATATCTTTTCTACATAGGTTATCCTTCTAAATCTTATCTCAGCTTAAAAAAATGGCTGCAAGAGCTGTATGTGTGCAGTACTTCAATCTTGTAAGAGATTTTTAATGCCTATAAACAAGGCTGATAGGGAGTAGTTTTGACAAACCTTTCTCTTCAGAGAGTCTCCAGTAGAGCTGCATCCTTCCTAC
Organism: Lithocarpus polystachyus; assembly: GCA_033629205.1. Lineage (NCBI taxonomy): Eukaryota > Viridiplantae > Streptophyta > Magnoliopsida > Fagales > Fagaceae > Lithocarpus > Lithocarpus polystachyus. The sequence continues at coordinate 52,600,142 of CM066171.1, read as the reverse complement.
TCAGACCTGATAATGCTTACTTCAAATTTATATTTTATGGGTGATAACCAGCTTTGTTGGAGATAAGAATTCTTCAAATTAACATCAATGACATCATCAGCCTGTGCTTTTTTTTTTTTTTTTTAATACTTTTACAGTAGAAGCCACCAATTCTTTGCCAATCTCTAGCATTTCAACAAATGAAGTCACCAATACTAATCACTCACCATCTGATTTGACCTTTCTTGAAAATACCATCTAAGGGCCTGATGTATTCATTTTAATTTTGGAGATAATATTAATAAAAATTAAAAATTATTTACAAAGTTTGCTTTATAAACTTTAGAGAATGAAGAGGGATTGTTGAAAAAGATATCCTTGATCCAAGATTCCTTTCTGGCATGAAGGGATTTAAAATCCTTACACGCTTCTTGCACTTGATCATGTAATTAACAATACAAATATGATCATTTGATTGTGTTATGTAATGGGCTGGAAAAAATTCCTCCCAATTCTTATATAAAAATATTATGATACCTATCAAAATAAAAAAGATTCCTCCCAATTTGTTTGGAGAAAAACTGTCCTTAATATATGTGTGAATGATATCTGACTGCTATATGCAGGCCTATATGATGCATGGCATTGATGTTTTATCTGATGAATAATGTTTTATTATAATTGTAAAGATAAATGCATCTGCTTCTACAGGCTAATAAAGAACTTCATTGGTTGTTCATGGATTAGTAGTACCAGCAATTTTTTCTCTTTCAAGCTAGTAATATGGTTTTTCTTTTTCCTTTTGACACCAAATTGGTCTTTTGAACCCAAATATAGTACTTAGTCTTTTTATTAGTTTTCTTTCTACTGAACTATCAAATGATGCAATTTTGAGATGCTTATAAATATTAAAAAATCCCACTTTTCAGGCAAAACCTTCTAAGCATCTATGGGTGGGTGGAATTAGCCCAGCAGTTTCCAAGGAAGAATTGGAAGAAGAATTTCTTAAGTTTGGTAAAGTTGAGGATTTTAAGTTCCTTAGAGACCGCAATACTGCATTTGTTGAATACCTTAGATTGGAAGATGCTTCCCAAGCCATGAGAAACATGAATGGTAAGCGCATTGGTGGTGAGCAGATACGTGTGGATTTCCTTCGGTCGCAGCCCACGAGAAGAGTAAGTCTCTTGTACAGAACTTTAGTTTTCTTTTTATGAGATGTTGTAACTGTTATTCAGAACTTTCTTTTCACTTCAATCTGCAATGAGCTTTATATGTCCTGTGTTCATATCAACAGGAGCAGTGGCCTGACTCCAGAGATGGGGACTTTCAGGGCAGAAGCATGGGACCTGCTGATTCCCATTTAGGTCATAAGAGACAACTGGTGAGTCTCAGCCTGATAACTCTGTTTTACTAGATAAGGCAAAACTTTCTGTCTACAGCATGTCTCTGGTGCCATGTGTCTCAGAGGAATTGTGTAGACTGGTTGCATCAAATTATTTCTATCCTACAATGGACCAAATCACTGATTTGGTTGGATCTGGCACTATATTTTTTATTGTTGATCTGCTTATAGAATCTTACATGAAGTATTCGCCTATAGCTTCCTTTTATTGGGTTATGTTGCTTTAAATTTCTTTTATCTTGTTACAGCATCCTCAGTCCTCTGCGGGGCGAAAAGGAGATGGTCAACCCAGTAATGTTTTGTGGGTAGGTTACCCTCCTTCTGTTCAGATTGATGAACAAATGCTCCATAATGCCATGATCTTATTTGGGGAAATTGAGAGAATTAAGAGTTTTCCTTCAAGACACTACTCCTTTGTAGAATTTAGGAGTGTGGATGAAGCTCGCCGAGCTAAGGAGGGTTTGCAGGGCCGGCTTTTTAACGATCCTAGAATAAGCATTATGTTTTCAAGTAGTGAGCTGGCACCTGGCAAAGAATACTCTAATTTTTATGCTGGAACTAAAGGGCCCAGGCCAGAGTTTTTTAATGAACATCCTTTTCGACCTGTACAGATGGATGTATTTGGTCATAATCATCCTATGGTCCCAAATAATTTCCCTGGACCATTACCATCTATTCCAATGAGGCCTTTTGGTCGTCAGGGTAGTCTTGAACCTCTGCTTCCAGGCCCAGAATTTGATGATTTGACCACACATCATAATTTTCAGGATGGTAACTTGAAAAATATGATGGGTCCAAACTGGAAAAGGCCATCTCCTGCACCTGGAATGCTCCCTTCTCCTGCACAAGGTATCAGACCGCCCCCAAGATCCACATCTGGTTCTTGGGATGTACTTGACATGAATCAGTTTCAAAGGGGTTCTAAAAGGTCGAGGATAGATGATACTTTGTCCATTGAAGATGCACCTTTTCCTTTGAGAAAGATTGATGACCGAGGCTTGGGATTGGATCAATCATATGGGCTTGGTCCAGTGACTGATGGAGGTGGTGGACCTTTTGCAAATGTTCAAGGGAAGAGCAGCCTTAGTCCTGTGGGTGCAAGGGTCATGGCTGGTGGACCTGGTCAGGGTCAAGTTGATAATGATTACATATGGCGTGGCATTATTGCTAAGGGGGGCACTCCTGTTTGTCAAGCTCGTTGCATCCCTTTAGGAAAAGGAATAGAGAGTGAGCTGTGAGTATAATTTTCTCTTTTTATTTTCTGTCTTTCGTATCATTTTCTTTTTGCTGCTGTTTAGGGTGCTTTACTAATTTCTATTTTTTATATGTCCCAAGCAAGCTTTTTTCTAGGTACTTGATAATACACATCATTTTATTGCCAAAGATATTTATTTATTTTTGATAAATTCCAAAGATATTTATGAATTGGAGACAGTTCATTTAAATTAATTATGTTTTGTTTTGGTATTATTTCATTGAATAGAACTTTTCTGAAGTATGTAACAAGTTGGAGCATTGTATTTTTCTTGACTTCATAGACCTCATTTGTGATTTGACTGAAACTTTTAGATGAAATTGGTAATCAATATTTGTCTAAAAAAAGCAAGTGAAAGGAAAAACATGTGTAAGAAATCAAGAGAGTACATATATTTGTAATGCACATGAGTTTTTTAGTGTTCAATCTACAAAAAAAAGTTTCTTAGTTTTCAAGTTGTTCATAAGTCGTTTGGATGTTAATACTATGCTTTTTTTAACCTGCTCGCAACATTTTTCCCCCTACTTGAGAACTTGTGAGTTTAACAAAGGTTTCTTTTTCACTTGGTGCAAACTGCTATTTGCCATTGTAATTTTGTACGTCTGATTTGCTTATTTGTCTGCTCAGTCTCACCTATGTGGAAAATTTCTGTTTTGCAGTCCTGAAGTTGTTAATTGCTCGGCCAGAACAGGATTGGATATGCTCACAAAACACTATGCTGATGCCATTGGGTTTGATATTGTTTTCTTCTTGCCTGACAGTGAAGATGATTTTGCTTCCTACACTGAATTCCTTCGCTACTTAGGTGCCAAAAACCGTGCTGGTGTTGCCAAGTTTGATGATGGGACCACCTTATTTTTAGTTCCTCCGTCAGACTTCTTAACTAATGTTTTGAAAGTTGCCGGCCCTGAACGTCTATATGGCGTGGTTCTCAAGTTTCCACAACAAGTTTCTAGCGGTACATCCATTCCACAACAATCACATCTTCCCATCCCTTCTTCTCAATATATGGATAGACAGCAGATTCCTCACACTGAGTATGGTGTAATCTCATCAAAGGAAGAACAAGCTTTGCCAATGGATTATGACAGGGTTTTGCATGAGGATGCAAAGCTTCCTCCAAAATCACATTTTCCAATTGCTAGTGAGTCCCCAGCAATGCAGCCAGTACCCCAAGACTATGCTTCTACCAATGCACTATCAGTGTCCCAAGCTGGAGTGACATTAACACCTGAGCTTATTGCCACTCTGGCATCTTTGCTGCCTGCAAATGCACAGTCTTCTGGTTTAGAAAGTGCAAAGCCTGCATTGGGCTCATCATCTGTCAGGCCTTCAATTCCACCTCAAGTTGGGCCCAATAAAGGGACCCCATCTCAAGACTGGAAACAAGATAATCAAGCTTCTGACCATATGGGTCATCCATTGCAACAGTTGGGGAATCAGTTTAATCCCCATGTACAAAATCTTTCCCAATACCAGCCTTACCCATCTGTCTCAAGCACACCTACCCATTCGGCCTCATTGTTACATGGCAATGCCCAAACCCATGACTCTTCTGTAAGCCTACCACCGCAGGCTGCAATTTTGTCTCGGCCTTTGAACCAAAGTGGACAGCTTGCTGCTTCTCCTCATGTGAGCCAGCAATATCAGCATGAAGTTCCCCCCAGTAGTCAAAGAGGCTATGGGATGGTTAATGGGATGGAGGCTTCTGGATTATACAGCTCACAAGCTTTCCAGCCAGCCAACAGTCCTTTAACCTCATCTAATCAGGCCCATGGTTCTCTTCTTTCCCAGCCACCAAGCTCGGAGATTCCCAATCAGATGCAGCAGCTTCAATCTGCACTCTTTGGCGCTGGCCAGGGCACACCAGAAGTTGAGGTTGATAAGAACCAGCGGTACCAGTCGACTCTACAATTTGCTGCTAACCTCCTCCTCCAGATACAGCAGCAGCAGACAACCAATCAGTCAGGACGAGGACCTGGAAATCAACAATGAGGTAATTCCTCCTCCATGAGTAATATTATTCAGTGATGGAATCCCTTTTTTGAGAAAATATCTCTACTTAAGTATGGAAGTGGGTTGTTATCTAACTTAAGTAGTTTGCATATGGTAAACGTCTGGGGTCATAAGCTGTCTTTGTTCCTTTTGTCTGCATATAGTGAACATTTAGGGTGATTAGTTGTTTTCATGTTTAAAGTTCCATATCAAATGTTTTGGATAGCATCATAACTAAGGAAATTGAACTTTATGATATAATTTATGCCAGCTAGAAGCCTTGGTATAAACCTCTTATGAAGTGAATTGTTAGTGGATTTTAGTTCCTTGATGGTCAAAAAAACTTAGAATACTATTGTTGAGATGAAAGTTATACACATGGGACAAGATGGCATTTTTTTAAAAATTTGTTTTGAAGTTGTAAGAGATGTTATAAGGTGGCTAGAATGAGAGAGATGTTATTAATGCAGCTTAGAATGAGGTGTTTTCTTTTAAGGTAGGCTTCTGGTAAGGCTCAAGGGATTTGATACTTTGATTCCATCATCCCTCCGGGCATTTGAAGAGGAAATGCAAGATTTTCTTGCAATTCAGATTGGGACCTCATTATTTTAAGCTTTAGGAACCAATGATGGTTGGAGTGAATATGTTTAACATTCTTTGCCCTTTTGGACTGGGTTCAAATTTGGCTCCTGTTTATGAAAGAAAATTGACTTCTAACCTCGTAAGTTGTGGGGTTTTGTTCCATCTCTTGAGTGTCTTGGAGTCAGCATGTTGTCTCTTGGAGTAATTGATAAGATATACGGTTGCAGCTCCAGTTAGGGAATTTATTATTCTGGAAATGTTTTGAATAACTCTTAGTTGATGAAGGCTCTGCCAAACGTCCTGTAGGTTTAGATATATGCATCTTATGTGTCCACTGAATTGGGAAGCTATGTTGTTTTAAGGTGGAACCGTGTGCTTTTGAGATCTACATGCTCCATGTTTAGAATCCCCAATGGGTCACAGTGGCTTGGACCTAAGTAGGCCAGAAAAGTCAATACAACCTTTTTGCAGTCTTTATATGTAGGCAACAATTATCCTTCATTCTTTTAAAGATTCATTTATGAACATAGAGGCATTGATGAGTGGCTGATTGATGGTCTATTATTTTGAGATACCTTGTAAAGGATTTTCAAGCACTCTTCATTGCCCACAAAAATATAAATATCACTGGGGTTTGCCGTTTGCTTGGAATAGGTTTGTGGTGAAGTGGATTGCTTATAAGATTTAAGGGACACACCTGTTGAGTAGAAGATTGGATAATACTTTGTGGACAAGGTGTTCTCTTGATGGTTGGGTTCCCTGGTTAGTATGTGTTAAGTTTATTGTAGATATTCAGAGAAGATGTTTGAAGGATTTTGGCATGTCAAGTGCTTGTTCTCTTAATTAGAAACTTCTTTCTAGAGTTTTAACTACACAAGGTGTCAAATATACCTGACTTGTTCACTTATCAAAAAAAAATATATATATATATATATACCTGATTTGTTCATGAGGTCAATATGTAATTTTGTATTTCAATATGCTTTTACTACTCTTAGGCATCAATCCTAAGTTGGGAAGTGCTTGGATAGACAAATGCATTGTGTAGAGTATGTTACCGAATTCATTCTGTACTATATACCTTCCTCTAGCATGATTTGTTAATTTTTATTATATCTGTTAATTGCTCTTCTTATTGCATTTAGCATCGGCATTTTTTTTTTTACGATTTCACTTCTTGAGTCTATTGTCAAAATTCATTAGTTATTGCATATGTTTGTAGTAGCTTATAGTTGTGTGACATATGAAAGCTTTTTATTTTTTATTTTTGGTGATCATCTCTGATTACTTAGTACCTAACTTTAGGGTGAGAATTTCTTAAACTATTTAAATTGTAACTGTGAAATGTAAACTGCACTTTGAAAGGGGTCTTTGGACTTAATTCTTAATAGTATTTTGGTATGTTTAGTAAATTTACATTTGTAAATATAGTTTTACCGTTATTTAAGACCACTACCTTAGCAAACCATCATATGAACGAATTTCACATGATGATAAAGGAAACTCCCTCACTTTCCTCCATCTTTTGCCCTCTAAGAAAGGCAATATAAAAATAATGCAGAAATCTTCTATTGACAAGTTTTTGGGCAAAACACAGATGATTTTTTGAAGATTGAATGTAAAGTTTATACATCATACTTCTAACGTTTGAATCATCACTCTATAAATCTGATATGTGCCTACCCTGATTGTTTCACTATATAGGTGGATAGACAGGGAGCTCTCTTGAAACAAAATATAACGTTAAATTCAACCTTACAATATAGGTATTCCTATTAATTTGTCTAATCTGTAAGTCGCAGAATAATAGAAATCAGAAAAACATAAAATGCTTCCTAATGCAAAATAGTCTTAAGAACTGTTAATTGCTTTACAAAATTTAAATAACTAATGATATTTTCCACCATATAACATAAAACATAAAACTATGCAATATCAGTGATATTGCTTGGGTTTGAATATCTCTATGTCCAAACTGGAATCAGTTTTAAGAATATCTTATCCTTGAGGTAATGCGTAGCGCTTAGCTTACCTGAACTCGACTAAAATCTCATCCCAAGGGCAAAAAAATTAATCCTGAGCTCGATGACATATATCTTTCCTTTGCTACCAAGGGGAAAAAAGAGAGCAATCGATCTAAAGTTATTAGAGCCGTCGCACACTCGCACTAGTGTATGTATATAGTATTGCACGTTCCCAAGTACGTTGAGGAACTGTATGAGCTTTTGGAAATTCATTATAATGGGTGATTACAAATTGAAAAACCATTATTAGCTTCTTCTTCTTCTTCTCTCTCTTTTCTTTTTTCTTTTGTTTTTAATTTTTTTTTTAAATTATTATTTTTTATAATAAAAAAATCCAGGAGTAAAAAATCAAAAGGAAGTTGGTTTGATAAGCAATATTCTTAGATGGCAAAGTGAATCATTCAGGAAAAGAAATCGTAAAGAGAATTGACTTATAGCCTTGTTTATTCATTAGTTATTCAATTTTGAACCAATGCTTATTATTATAGTATTAAAATTGTACCCGGTAGAACTAATGGTTCCAAATCTGGCAAAATATTTATTCCCGTAATTTTTACATGCTGTCTACCTTGGACCCATGCATCTGGATCTGGTGGCTCCCTTTTTATTTGTTTATTAAACTTCAATTTTTCAGAGAAGAGAGTATTAGTATGTAATATGGATGCTGTGTTTATTTTTTAACACCATATTTATAGGTTCATAAATAATACGAAACCAGAACCATCATCTCAAATTGACATGAACGAGCCAACTCAACGGTGTAAGGAATCAGGATACTTGTTGGTTCACTTCTTGTCGATTTAACCACAACTAGATGGTTAAAGAAATGCCTCAAACTCTACTGCCTAAAATCAACAGAATCAGTGCGTTCTTATGCCTAAAAATACACATCCCAGAAACAAGGTTTTTCTTTTTTGGCTGATGTCGTAGATCTTCAATGAAATTGCTATGAAATATCTAATCGAATTAAAATGACACAACTATTAATTATTTTTAAGTGGGCGAATATTAGGGAAAAAAAAAGTAGGTTGAATGGTGGGCTGAATGGTGATATAAATTTACAACTGATCTGGTGTTACGCCTTTCCCATGATATGTTCTATATACCTTACGAAATTCTCTCTTGGTGCGGAATCCTGGATCATTTATGTTCTGTCAGTGTGTACGTTTGTGTATTCGTAAACTCATAGTGATTTCATTTTATCATCATTATTTAATGAAATAGAATCATATATATAAAAATAGAGAATACCAATCTTACCAAAAGAAACTTAAGTTTGATTTTATTTATTATTATTTTTAAAAAGAAAATAGGATTAGAAGTGGTACCATATTGTAATTGTAAAATCGGGTCAAAATTCCTTCGAAAGAATAAAAAGCCAACCAAAACACTGAAATCTTCAACCAAACATTTTCATAGAATTATTTCCTGGTCGGTATATTCCGGTAGAAACGCCCAAAAATGTGCTGTATTCAAAAGATTGGTTTGAAGCCTTAAAAGTACGTTGGCAGTAAAATTGAACCTTGATGCGAAGAAAGTGACACCAAGGAGTACCACCTACGTGAATGAATTTTGTATAATTTACTACATGATTATTATATTGCTGAGAGTGACAAATTTGTAGGCTGCGGGATGGCAATAGTGGCCCTGTTACTTCAAACTAGATCTTGAATATATTTAACATTTTACCCTGTATGTTTTTGTGAGCGAAAGCACTAGAAGATGCTAATAAATTGAATTACAAAAGGCTCTTAGCGTACTTTTCAACTAGTGAGGAATTTCAACATATGTGGAAAGAAGAGGAAAGCTGTAAAATAAAATAAAAATTGTTGTGTTAGAAAATTAAATGGAAGTATGATGCTTTTAATTGTAATTTAGTATGGCAAACACTGCTTCCTTGCTAAATTATCTTTTCGTAAGTAGAGCTCACTTTGACCTTCACTGGGATTCTTATTCTCTCTTTAGGCCCCCAAAAAACGATTACTAAAATTAGTTGCTTGTGCAAATGACTTAAATTTTAAGCGATTGGGCTAATATCAATTACAGCATCTTTTTCGTACACAACCTAACAGTCTCAAATTTTATCTTTCCCAACATGTAGGTGCTTTGGGCTTTCTTTTTCACAAAAATGGACATGCGGAATTTTCAATGGGAACACTACGTGTGAATTGGGTGGGGTTGACTTGACTTGATTTTGCTGGTTCTCAAGGCTGTATGTATACCCGTTACCTGGGGGCGATGAAGTAATTGCGTTAAGAGAATGTACAAAATGGTTTTTTTTTTTTTTTTTTTGGGTTTTTTGATAGCTTTTTCCCTTTTGTGTTTTATCTATCTCAGAATCTATGGCTTTAACTTAATCAATTTTACTTTCTGTCCTTAATTTCTCTCGTTAATTACTTAAGTATATGTGGTTCCATCCTTCCTAATTATCGAACAATATTATATGGGAGCAATTTTCCCACCATTTTACTTACCAGAGTGTATGTTAGGATATTCGTCTGGACCGTTGGATTACCTTTTAAAACCATTTTGGATGGCTATATAATGGCGACAATGTTGAACTTCTCTTTTAACAAATAGCCATTGTTGGAAGTGATTGGACAACTGGGTATATATAATTGGTTGACCATAGAAGGAAAGAAGAACGAACCTATTATCAGCAGTGAGCACGTCCATTTCGTTACTTTTTCATTGCAACTTCTCTCTTTTTTGAGGACAATGTCCATTGCAACTTATACCGAGACTCTCCCGCCCTCTTTTATCCTTGTAGAGGGTTAATATTCCTTTAAAAAAAAAAAATGTTCTTTCGAAAAGTAAACCTAGAAAACCAATAGCAATCTTGTTACACGACGAGTATGTTAATTCATGAATTAAGGTAGTTACAATTAAACCCTAAGTGAGTAAACCCTAATCAGCATCCTAAAATCACATTTAAGGTATTTCGTGCGCTTAGGTGTTTGAGAAGTCCTAGACACCAACATCGCCCTGGGATCATATTTAAGGTATTTCGCCCACTCAAGTGCTCGAAAATTCCTAGACACCAGCATTATTAGTCAAAAATAAATTAAAATCAATCTAAATTATAGGTGGGTAAACTGTAATTAGTTTGTATCTTTATTTCTTTTTTAGTTCCACTTTCATCCAACCAAACTTTAATATAAAGTTTGAGTCAAAAGTCTCTTTTGTGGAAATCTTAGGCAATCAAATTGATCTACCGTATGTTATAGGCGAATGCCTATTAGTCCTTAAAAAATAATATAAATTTCAATTCGAAGTCAAAATTATAATAAGTTACAGTTATCTCACTAAATAATCTAAAATTTGAAATTAATTCATTCAGACAATCTAACAAAAATTGATGAAGTGTCATGTTAATTACTTACATGAGAACAAATGTGGTTAATATAAGTTCACTCCAATTTTTATGACTTTTCACACTTAAAAAACATCGATGATGAGCCAAGAGTCATGTAGCTCAACTAGTACTTCTAGTATTTTCAACAGATATATTTAGAATTTGAATCACCCCACCCCAACTAGCAAAGTATTTAAAAAAAAAAAAAAGTGATGATAATGTTATTTTTGTGGCTCACCCATGACCTCTACCCCCTCCCCCTCCATGAATTAAAAAGCTCATCTCTAGGTCTTCCATTTCTTTAACCTAACAACCATTTTGAAGTAGCATTCATAAAACCAGTTTATCTAGATTTATTTTAAAATGAGTTTATTAGATTTTGTTATATCATTAATATTTAAATAAAAACATGATTGTCACTCTTTGGATATCTATTTAAAATATTAATGATGTGATAAAATCCAATTTATTAATTATAAGCGGGTGTGAAATCAACTACGAACCCAAGTTGGATGGAGAGTTAGTGTGTGATGGCATAGTACAATTAATTTATAGAGATGGGTTATCAAGGTTAACATTTTCAAGCCTTAATGGATTTGTTCAAGTTAATAGGAATGTGAAAGGGTACTAGTAAGAAAGATGAGGATTTCTGTATTAGCTCTTCCTCAGTTTTGTTTGAGGATCATTAGTTCATATGATATTCAAGTCTCGGTTACAAAACTTATGGTTACACGATGTATGTTTTTCTTTAATTTCTTCGTCCCCCTTTCTATAGGAGGCCTTTTTCCTTATATAGCCATTTGAAATGCATCCCAACCCTCCACTTGTACAATCACTAATCTTTATTTAGATACTTGTCCCATCAAGGCTTTGCTGGAGGTGGTAGAGTGTGCTGCAAGCTGTGAGGGTACTGTTCAGGGGTCATTCTACAACTAGTATGGCCAGTTGAGTTTGTGCAGTGCATTGAATGCGGAAGTGATGGGTACTTTGCTTGGAAATCTCCCCTCCTCTTTACTTGTACGTCTCTCCCTCTTTCTTCGGTCTTCAGTCTTTTGGTCCAAGTGGCTTGTCTAAAGTCTTCCGAGGAGTGTTTGATCTTCAAGCTCCTCGGGTGGCATGCTTCTTCGGTTTCAATACCTGATCTCTTGTCAACGTGTTAGGCCAAAGCTGATGAGAAGCCGGACCCTCCTTCTTCTCGGGTCAAACCTATTTGGCAGCATTCCTTGTTTGAACCTTACCCTCCCACATTAATATTTTAAGATGGATGATAAGATTTTTATTAGGGGTGGTAAAGTAAGTCTAAAGCCATTTGTCCACCCAAACCCACCCACTTTAATAGAACCCAAACCTACTCAATTATTAATTGAGTTAAATGGGCATCAACCCAATTAGACCCAGTGATTATTGGGTTTTAACTAAAAACCCATTGAGGCCCATTTAACCCAAAAACAATATACCCAAATTCAACCCAGCCCTTCCCATAAATAAAAAAAAAAAAAAAAAAAGCCCTTAGACGTTTCAATTTCATTTTCTTTCATTTCTTGGCCTCCAAACACTTCTCTCTCTCTCTCTCTCTCTCTCTCTCTCTCTCTCTCTCTCTCTCTCTCTCTCTCTCTCTCTCTCTCTCTCTCTCTCTCTCTCTAGTTCTCATCTAGAACTCATGGAATCCATTGGAGTACTCATGCTCATCCCGATGAACTCGTTGCCGCTGCTTTCTCTGTTTTTGAATTTTTCTCTGTGTAGGTTTGATCGTGAGGACGTGTCGCTTAAGGATGGAAGGAAAAGAAAAAGATGCAGAGAGAGCTTGGTGCTCAAGGATTCAAACAAGGATTTGTCACTCCAACTCCAGGGCAACGAGTACCACGAGCGCTCTATTTTCGTGTCCTGCTCTTCATCGCTCAGCAGCGAGGTTTCATCAGAGGAGATTCGAGCGTGTAGGATGAGGCTCATTTCTGCTATGGCTTGTCACCATCAAATGAATCTCAAGGTCATCTTGTTTCTCTGGTTTTGGTTTTCTATTTTTGTGCTTGTTTTAGTTCAATATTGCTTAATCGGTTTGCATTCTATGTAATTTGTTTGTTTTGAATTTGATTTTAATATGCACAACGATCAGGTTGATTTAGATTTTCTGAACTATTGGCGTCTAGAGTTGTTGTTTGGTTGCATTGTGCAGCTTGTGCTCCACGTTATCTTTGCACTTGATTTCCTGTTTGGTTGCCGAGAAAGCTGAGGTAAAATAGAATTTATAATTATTTTTATTTTTATAATATTGTTGTGTTCTCTGAAAATTAGTGGAAAGAGGAATCCAAGAAAGTATTGGAGTTTTCTCTTTAATGGCATTTTAGTAATTTTGATAATTAGGTAATTGGATGAGTTGGGGTTTATTCATAATAAATGGGTTGGATTGAATTTGGGTTAGAAGTAATTAGTTAAATAAATTTGAATGGTAAATGAGTTTTATATACCCAACCCAATTATGACCACCCCAAATCCACCCATTTGACACCCTTAATTTTTATACTCATTCTTTATGAATTAAAAAGAAACAGTCATCTATACACCCATTTTGTTCCTTCAAGTTTTGTCATCATGTTTTGGCCTTTTACTTATTATACTAGGCTTTCACCTTGCATTTTAAGGTTACAATTTTAACAATGAAAAATACTTGTCAGACATGGTAAAAGTTGGGTTGAGATTTACTAGTAAAAACTAATATAACAAACTAGTGACTACTGCGTATGCCCTGCGTTCTAGTAGTGTGTTATAATAGATATTGAACCTATGTTTGGACCCCTATTAAAATCAAGAACCAGAAAAATAAAATAAAACAAAACAAATAGAACCTAAAAAGAATTAACCTTGTATTGATATTGTAAACCAAAAACAGGAGAAAAAAAATCAATTTCTTTTTTCTTTTTTCTGAATGACAAATCAATTACATATTGCATATTGTCTATACAAATTCAGATATAACCCATGGACGCCACGAGTAATAATCTTCAAGCCGGCATTATTAAATTGATGAAAGCAATTATTCATCTCCAAGCCGTGAAGAACACACTGCATCCTCGTCAACAAATGCCCATTATGTCTGAGTCCACCATTGTTATTTTCTTTGAAGTGCACGTCCAAGAACTTTGCAGAGCCATCCGAAATTCCTTACCTGTGAAAACAAATCTGGTGAAAAGGAAAGTTTTAATTGACGACTCTTGTGATCAATGCCATCATGATCCAGAGGATGTTCTCCATGCCCTTTGGCATTGCCCTCTCTTGGATCCTGTTTGGAGTTCGGATCCTTGTTGGTCTTTTCGGGCTTCAGCTCAGTTTTCAAGTTTTGTGGATTTAGTACATTACCTGAGCAAGGAAAGCCTGAGCCTAGAGCTGTTTGCACAAATCGTTTGGACTATTTGGTTCCGCAGAAACCAATTGAGGACTAGCACCAAACCTTTTTCTGTGGAACAGGTACTGCCTGATGCGCTTGCTGCACTTTCAGCCTTCATTCGTGCTATCCCCTCTAAACCACCTGACTGTGAGACACGGCCTCCCCATCACATCAAATGGAAGCCCCCTGATCCTACCTGCCTCAAAGTAAACTTTGATGGGGCTGTTTTTCGAGAGGAAAATATGGCTGGTGTTGGAGTTATTATTCGCGACGAGAAGGGTCAGATTATTGCTTCTATGGCTGAGAACGTTCCTCTTCCCACTTCCGTTGCTGCACTTGAAGCAATAGCAGCTGTCAAGGCTCTTAATTTTGCTGCTGAGTTAGGCCTATCATCTGTTGTGGTGGAGGGTGACTCAGAGATTGTAATTAAAGCTTTGCTTAGTGAAGATACCTCATTTGCAGATTATGGCCACCTAGTGGAAGAAGCAAAAATCCTATCTGCTTTATTTTCTTTTTGTAGTTTCTCTCATGTTAAAAGGCAAGGTAATTCTGCCACTCATCATTTAACTAGACATGCTAGACATGTTAGCTCTCAGTTGGTGTGGATGGAAGATGTTCCTCCCCAACTTTTAGCTGTAACTTTAGCCGACATGGTTAATATTCTTTAATATTACAGCTCCTTCTCTCAAAAAAAAAAAAAAAAAAGAACTTTGCAGAGTCAACAAGGTATCTGACCCGGCCTGGTGACTTTTCCCAGCCAAACGTGCAAGCATTCCCAGTGTGTTAGCCACTTTCTCTAAACCCCCATAAAGGCCATCACAAAACTTCATAATATGCTTCAAGTCGAAAAGCCTTTTCCCAAAGATGCGCTGCACCAGGTTCATAAACCCCATCAGATCATACGGCTGTGGTTGCCGAATCAAGATTTTCATCAAGTGGGCAATGTCATAGGCACCATGAAAGGTAACCCAAGAGAAAGCAGAGAGATTACCCATACCCTCTTTCAAGTTCTTGTCAAAATCGATTCCTTGGCGCTCAAGTAACTCGATCGATTCCGGGTTCTGGAGATCATTGTAGACGTCAAAATTATTGAAGTTGAACTCCCATACGTACTGACATCCAGAACCAAAATGGGGAAGTGAGCCTTTGTCATCACAAAGAGCCAGACCCAACTGAATAATTTTGGTGGAGTTCACATTATCTCTGATTACCTGGTAGTTCCAGATCGGAGGGAGTTTTCCAAGTTCGTGCTTGTTGACATTAGCAGGACGGTACACAATACCAGGGAATTCTGTGTCGATTGACACCATGCGATAGCTCAGCTCATCAATGCTACCTTAACAAGATCGAACTCCTCTACAAGATTTTCTTAATTTCCACACTCTTACTATCACTGCATGATCCATCTTGTATTTTTGCTATCTAAATCTAACACCAACGATTTAAGTACTGATAATTTTTGCTATCTAAACCTAATACCAGCACTTAGTCAATTATTTATAAAGATGTACAAGTCGGTGATTATAAATCTTATAAATCTAAAACTTTATAAATCCTTTCCCGAGTCGGAAAAGGAAACCTAAAATGAAAATAGGTAAAAGGAGATCATACAATACAAGTAACGGTATGACTAAATCGGTTCTTATAAAAAAAGAAAAAAAAAAGACGTGATTTCTTTTTAAATCTTACAAATTTTTTTCCACTGAAAAGGAAACCCAATATATAAAAAAAGTTATTTAAAAAAATGAAATAAAAATGAAGCTTATTATATTAAAATATAAGATTGTAATAAATAATTAAAAAATAACATAAAAATGGAGTTTTTATTTTTTATTTACATTGACTAATAAAAGACCTAAATTGAATAAATTGAAAATTAGAAGGTTTAATTGATTTTTTTTTAAAACTGCAATTTCATTAATAACTAAAAAGAAATTGTGAGTTTCAATTAGCTCAATTGGTAGAGTCTCTAATAGTTGAATAAGTGATTTGGGGTTCAATCTCCGCCTATATTAAAAATCAATTGATGTCTTGGTCTAATGTTAAAAAGTTATTATTAAGAGCGGACATCATAGAACAATATGAGTCATGTTCTAATATTGTTGAAATAAATTAATCTTTGAGAATAGATCGTCGAACACCTTATGGAGGTCAATAAGATCAACCAAGGACGGAGCCGGAGCCAGAGCTTTGTGTTAAGGGGGGCAGTTTTACTGTTGGTTGTGTGTATCAGTTTCAACTCTTGACTTTGCTACTACTTAGTTACTGAGATTTTTTTTTTTTTTTGTCGGTAAGAATAAAATTATTTTTGTTTATAATTTTTTAAATGACAAGGTTGTTTATTTTAAATAAAATTGGTTAATTGAGCTTAATTTTTTTTAAAGTTTTATTATTGGTAATTTTTGTTGTTAAGCTATGTTTTTGGGGTTTGTATATTTTGTTTTAGATTTTAGATCTATAAATTTTTTTATAGTCACTAAAATGAGAAAAATACTAGCACTGCAAACTTTATTATAAATTATTGATGTAAATATGTAATAAGTGATTACTTGTAAGAAAAAAATGATGTGAGTGATGGGTCCATGTGCAAACCAATAAAAATTTGTTACCAAAACAGTTTGTAAAAATGTTGTAAAAAAGTTTGTAAGTATAGCACTACTCTTAAAAGAATCAATGATATTGTTTAAGGGAAAAAATGTAATTTTATAGAATAAAATTGCTAAAATTAGTACACACATATATATAATAATAATAATATTTTTTTAAAAAAATTTAGGGGGGGGGGGGGGGGGCCATTGCCCTCCCTAGTCCAAAGCTAGCTACGTCCCTGAGATCAACCTTGTTTCTACTGAACCTTTGGCTGCTTAATGGTCACCCCCTCTTCGGATAGGATGTATTCTTTAGAAGTGGCTGGATCTTGAAGGATATTAAGTTGATTTGTGAAAAATATTTTAGTATATCCTTTGCTACTATTCCTTTAAGATGTAATTGTGTTGCTCTAGCTCTTGTTTTTATTTCAAAAGAAAATGAGGAGGCGTTTGACCATATTTTCTCTCTCTTTCCCATTATATAGCATGACATTGAATGAATAAAATTCACTAACATTTACTCTAAAAAAGAAAAAGAAAAAGAAAGAAGAGAAACTAGTTTTAAGAGTAATAGAAAGTTTAGCTAGTAAAAGCGCGCCTAAGCGCAAAGGCTTAGGGCTCCATTTTTTGCCTCTAAAGTAAGGTACATTCACAATAGGCACGCTTTTTTGCCCTTATCACTTATATATATATATATATATATATTTTTTTTTTTGAGTGTAACTTGTCTAGAAATGCACACCCCCTAATTCTTCTTTATTTTTATTTTTTCTTGATATTTCTCAATAAATTATTTACTAATATTAGCAATTAGTCATTGGAAATTATGGCTATCGGAGGTTTAAGAAAAAATATTATATGGAAGTACTCGTATCTAGCTAATCCAAAATAAAATAAAATGACTTCATTTACAATTTTTGTGTCAAAATTACAAAAGTAAGGCTTATCCAAATGTAATAAGAATTATATAAAATATTTTTATTTCAATTTATATGATAATTTGATTGCTGTATTTCTTATTAACAATTATTTTTAAATTTATTAAATCAATTTTTTTAAATGTGCACTTCACTTTAGTAAATTATTTTTCATTAATAATTATTTTTTAATAATTTTTTAGCTATAGTAATTACACTTTTTGCCTGTTGGGACTTAATTTTTTAAGAGTTATTATCAAGATTAAGGAATATTAATTATATTTTTTTGATAAGTAATAGTTATTCTTTATTTTCTATTTTAAGGAATAGTAATTCTCACACGTGTGGGGGACAACGATAGATCGACAAGTGTCCTTATAATTGCCAGACAACATCATACGATCAGGACAACAAAACTCACGTTGTTGTTTCTTCAATCTTTCATCACCAACGCACTCCCAATACTCAGTTAAAGCCCAAAAGGGCCTAAATACACAAAACAAAACACATAGCGAAAGATGTAAAAAAAAGAAAGCCACAAACATAGACACAGTGAATGCAAAGAGAGAAAGAAAGAGATGGATTTGGAAGCAGTGGGCGATCTAGTCCTACACACAATTCTATCCAACTTAACTCCCAAAGACACAGCCATAGCTGCCTGTGTCAGCAACAAGCTCAAGTCTTCGGCTTCTGAAGACATCTTCTGGTCCAAATTTTGCTCCCAAGAACTCGATCTCAATGAACCCATTGATCCTCTTGGAAACCCCACCCCTTCTTTCAAGGTTAAAACCTATTTTTTTGCTTTTTCCCCAATGCCCATTTTGCCGTCTTCCCCAATTTTCATTCGTTCATTACTAGGGTTTTTATATTCCAATATCTGTTTTTATATTATGTATGTCAATTGGAATGTAAAGCTTTCTTTCTTTTATTTATTTATTTTTTTTTTTTTTTATGTGGGTAATGAAGTATGAAACAAACAAGTTGAATTCTTTGTTCAATTTCAGTAGCTGAATAAAATGGGGTGGGATTTTTGGGGGAAATTTAAAAAAAAAAAAACTAAATTTGTAGTTTTTTTATTTTAGGTGTTTCTTTTTGAGTGTGTATATATTAGAATGATTTTGAGGTTTGGAAAAAAAAAAAAAGATTGATAATTCTTTGTCAAATGAAAATACCACAGCAACGGAGAATTACAAGTATAGACCTTGACTAGAACTTTACTGGCACAAAGTTAATTGGAAAGAAATGTTTAACTTTTAATGGTCCCCTTTTTTTATGTTTTTTTGATTTCATGGGGTACCCATTTGAGAGAAAGCTGTTGATTTCATTTTCATCAATTTGGGTTTTTTTTTTTAATTTTTTAGTTTAAAGGTGAGCGTGGAGTGGGCGTGAGAAATTGCCTGCTGCTTTACTAAAATAACTGAAAAATGTGTATTTGGGAAAATTGGTTTACATGACTGCCTGAGTAAAATTCGTAAGAGTCAATGCTATATCATCATATATTTCTCACTTCCTTATCTTGAGCTAGACAGACATATTGATTGACCATACCATCAGTGTACAGATAAATTTCTGGTGGTCAATATGTTTTTAAGTAAGTAATTTGAAGACTTTTCAGTACCTCCCACAAGAAAAGAAATACCTTATTTTCACTTCATAGTCTTTGCTTTTTAAACTTTCAATGAAATTATTTTGTTAGAAAATGATTGTCAAGTACCAAACTGGATATATTGGGGTCTCCCTCACAATTATGAGGGCCATTTTATGGGTTACATACAGTAATATTTATGTCAATGTGCAGTGAACTTTTCCTCTTCTTCTTCTTCTTCTTCTTCTTCTTCATCTTTTTTTTTTTTTTTTTTTTTTTTTTTTTTTTTTTTTTTCTGGTTTAAAGTATTATATTAGTAGTATGCTCTATTGAGTTGTGTTGTATCACAAAATCATTTCAAGAAGTAGTTTTTTTCTTTTCTTGACTTACCTCTATCTGTCTCTCTCCAGGCATGTTATCAAGCATGGCGAGAAGCTTTCAGTATGTATCCTTGGCCGCTTGTCATGCGAGTTAAAAGATGTTGGGGGAGACTTAAGAACTGGTTGTCCATTAATTTTCCGGAAGCGGAGGCTACACTTCGCAAGGGTGTATCAGAAGTTGAGATTCAAGAGTCAGAGAGGATCTTGAAAGTGAAATTGCCTCTTCCCACGAGGATCCTCTATCGTTTTTGTGATGGTCAAGAATTTAAGGCCGAAAAATCTTCAGGAAGTGCAGGTGGAAGTTTATTGGGTCTCATAGGTGGCTATTCATATTATTCCCACTTGGTAAATGTGTTTTTGTTACCTTTAAACGAGGTGGTTTTAAACACGAAGGCAATCATACGACAGATTGGGTTGTCCAGCATATCTAAGTATATTGTTGTGGCTTTTTCCTATACAGAATCTGAGAAGTTTTTTTTCCTCAACTGTACCACCGGTCAACTCCATGTTGGTACTGTGAATCTTGCCACTGAGGGAGAAATGATTCCATGTGTACCAAATGCATTAATAAGTTCAGTGCATGATTCCAATGGTGATCAACAGCAGGATGCAATGCTGCTATGGTTAGAAGAACATGCACGTCGCTTAGAAAATGGTATGATTAAACTTCGCGAAGAAGGAGGAACCAGAAGTATCAGTCTTTTTCCAGAGGAACCTCCATTCTGTTCCACTGCTATAACCAATGGGGTGAAAGTAAGTCAAAACTTAGAACCTGCATATTTTAGCATTTTATTCTTTTGTTTTGGCACAGTGAGTAAAATAGGAAGTGTGGTGATTGATTAATCTGCCGAGGCATATTAGAATGTAAAAATTTGGCTTTGTCATATAGGCCCTGGCATGGGAATAACGTTCTCATGGGTTCAGGTTCTTAAAACCTATTCTTTTGACAAACTTCTTCATTGCCATTGGCTAAAAGGGAGATGATGTCTATGCTGTGTAATCAAGTGGCTTGGTAGGACTTCAATTTTTCTCTTTAAAGGCATTTGGTGTTACCTTGGCTGGAAGTGAATTTCAGGCAGGGTGAATCAGAGCTATCTGCTGGTTCCAGCACCATCACCTCTATATTTATAACTCTTTCTTTGGATAGCAGATAAGAATTGTTCACCTTGCCTCGTGTTACATGGTATATGCTTTAATCGCTTGTTATGGGAATCTGTAAGAAGGGAACTCTTAAAACATGCTTCACCATATTTGTATGGTTAGCATGTAACATCCACCATGTGCCCTGAAGGGTAAAGAACAGTTTTTACAGGTCAGAATTTTAAGTAGGAGAGGACGATACACACATGAAATGATCCCTTCTGTTAAAGTTTTGAGAAAATTCAATGAACATTTAGGATGGTTTTATGGAGAAAAGAAAGGTCTTTAGTTGATTTTAAATTACCGGAATTTGTGCTCAGCTGGAGCAGTCCTTGAATATAGTGAATTGAGTCATTTTAAAAGCATTCTCATAAGAAGAAATGTGTGGGATTTTCAACACAACAAGGAGTTGGCTTACTAATAAAAAGAAAAGAAAAGAAAAATTTTAGCTTATCTAAATGCTAGAAGAAGTCATAAGATAGGGTTTGGGAAATATGTAAGTATCAAAGAACTACTCTACTCTTTTATCATTGGTCTTTTCATTCTTGTCTGGTAGAAGTTGTTAAGTTGTGATTCTTATTGCTAATTGCATTACCACTACAACTACTGTCATCTCCTCTATTGTTATATGAAAACTAATCACAAATGATTTTCACTGAAGGTTCGTGCTTCTGCGGTGTTTGTTCCAGAGATTGCGGACTTGCAAAATGAGAATGCAAAGTATACATTTTCTTATTCAATCCGCATATCCCTTCAGCGTGAAGGATGTGTCATTAATGGAATACCCTTCAGCTCATGCCAACTGAAGTGGAGGCATTGGATCATTCGTGCTAATGACCGTGTAGAAACTGATTTTAATGGTGAAGCTGTAATAGGACAGGTAGAAATCCATTTAATCATTTTTTTTTTTTTTGCTTAATTCCCACTTGTTATTTAGTGTAAGCTTGATCTGAATGGGCAATCTAATTCTTACCTCTTTGAAAGAATCTTATAGTAATGATAGCTTCTCTCTCTCTCTTTGGGTGTGGTTGAAATTAATTCAGACTTAATACTTTGGGGCACAATTGCAAATAATATCATCAAAAACACAATTTTTTGAAATCCACATGAATCCCAGAAATCTCTACAATACTCGAAGGTCTGATGCCATGGGTTATAAGTTTAATTTTTAATTTATTGTTAATTATATGTTTTAATTGTTAAAAAGTATAAGTTATGATTAAAATGATCACTTATTAATAAATGATGGTCCTGTTAGTTACGTTAGTATTTGATGGGTTAGAATTTTTTTATTTATTAATTATTATAATGTAAAAAGTTATTGTTAAGATTATTATTAGCTGTATTGTTTTATTTATTTTTTAATTTGAATAATTTGTAGGTAAGATGGTTACTGAAAATTCATTTTTTTGTGTATAGTTTTACTTCTTTGCTATCTATTATTGCTTTTAAATTAATTTGAGATATGTTTTCAAATATTTTGATATTTGTTACTTTTTAAAAAACCGAAAATAAACATAAATTATGTCAAAAATAAATATAATATAGACCTAAAAATAAATATTAATTAATCAATTTCTATATCCCCTTGTGTTGCATCCTGGTTTTTTAGAAATTTCCAGGTCACTTTATCTCGTGTCGTGTCATATTGGTGTTTGTGCTTCCTTGTGCGTAACTTACCAATACAAAAAAGTGATTTACTAGTTAGCAAAAGGGAAGAAACAGAAATCTAATTAGTCTTTTTGTGTTGGAGATGATGTAGACAGCTTGCTAAAATGCTAGATCAGGTGTCCAATGGCAGAACAAAAGTGAACTTGATGGAAGTTAAAAAGCTTAATTGAATGTTTTATTTAATGGTCCCTGACCAAAATATCTTACATTTTCTATTTGTGAATCAAAATTTGATGACATTTTGTTGCTGAAACATGGAACTAGTTTACTAGAACAATCCATCAGTTTCTGGTTTGGCCCTGCTCTGGCAGAAGATGAGGGAAAAATTACTGGTATGCTGAGCTTAGGCAAGTCCCAGCCCAGCCCAGCAAGGCCTGATCAACAGTCCTAGTATGAAATGAACCATGAAAACAATCACTATCATGACATGAAAAATTCACCTTATTCAAAAATATTGATATCAACTTCTTGGTCCACTTAAAAACCTGCAGGTCTATTGTCATTTATTGATTCATAATATAAACCAAGCACAGCATCAAAGTTAACATTTTTTGACAGTTGTTCAAGATCTTATTATTGTTTTATATGTTTGCAGTACCCACTATTGCTTCCAGGTGAGAAAGAATTTGTTTACGAGAGTTGCACGCCTCTACCAACTTCTTTAGGTTCCATAGAGGGCTCATTCACATTTGTCCCTGGCAGGTACTCTACATAAACCCTTCATTTGTTAAACGTAGTTTTCTTAAAATATGGTTCAAGAGTTCTTATAAAATATGAGTCTTATATGCATCTGGCTAAGTGCACTGCAATGACCCTACTTTCTGTAGATGAAAACATGTGCTGTCTTCAGTACTTCCTTAGGTTGCAGAATTGCACTTATGTGTGATTCAAAATCCAAAATGCGTTGTTCGGTAGAAATATAATGGCTGTAGCCATTCCGTGCCTTGTTGACACCTAAGTGGGTGGTCACACTCCTGTGTTCTTCCCTGTCCAGTCCAGACAAATATTTGAAAAAAAAATGTATAATTTTCTTTGGAAAAAGTAAAATCAGATGTACCGATATCTTTATGTTCATGCAAACTAAGGCAGGGAGTTGCACTAGTTATATTGACTTTGTACGTTTTCTTGCCTATATTTTAATAAGAGATGAGGTTTGAATGGGCTGCATGGGCTCACCATTTTCTTAGAATATGAATTATCAGAATGAATTTGCATGTCAATAGTATAAATATATAGCATGTGCAGATATAATATTATAGAAAAATTACCTATTAAAAGATTTCTATGTCATCTCTTTAGTATTATAGAAAAGAGAAATTACCAAATATCTTAGTAGCAACCCATACTTAACAATATATATTATCTGCCAATGAGCTCCAGCTCTAATAGCACGTCCCTTTATTGGGTGGAGGATAAGTTTGTGAGTTCAAAATCCATTGAGTGGATAACATTACATGTTTTGGGAAAAATATCAACACGATCGATACTTATTAGTTTATGAGATATTAGAATTAAAAAAAAAAAAAAAATCCCCAAGGGATCCACCACGTGCTCATTGAGACATTATTATGGTAGTCTTGCTTGTCCTATTTCTTTTTTTGGTCTCAGGGTTGGAGTCCTATTTACCTCACTTAGGTGTGGCCCAATGGTCTTGGTCTTGTTTTTGGGGGTAGGTCTTAAGTTTGAAACTCAGCCTCAGGTGACAATGTGACATCGTTCAGCTCAAGAACTATATCTTCCCACGCCTAAAATGACTAGATCCTTGGGTGACCAGGCTATGGCTCAAACCCACCTGAGGGAGCACCCACAGCTCCCTTATCATCTAGACCCCTAGTCATTGGTTCCTTAGGGTTTGCATGGTTGGGGAGATAGAAAGTGGGAGGATAGAAAAGATTTAATTTTCCCGTGCATGTTTAGTTGGAGGGATGGAAAACTCCTTTGTTTGGTTGGGAAGAAAAATGAGAGGATGGAAAATATAGTTGGTACAAATTTACTTTTATAACCCTATTATATAAAACATTATATTTTTATTATATTACTCCCAAATATATAAATACATTTATAAGCAAGTCAATCTAATTTTTTTAATTACACATTTTTTTAAGGTATATTACACAAATTATTTCTTATAAAAAACTCTACATACAAATTTAATAAAATTTTCACCTTACCTATTAAAAAAAAAAGATTATATATATAAAGAAATTGTTGCACACTTGCATGTATAGAAAAATAGAAATAAACAAAAACAAAACCCATTCATTCACATCAACCTTTCGTCTACCCGTGGTCCCATACAGTTCCAGTAACTAAAGCACAGAGAGGACATCGGAGCCACAAGGGAGGAGATCAGTGTGAGATTTTGTGAGCGGCAAAGTCAACGATGTGAAATTTTGTGGGTGGCGAAGTCAACGGCATGAGATTTTGTGGGTGGCAAAGTTGATGACGTGAAATTTCGTGGCCGACGTAGGACAATGGTGACTTGGCTGATGATCTACGTGGAGGACAACAGCGACTCACCTCTAATTCAGCCTTGACTCAGATGGACAGTCTAGACTCTAAGGGGTATATGTGTTATTTCAGGATTTGAGCCTTTTCTCTCCTCCGTTTTCTTCCCGATTCGGAGAGATGAATTTTTGTGGGCCCAGGTGATGTGTTTTCTCCCCTGTTTTCTCTCCCTTAAGTTTTCTCTCCTAAACCAAACGGGGAAAACAACAATTTCACTCCCATTTTCCTCTCCCCCTTCTTTACCCTCCCCTTTTTTACTCCAACCAAACAGGGCCTCAATGTGTAGAGAGTTATTATAGCCACACTTAAGTAGCTATGGCTTGTTGCCCCCCCTGCATTTTATAGTCAATGGGGAAGGGGGGGGGGGGGGGGGTGGTGGAATTATCTTTTAGCCAAAATGAAAAGAAAAAGGAATCTAAACTCTTCTTAAAGGACCCAAACTGAACAGGCTCTAGGCATTTGATCTTAGCCACGTAAATAGCCATGTGTGACTTGGGTTTAACATTTATGTACTCAAGTCCTTAAAGGGTATTGACGAGAGTTCATTGCAAGCCAAGCGAATGGAAAATCTTGTTAAGGTATTGATTAAAATTTTCTGTGAAAAATTGGGTAAAATAGACCCACTATTGACTTAGAGGAAGTGTTGCTAAGTGCTAATTGTGAGGTGCTTTTTACTTGATCAGTTCATGACTGGGAATTAGACCTTTTAAAGTAGTTTTTTTAACTTGGACTGTGGCCAAGGGAAAGATTTTTACATTGGATAATCTGAGGAAGAGGAATAATTGCGTTGTTAGCCGTTGTTGCATGTGCAAGAATAGTTGGGAATCAGTGGATCACTTTTTATTCACTGTACTATGCATATATAGCTTTTGGACTTTTGTGTTTAGCTTGATTGGTGTCTCTTGGGTGATGCCTAAGCAAGTGGTGAATTTGTTGGCCTGTTGGAAAGGGGGTGTTGGTTGGCATTGGGCAGCGGTTATTTGGGGGCTAGTTGTGTATCATGTGGATTATTTGGAGAGAAATGAATCTTCAAACTTTTGAGGGGGAGGAACATACCATCCTTGAGTTGAAACATTTCTTTTGCTTTCTTTGTTTGACTGGATGACTGCCATGAGCGGTTTTTAATTCATAGAATTGTGTTCTTTTGCATAATTGTTTGACTTTCCTTAGTACACTGCCTGTGTGCCAGGGGAGCAGCATGTACTATTTTTATTTCCTTTTAATAATAATTTCTTTACCTATCCACACACACACAAAAAAAAATACCCATAAGAATCTGTTGCACTGTAAAACAAGGGTACAGGTATAAGCAGAGCTATGGGTTATATCATTTCATGTGATTGCGATTTTAATTGGCTGATCTACGTTGTACAGGTTTGCGAATCTTATGCATATGCATACTTTACTGTAAGGAAGTTTCTTATATTTATTCCACAATCTAATCAAAGTCTATAATACTAAGTGTCCCAAGGTTATGAACAATGGCTTGATTATATACATATTAAAGAGAGAGAGAGAGAGAGAGATGCAAGTGAGGTGTATAATGGTTGCCAATTCAACAAATTTCCATAATATCAATTAGAAGAATTCAACTCTTTTTAAGAATGTGAAATTGAACTTTTGCTTTGGTCTGTTCCTTAGGTTAGCAGACCCAAAAGGTGCTCCATTTGAAGTTGAGGTGGCAAGGTTCCCCCTCCAGTTACCAGACTACATTTTCTGATAACCAGTCTTCAAGGTTGAAGTTCTTTGTGTGGCAACTCAGTTTGATGACCTATCATGTGTTGTTTGTTAATAATTATGTAAAAATTGTATGAAATTTTATGGGTTTTGCCTGTTCTGTAGTGCTTATAATGTGCTACTTTATGCTTATATATGATGAAAGGTCTGGTTTATAATATTGTCCATGTTTCTTAAAGCCAAGTTAAATTACACTATGTAAGATCCTTATTCCAAGAGAATATGTGAATATTATGTAAGTTATATTTATATCGATCTGGTCGCTTCAATTTTAGAAATTTCTCATGTTTTACAATGCAATCGAGTTGACAGGGATGGCATATTTTCTGGTCACTTATCCGGATTGACCCATGATCTGGATGCCTATTTTCTTACTCTTGTATTCTATCTTATATAAGAAAAGTAAACACGAGGATTGGTGGAAATTGAAATCTTAGGAATTTTTATTACAGGGAGTATAGGGGCAAATGTAGCCAAGTGGATTTCGATTGTGAATCCACCATTCGCGGGTGTAATTTCACCCATAAAAAACATAACTAATAACTTGATTGATTGACAAGAAATGGATGCTAACCTCTCTTTAGACAAGATCAGATATAATTGAAGCAACTTAAACATTTTACAGATTTTTAGTTAGGCTAAAACCAATTGCTTGGAAGGCATTTGCCCTTTCTGAACAAGCTATTCAACCCACAAAATATTATGTCATATTCTAGCTTGGCTAACACGGATAAAACAACAAATTCATCTGAAGTTGTCATTAAAATATGTTGTGCTCTCTCCCCTTTCTTTCACTGAAGGAAACACCTACTACTTCCCATGAATGTTGGTAGTGCTTTGGGTTTTGTAATTGAAAAATTAACCCAGTGACCAAAATGGCTTTGTACTCAGCTGTTATCTTCCAAATGTAATCAGGAACTTGGTGGAGTCAGGATTTGACTCTTTTTGACTTGAAGAGAGCAAATTTTATGATGCAAATTTTAATAAAATAAATAATCCATTTTTCAAAGTTAAATTCAACTCATGAATAGAATGACTATTAATAGTCAGATAAACACTAAATTTAGTTTATGTAAAATTCTATCATTTTGGTTAATATGGACTCATAAGATGCTCAAATCGTGACTATGTTAAAACTTTATAATGAATATTTATGTACCTGAAGAAATTTGACACTTTCGTTGTCATTCTAGAGCCGAGATTCCAGTTTTTAAGATGGAGTTTCACACACATATACACTTAGATTCTATTTTAGAATTTATAAAAAAAAAAAAAAAAAAATTCAAAAAAAGAAATAGAAAAAAGAATAGGGAAGAGGGAAGAGGGATGTAGATGCATTATTTAATTTTGCGGCATACAGTTTCCCCTATATCGTGAGCTCTCCCCTGACAACATGATCTCCTCATCAAAGAAATCGGGATTATTTTTTTCACCAACCCTTCTAAAATTTTTGATTAATTTGTTCTTAATTGGTTAAAGCTGAGAAAAACAACTAGGATAAATGAATGTTTAATGCCTGAATGAGTAGTTGATAGTTTCTTTTGCTTTTTCTTTGGCAACAAACTGCGTAAAAACAAAAATAGAGTTATCAATTTATATAAACAAAAAATTGCGATTTTTCTGTTTGTCTGTTAAGGCTGCGTTTGTTTCGTCTGAAAACGATTTTCGGAAAACATTTTACACCAATGGGTGTGTTTGGAAGCTACGGAAAATACGGTCAACGGAAAATCATTTCCGCTTTGACCGGAAAATAAGCCACCAAGAGCGTAAAATCATTTACGCTTTGATTTTACCTTCAATGCATTTTCGGAAAAGTGAAGGAGACAACCTGCTCAAGCACACCCGAAGACAGAGAGAGAGCTAGAAGGGAAAGTGAAGAAGACAACCCTCAGAATCATCGGCGATCTCATCACCATCGCCGTCACCGATCTAGATCGAACCCACCGTGACCCTCGCCTCCTTCAAACCCATCTACCGAACCCACCGTGACCCTCGCCTCCTTCAGACCCATCCACCGAACCCACCGTGACCCTCTTCATCAGACCCATACACCGAACCCACCGTGACTCTCGCCTCCTTCAGACCCATCCACCGAACCCATCGTGACCCATCCATCGAACCCATCGCCATCAGACCCATGCCTCCGCGCCTCTAGATCGAACCCATCGCCATCGCCCTCGCCCTCGCCTCTCCTTTTCCTTCTTCTCTCAATTTGACCGGATTTGATAAAAAAAAATTTTGGGTTTTGATTCTTTTATGTTTCTGTGCTAGAAATGATATTATAATTGTTCGAAAGCTGAGAAAATGTGAGAAAATGTGGGCAACAAATAGAAAATGTGTTTTCTATGACATTTTTAAGAACACAACCAAACACTAAAAAATATTTTTCAAAGTATTTTTTAAAATGCCACCAAACACCTGAAAATATTTTCTTTTCCGAAAAGTATTTTCCCCTGCATTCATTTTACGCTCGGAATTCGATTTACATTGAACCAAACGCACTAAGTGTTTTTTGTGCAACCAAACATGAGATTAGTTACGATATTTTTGTTGAATATCATTGATTATGTGATTCCATTTTAATCATTATTGCAGTGTAGGACATATTAAATTTGAATTTTTTTACTTACATTTTTATAGTGAATGTGATTACAATGTGACTCAATTAACTTAAAACTCATGTCACTATTATTAAGCGAAAGAACAACTGAAATCGATCATGTGAATAATTTCTCCTCGAACACCTTGATTAGCCCATCCTGACTCCCAATTTGCAGGATGATGTTATTAAGAACACTAAAATTAAAATCAAGGGAGAAATGGCACTTGCTTTTCAAAATAAGTATGGCCTTCTTTGTAAATAGTAAATACATATCAATAATTAAGAGAGCAGAGTCTACTAAAACCAAAATTAAGATAATTTAAGTGCATTCAATATACCCGAACATTTCACCAAGACTAAAATTCTAAATAAACCATGAAATATTTTGAAAAAAAACAAAGGCAAAAAGGAGCAACTAGGTAACTCTTGTAGACAACACCAGGCTCCCTATATAGACACATTAGTGTTTGTCCTCCTTGGGAATGTCTTTTGGAGGAACCTTTGTTTCCAATTCCTTGGGAACTGCCTTCTCCCCTGTCCTGAAAGATCCATCAGTCATATTAATGTCTATTTAGAGGGAACTTACAACCAAAACTTCATAGCAAAATAAATAAAAACCTTCATATACAATGAACAAAAGAATAGAGCAATTGGAGAAAGGTGTGGCTACAATAAGTTAACACCTACAGGGAAGTCAAAACCAGTCACTGGGCACATTAGGAAGACCCAAGTGGGATTTTCAGTCTTAAGTAATAGTCACAATCATTTAGCTCCAGTTTCATTTTGCCATGTCTAATAATTATTGTGATTTGTAGCAGTATTGCCAAACATGCAAATGCAAGGGTTGGCTGGACAAGTCTTTTACAATATACATTAAAAAAAAATCATACCTAATGCACAAAAAACTCCCACTTTTGCAAAGCCTAGGAAAGGTGTTTCATTTATAAGATGGTTTGATTGAGTTCTTTTATGGGTATTTGATAGATAAAAAAAAAGGGCTTGATTTGGGTTGTAAGGAAGAAAAAAAAAAAAGGAGTGGTTTTCGTTGTAACCGCGAATGGTACCACACGAAAGAAAAGAGAGACTGGGTTCTTGCATCATTAGTAACATTTTCAAAAGCAATAGGGAGTTGTAACAATTTTTGCGGTAAGTTTTCTGCATAATTTTGCTGCATAATCCTTGGTAGCCAAAAAAACTATTTTATTTTACCATTGTATACTACATCATTTAGATTGATATCCACTTCCAACAATTGATATTAGATCGTACTTCAATATCATGATTGTATAACATGGATTGGGTTTTAGAATCAAAGCAAATTGTTTTTGTTGTTTCAATTTTTGCAATAAGTTTTCTGCATAAATCTGCATAATTTTACTGCATAATCCTTGGCATACCATTGATGTGTTTGTGAGATTGTCTGAATGTCGTTTCAAAAATAGAAGGAAATGGAGATGAGAAAACAATAAGCAATAAGTGCTTCAAAAGCAATGACTAGGCTTACTACCATCCATTATAAACTTTTTGGAACCCTAACTCTGAATGACTGAACAACATGCCTGACAAGAATGGTTTGTAAGTGATTGGAGGGAGAGGAAGCTCAGTTAAAAATATTCAAATTATTTTTGAAATTGCAAGGAAAACAAGTAGGCTACTCAACATTGGTTTGTAAGTTTAAAATTACCCTTACCCTCATAGTTTCAGTCTCATTTAATGAGCAACTTTATTGATTATGAAAACTAAGTTTTCAGTGTGGTGGTACTAATTGAAGTTTTCCAAAAGGTGACAAAGTTGGTTGGATATCCAAGTTGTTTAGGGAGCTTGGTGGTTGCTGGCATTAGAAAATTAATTGATGTGGATTCCATCGATTCCCATATTTGGTGGGTGCTTAGCATGTTTGACTGGATTGTAATGCCTGGACCATGTCTCAAAAGATATTTGCCTTTATGATAATGTATTTACAAAGCCATTAAAGTAATTTTATACATGTAAAAAATCTGTTGCACACCATTTTCATGCTTTGGTAGGTAGCTTTTTTGGAACAAATTACAGTTTATTGTTAAGAGTTAATTGTATAGCCACTTTAAGTAACTGTATGTTGGTTTTATTAACTTGAGTTGGGTTGTAGCTTAATTTGTTGATTGGTTCAATTTAGTTAGGTTAACATGTGGGGAAGTTCTAGGTTGGGATAAGCCAAAAATAGTGTGACAATCATGTAGTGCAACATCAGGCAATATTGTAGCAGCTGAAGAAAATTTCCCAATACAGCATTTATATCTGTAAACTTTCATCCGAACCATTGTCTCTTGCCACAAACTGTGATGCAAGAGCCACATCATCACCTTCCATAGTATCCCATATGCCTTTTGGGAAATGATTTTGCAGATTCTCTTTTGTAACACACAATAAATAACCAAATTACAGCAGTCATGTGCCTCCTTGGTCCATAAGTGTCATAGATAGATCTAGAGATATTACCACTATGGAGGCAGAGGTAGCAGTCTTTTTGGATAAAAAATAAATATGCGAGCGGTTAGAGCTTGATACAGTTGCACATAGTTAGAACATATTACTTCTACTTTTTTACAGTGTATTGCATAATGAGTTGCTTTGCTGGAAAATTCCACTGTTGCCCAAACAGTTTGTGTAACCAAAGAAAATAACAAAAAAAAATAGGACGTTGTTGAATGAGTTGCTTTGCTGAGAAATTTCATTGTAAATAAAGCTGAAATGTTTCTTCAAGTATGTCCAACACTCAATTATAAATAAAATGAAAAGGCTATGCTAAAATATTTTTATATTATCTTTTGGTATGCTTGAATAATTTTATATTATCTTTTGGTTGTGTAGGGTGTTTAGTTTAAAAGCTGGATTGTTTCTTCAAGTATTTGTAACTTTTAATTATAAATAAAATGAAAAGGTTATGCTAAAATATATTTTATATTTTCTTTTAGTCGTGTAGGTTGTTCATATTTTCTACCAGTTGATTACGAATTATCTATTAAATTGTAAGTTCAACAGCTGGATTGTTTCGTAAAGTATGTCCAAATCTCAATTAATGAAAAGGCTATTATAGAATTGAGATTATATTATCTTTTGGTGTGCTAAACTAATTTTTATATTATCTTTTGGTTTCTACCAAATTATAATGGATTATCTTGGGGGAATTTTATAAATAAAAAATTTTCCAAATATTTTAGAACCACATGATATTCAAATTTTGAGATAACCATCAAATGAGATTGTAAAATAATTCAGTAAAAATTCCAAATTCTTTAAAATCAAATGATGTTCAGATTTTAAGATAACTGTCAGATGAAATTGTAATATGTTTAGAGATTAGAAATTTTCTATTGAAAAACATGATTGGTGCAAAAATATCACATAAAAGGTCTTGGTATTTAATGATGTAGACACCTGTCATCGTTTTGATTACTATTTTAATCACCAGTTGCTCACAAGTTACCTGTTAATTTACACGTTTTTAAGCTGGATTGTTTCTTCAAGCATTTATAACTTTTAATTATAAATAAAATGAAAAGGCTATGCTAAAATATTTTTTAAATTTTTATTTAGTTGTGTTGATTGTTCATATTTTCTAACAGTTGATTACGGATTATTTATTAAATTGCAAGTTCAACAGTTAGATTGTTTCATAAAGTATGTCCAACTCTCAATTAACGATGCTATCTTTTGGTGTGCTAAAATAATTTTTATATTATCTTTTGGTTTCTACAAATATAGAACCCAGACAAGTTGGAAAATGGGGGAATTTCATAAATAAAAAATTTTCTAAATAATTTAGAACCACATGATATTCAATTTTTGAGATAATCGTTAAATAAGATTGTAAAATAATACAGTAAAAATTCCAAATTCTTTAGAACCACATGATGTTCAGATTTTGAGATAACCGTCAGATAAGATTGTAACATGCTTAGAGATTAGATATTTTCTATTGAAAACCATGATTGGTGCAAAAAAATCACATAGAAGGTCTTGGTGTTCAATGATGTAGATACCTGTCATCGTTTTGATTACAATTTTAACCACTAGTTGCTCACAAGTTACCTGTTAATTTACATGTTTTTAAGCTGGATTGTTTCTTCAAGTATTTGTAACTTTTAATTATAAATAAAATGAAAATGCTATGCTAAAATATTTTATATATATATATATATATATTTTTTTTTTTTTTGGTTGTGTAGGTGGTTCATATTTTCTACCAGTTGATTATGGATTATGTATTAGATTGCAAGTTCAACACATTTTGCATCCCAAAAAACTAAGCATACAAGAAAAATAGAGTGGGTCATTGGGATCGTGAATGCCATTACCTATATGGAAATGAAAAATTACATGAAACATGTAAAATGTGCTCAATTGACTTGGAAATGTACAAATTAGCTAAATGAGTTTAATATAAATTATGTTTCCAAAAACATAATACAATAAAATTTCCTCATCCTATATTCCTATTTATAATACTAATCTCTATCTATAAACGAATAGATCTTTTTTATTATTAACATTTATTTAAAAAGACTTGCAACAACTTAATTACAATCTTCTAAAGTTTTCACCTAGCATGACGCTGACTTCAAATTTATAAAATTCTTTCTATCTAATTTTAAGTTAATTAAATTTTACTAACTTGGGAAGACGGTTGATCAGCTCTAAACTAACTACAAAGCCAACTATAGTTGTATCCTTTCCACATCTAATTTCAAGACAATACCTTCTATCATCACGAATCCTACAATATATTGTTCATACATATAAAATGCACCTTAAGTAGTAAAAGATCATTTGAAATAACTAGTTGATAACATGAACACCCTACCAATAATATGACAACTATTTTAGCAAATCATTTCATTTTTCTATAAAAATTATCACCCAGGTTCGTGATTAGTTCTAAGAATAGTTATTTTACACGTGTAAGGGACAATGATAGATCGACAAGTGTCCTTAAAATTACCAAACAACATCGTACGATCAGGACAACAAAACTCACGTTGTTGTTTCTTCGATCTTTCATGACCAACGCACTCCCAAAACTCAGTTAAAGAACCAAAGGGCCAAAACATACACAAAACACTGTTGCCTTGCCTCACAGCGAAACATGTAAAAAAAAGCCACAATTGAAAGCAAAGAGAGAAAGAAAGAGATGGATTTGGAAGCAGTGGGAGATCTAATCCTACACACAATTCTATCTAACTTAACTCCCAAAGACACAGCCATAGCTGCATGTGTCAGCAACAAGTTCAAGTCTTCCGCTTCTGAGGACATCCTCTGGTCCAAATTTTGCTCCCAAGAACTCGATCTCAATGAACCCATTGATCCTCTTGGAAACCTCACCCCTTCTTTCATGGTTAGAACTTCTTTTTTTGCTTTTTCCCCAATGCGCATTTTGCCATCTTCCCCAATTTTCATTCATTACTAGGGTTCTTGTGTTCCAATTTCTGTTTTTATATTATGTATGTCAATTGGAATGTAGAGCTTTCTTTCTTTTTTTTTTTTTTTAAAATCTGGGTAATGAAGTATGAAACAAACAAGTTGAATTCTTTGTTCAATTTCTGTAGCTGAATAAAATGGGGTGGGAATTTTGGGGGAAATTAAAAAAAGAAGAAGAAGAAGAAGAAGAAGAAGCTAAATTTGTAATTTTTTTAGGTGTTTCATTTTGAGTGTGTATATATTAGAATGATTTTGAGGTTTGGAAAAAAAAAAAAAAAGATAGATAATTCTTTGTCAAATGAAAATACCACAGCAACGGAGAATTACAAGTATAGACCTTGTCTAGAACTTTACTGGCACAAAGTTAATTGGAAAGAAATGTTTAACTTTTAAGGGTCCCTTTTTTTTTTTTTAATGTTTTTTTGATTTCATGGGGTACCCATTTGAGAGAAAAGCTGTTGATTTCATTTTCATCATTTTTTTTTTTTAGTTTAAAGGTGAGCGTGGAGTGGGCGTGAGAAATTGCCTGCTGCTTTACTGAAATAACTGAAAAATGTGTATGTGGGAAAATTGGTTTACAGGACTGCCTGAGTCAAATTCATAAGAGTCAATGCTAAATCATCATATATTTCTCACTTCCTTATCTTGAGCTAGACAGACATATTGATTGACTATACCATCAGTGTACAGATAAATTTCTGGTGATCAATATGTTTTTAAGTAAGTAATTTGAAGACTTTTCAGTACCTCCCACAAGAAAAGAAATACCTTATTTTCACTTCATATTCTTTGCTTTTAAAACTTTCAATGAAATTATTTTGTTGGAAAATGATTGTCAAGTACCAAACTGGATATATCAGGGTCCTCCACCCAATTATGAGGGCCATTTTCTGGGTTACATGCAGTAATTTTTATGTCAATGTGCAGTCAACTCTCTCTCTCTCTCTCTCTCTCTCTCTCTCTCTCTCTCTCTCTCTCTCTCTCTCTCCTGGTTTAAAGTATTATATTAGTAGTATGCTCTATTGAGTTGTGTTGTATCATAAAATCATTTCAAGAAGTAGTTTTTTTCTTTTCTTGGCTTACCTCTACCTGTCTCTCTCCAGGCATGTTATCAAGCATGGCGAGAAGCTTTCAGTATGTATCCTTGGCCGCTTGTCATGCGAGTTAAAAGATGTTGGGGGAGACTTAAGAACTGGTTGTCCATTAATTTTCCGGAAGCTGAGGCTACACTTCGCAAGGGTGTATCAGAAGTTGAGATTCAAGAGTCAGAGAGGATCTTGAAAGTGAAATTGCCTCTTCCCACGAGGATCCTCTATCGCTTTTGTGATGGTCAAGAATTTAAGGCCGAAAAATCTTCAGGAAGTGCAGGTGGAAGTTTATTGGGCCTCATAGGTGGCTATTCATTTTATACCCACTTGGTAAATGTGTTTTTGTTGCCTTTAAATGAGGTGGTTTTAAACACGAAGGCAATCATACGACAGATTGGGTTGCCCAGCAGATCTAAGTGTATTGTTGTGGCTTTTTCCTATACAGAATCCGAGAAGTTTTTTTTCCTCAACTGTACCACCGGTCAACTCCATGTCGGTACTGTGAATCTTGCCACTGAGGGAGAAATGATTCCATGTGTACCAAATGCATTAATAAGTTCAGTGCATGATTCCAATGGTGATCAACAGCAGGACGCAATGCTGCTATGGTTAGAAGAACATGCACGTCGCTTAGAAAAGGGTATGATTAAACTTCGCGAAGAAGGAGGAACCAGAAGTATCAGTCTGTTTCCAGAGGAACCTCCACTCTGTTCCACTGCTATAACCAATGGGGTGAAAGTAAGTAAAAACATAGAACCCGCATATTTTAGCCTTTTATTCTTTTGTTTTGGCACAGTGAGTAAAATAGGAAGTGTGGTGATTGATTAATCTGCTGAGGCATATTGGAATGCACAAATTTGGCTTTGTCATATAGGCCCTGGCATGGGAATAACGTTCTCATGGGTTCAGGTTCTTAAAAGTTAAAACATTTTCTTTTGACAAACTTCTTAATTGCCCTTGGCTAAAAGGGAGATGATGTCTATGCTGTGTAATCAAGTGGCTTGATAGGACTTCAATTTTGCTCTTTAAAGGCATTTGGTGTTACCTTAGCCAGAAGTGAATTTCAGGCAGGGTGCATCAGAGCTATCTTCTGGTTCCAGCACCATCCCCTCTATATATATATCTCTTTCTTTGGATAGCAGATAAGAATTGTTCACCTTGCCTCGTGTTACATGGTATATGCTTTAATTGCTTGTTATGGGACTCTATCTCTTAGTGCTTGCTAAGTTTGGTCTGTAAGAAGGGAACTCTTAAAACAAGCTTCACCATATTTCTATGGTTAGCATGTAACATCCACCATGTGCCCTGCAGGGTAAAGAACAGTTTTTACAGGTCAGAATTTTAAGTAGGAGAGGATGATACACACATGACATGATCCCTTCTGTTAAAGTTTTGAGAAAATTCATTGAACATTTGGGATGGTTTTATGGAGAAAAGAAAGGTCTTCAGTTGTTTTTAAATTACCGGAATTTATGCTCAGCTGGAGCAGTCCTTGATTATAGTGAATTGAGTCATTTTAAAAGCATTCTCATAAGAAGAAATGTGTGGGATTTTCAACAGAACAAGGTGTTGGCTTACTAATAAAAAAGAAAAGAAAAGAAAAATTTTAGCTTATCTAGATGCTAGAAGAAGTCATAAGATAGGGTTTGGGAAATATGTAAGTATCAAAGAACTACTCTACTCTTTTATCATTGGTCTTTTCATTCTTGTCTGGTAGAAGTTGTTAAGTTGTGATTCTTATTGCTAATTGCATTACCACTACAACTACTGTCATCTCCTCTATTGTTATATGAAAACTAATTACAAATGATTTTCACTGAAGGTTCGTGCTTCTGCGGTGTTTGTTCCAGAGTTTGCTAACCCTCAATATGAGCATAGAAAGTATACATTTTCTTATTCAATCCGCATGTCCCTTCTGCGTGAAGGATGTGTCATTAATGGAATACCCTTCAGCTCATGCCAACTGCAGCGGAGGCATTGGATCATTCGTGCTAATGACTGTGTAGAATCTGATGTTAATGATGAAGCCGTAATAGGACAGGTAGAAATCCATTTAATCATTTTTTTTTTTTTTGCTTAATTCCCACTTGTTATTTTGTGTAAGCTTGATCTGAATGGGCAATCTAATTCTTACCTCTTTGAAAGAATCTTATAGTAATGATAGCTTCTCTCTCTCTCTCTCTCTCTCTCTCTCTCTCTTTGGTTGTGGTTGAAATTGATTCAGACTTAATACTTTGGGGCACAATTGCCAATAATATCATCAAAAACACAATTTTTGATATCCACATGAATCCTAGAAATCTATACAATACTCGCAGTTCTGATGCCATGGGTTATAAGTTTAATCTTTAATTTATTGTTAAATATATATTTTAATTGTTTAAAAGTATAAGTTATGATTAAAATGATCACTTATTAATAAATGATGGTCCTGTTAGTGACATTAGTATTTGATGGATTAGAATTTTTTTATTTATTAATTATTATAATGTAGAGAGTTTTTGTTAAGGTTATTATTAGCTGTATTTATTTATTTATTTTTTAGTTTGAATAATTTGTAGGTAAGATGGTTAGTGAAATTCATTTTTTGTGTATAGTTTTACTTCTTTGCTATCTATTATTGCTTTTAAATTATTTTGAGATATGTTTTCAAATATTTTGATATTTGTTACTTTTTTTAAAAACCGAAAATAAACATAAATTATGTCAAAAAAAAAAAAAAAAAAATATAATACAGACCTAAAAATAAATATTAATTAATCAATTTCCATATCCCCTTGTGTTGCGTCCTGGTTTTTTAGAAATTTCCGGGTCACTTTATCTCGTGTCATGTTGTATCGGTGTTCTTGCTTCCTTGTGCGTAACTTACCAATACAAAAAAGTGATTTACTAGTTAGCAAAAGAGAAGAAACAGAAATCTAATTAGTCTTTTTGTGTTGGAGATGATGTAGACAGCTTGCTAAAATGCTAGATCAGGTGTCCAATGGCAGAACAAAAGTGTACTTGATGGAAATTAAAAAGCTTAATCGAATGGTTTCTTTAATGGTCCCTGACCAAAATATCTTACGTTTTCTATTTGTGAATCAAAATTTGATGACAGTTTGTTGCTGAAACATAGAACTAGTTTACTGAGAACAATCCATCAGTTTTGGTTTTGCCCTGCTCTGGCAGAAGATGAAGGAAAAATTACTGGTATGCTGAGCTTAGGCAAGTCCCAGCCCAGCCCAGCAAGGCCTGATCAACAGTCCTAGTATGAAATGAACCAGGAAAACAATCACTATCATGACTTGAAAAATTCACCTTATTCAAAAATATTGATATCAACTTCTTGGTCCTCTTAATAACCTGTAGGTCTATTGTCATTTATTGATTCATAATAAACCAAGAACAGCATCAAAGTTAACATTTTTTGACCGTTGTTCAAGATCTTATTATCGTTTTATATGTTTGCAGTACCCACTATTGCTTCCAGGTGAGAAAGAATTTGTTTATGAGAGTTGCACGCCTCTACCAACTTCTTTAGGTTCCGTAGAGGGCTCTTTCACATTTGTCCCTGGCAGGTACTCTACATAAACCCTTCATTTGTTAAACGTAGTTTTCTTAAAATATGGTTCAAGAGTTCTTATGAAATATGAGTCATATATGCATCTGGGTAAGTGCACTGCAATGGCCCTACTTGCTGTAGATGAACACGTGCTGTCTTCAGTACTTCCTTAGGTTGCAGAATTGCACTTATGTGTGATGCAAAATCCAAAATGCATTGTTTGGTAGAAATATAATGGCAGTAGCCATCCCATGCCTAATTGACACCTAAGTGGGTGGCCACACTCCTGTGTTTTTCCCTGTCCAGTCCAGACAAATATTTGAAAAAAAAAAAGGTATAATTTTCTTTGGAAAAAGTAAAATCAGATATACCAATATCTTCATATTCGTGCAAATTAAGGCAGGGAGTTGCACTAGTTATATTGACTTTGTACGTTTTCTTGCCTATATTTTAATGAGAGATGAGGTTCGAATGGGCTGCATGGGCTCACCATTTTCTTAGAATATGAATTATCAGAATGAATTTGGACGTCAATAGTATAAATATATAGCATGTGCAAATATAATATTATAGAAAAATTACCTATTAAAAGATTTCTATGTCATCTCTTTAGTATTATACAAAAGAGAAATTACCAAATATCTTAATAGCAACCCATACTTAACAATATATATTATCTGCCAATCAGCTCCAGCTCTAATAGCACATCCCTTTATTGGGCGGAGGATAAGTTTGGGAGTTCAAAATCCATTGGGTGGATAACAATAAATGTTTTGGGAAAAATATCAACATGATCAATACTTATTAGTTTATGAGATATTAGAATTTTTTTTTCCCCAAGGGATCCACCACGTGCTCATTGAGACATTATTATGGTAGTCTTGCTTGTCCTTTTTCTTTTTTTGGTCTCGGGGTTGGAGTCCTATTTACCTCACTTAGGTGTGGCCCAATGGTTCTGGTCTTGTTTTTGGGGGTAGGTCCTAAGTTTTAAACTCAGCCTCTGGTGACAATGTGACATTGTTCACCTCAAGAACTATATCTTCCCACGCCTAAAATGACTAGATCCTTGGGTGACCAGGCTATGGCTCAAACCCACCTGAGGGAGTACCCACAGCACCCTTATCATCTAGACCCCTAGGCATTGGTTCCTTAGGG
The DNA here is from genome assembly GCA_033629205.1 of Lithocarpus polystachyus. NCBI lineage: Eukaryota > Viridiplantae > Streptophyta > Magnoliopsida > Fagales > Fagaceae > Lithocarpus > Lithocarpus polystachyus. The sequence continues at coordinate 52,559,796 of CM066171.1, read as the reverse complement.
TTTGTTTGGTTGGGAAGAGAGAAAATGGGAGGGTGAAAGATGATGGGAGGATAGAAAAGATTTAATTTTCCCGTGTGTTTTTTTGGAGGGATGGAAAACTCCTTTGTTTGGTTGGGAAGAAAAATGAGAGGGTGAAAAATATAGTTGGTACAACTTTACTTTTATAACCCTATTATATAAAACATTATATTTTTATTATATTACCCCCAAATATATAAATACATTTATAAGCAAGTCAATCTAAATTTTTTAATTACACATTTTTTTAAGGTATATTACACAAATTATTTCTTATAAAAAAACTCTACATACAAATTTAATAAAATTTTCACCTTACCTATTATAAAAAAAGATTATATATTTAAAGAAATTGTTGCACACTTGCACATATAGAAAAATAGAAATAAACAAAAACAAAACCCATTCATTCACATCAACCTTTCGTCTACCCATGGTCCCATACAGTTCCAGTAACTAAAGCACAGAGAGGACATGGAGGCACGAGTGAGGAGATCGGTGTGAGATTTTGTGGGCGGCAAAGTCAACGATGTGAAATTTTGTGGGCGGCGAAGTCAACGGCATGAGATTTTGTGGGTGGCGAAGTTGATGACGTGAAATTTCGTGGACGACGAAGGACAATGGTGAATTGGCTGATGATCTATGTGGAGGACAACGGCGACTCGCCTCTAACTCAGCCTTGACTCAGATGGACAGTCTAGACTCTAAGGGGTATATGTGTCATTTCAGGATTTGAGCTTTTTCTCTCCTCTGTTTTCTTCCCGATTTGGAGAGATGAATTTTTGTGGGCCCAGGTGATGTGTTTTCTCTCCCTTAAGTTTTCTCTTCTAAACCAAATGGGAAAACAAAATTTTCACTCCCATTTTCCTCTCCCCCTTGTTTACCCTCCCCTTTTTACTCCAACCAAACAGGCCTCAATGTGTAGAGAGTTATTATAGCCACGCTTAAGTAGCTATGGCTTGTTGCCCCCCTGCATTTTATAGTCAATGGGGAAGGGGGGGGGGGGGGGGGGGGAAGGAATTATCTTTTAGCCAAAATGAGAAGAAAAATGAATCTAAACTCTTCTTAAAGGACCCAAACTGAACAGGCTCTAGGCATTTGATCTCAGCCACCTAAATAGCCATGTATGACTTGGGTTTAACATTTATGTACTCAAGTCCTTAAAGGGTATTGACGAGAGTTCATTGCAAGCCAAGCGAATGGAAAATCTTGTTAAGGTATTAGTTAAAATTTTCTGTGAACAATTGGGTAAAATAGACCCGCTATTGACTTAGAGGAAGTGTTACTAAGCGCTAATTGCGATGTGCTTTTTACTTGATCAGTGCATGACTGGGAATTAGACCTTTTAAAGTAGCTTTTTTACTTGGACAATGGTCAAGGGAAAGATTCTTACATTGGATAATCTGAGGAAGAGGAATAATTGCGTCATTAGCCGTTGTTGCATGTGCAAGAATAGTTGGGAATCAGTGGATCACTTTTTATTCACTGTACTTATGCATATATAGCTTGTGGACTTTTGTGTTTAGCTTGATTGGTGTCTCTTGGGTGATGCCTAAGCAAGTGGTGAATTTGTTGGCTTGTTGGAAAAGGGGTGTTGGTTGGCATCAGGCAGCAGTTATTTGGGGGCTAGTTGTGTATCATGTGGATTATTTGGAGAGAACCGAATCTTCAAACTTTTGAGGGGGAGGAACATACCATCCTTGAGTTGAAACAGTTCTTTTGCTTTCTTGGTTTGACTGGATGACTGCCATGAGCGGTCTTTTAATTCTTAGAATTGTGTTCTTTTGCATAATTATTTGACTTTCCTTAGTACACTGCCTGTGTGCCAGGGGAGCAGCATGTACTATTTTTATTTCCTTTTAATAATAATTTCTTGGCGTAAATGCACTTTTAGTCCCTACATTTTGCACTTTTTTCATTTTAGTCCCTACATTTTATTTTTACCATTTTTTAGTCCCTAAACCAATTAACGCCTGACATTTAGGTCCTTTTCGTCACTCAACTAACGACAAAAGCTGACGTGGCAAACGAGTGCACTGTTGGCACAGTAAATTCTGATTTGTCCATTAAAATAATATTAAAAATGTTACATCAGCATCCACTTCAGCTTCCACATCAGCATCTAACCTTAAAAAACAAATTTATCAATTTTAAAAATTATAAAAATTATAAAAAACAAAAAAACATAATTAAAAACAAAAAAAATGGTGGAACTTAGATCTGGTATGCATGTGCCTAATTTCTTTTTCTTCTTTATTTTTCTTCTTCTTCCCACTTTGCGCGAATCTGTCAATTCTTGCTTCTCTCTTTTCACAAAAATTAAATATACCAGTTTTTAGACACAAAATTTTTTAAAAAAAAAAAAAAAAAAAACTTTTGAAACCCCACAAACCTAGATCAAAATCCCAACCCACTGGCAATATAGATTCAAAATTGTCTCAAGCCCCTTCTCTCCAAACTGGTTTAAGTTCAGGCTCTCTCTTTAACTCACCCTCTCTCTTTGCCTGTCTTGTTGACCCTTCATATTAGATCTTGAAGAGAGAGAGTGGGCTTTCTTTTCCTCTCCTACTGGCCCTTCAGATTAGACTGAAAAGAGAGAGAGAGTGGGCGAAGGTGAGAGAATTAGATAGGGAGGTGTGGGTTTGGGAGCTATTGCCTAGGGTGGCGGCGTTGGTGAACGGTAGTGGGCGAAGGCAAAGAAGGTAAGGATGGCGGCTTAGGGTGATTTTGGAGTGGCGGCTTGGGGTTTTGGTGGACAGGGATGGATCTTGCGGCGGCGCTCTTCTTCAGATCCCAGCGAGTCCACCTCCACCACCGAAGCGGCGGCGCTCTTCTTCAGATCGGTCATTCTATTTGGGTCTTGCTGGGGTTTGTCTTATGGGTCATGCTGTTTGGGTCTTGAGACCGTGAGAGTTGATCTTGATTTTGAGTGGTCATGTTGTTTCGGTCTTGAGACCGAGAGAGTTGTTCTTGTTGGGAATGAATGGGAGAACTCGGGTTCATCAATGAAAGAGTGAGAGATGATAATCTGTTTTTTCTTTTCTTTGGTGTTCTTGTGATGGGTTTGAGTTCTTGGATGTTGGGTTTGATTTGGGAAGAACAAGTTGTTAAATGAAGAACAAGTTGAAGAACATGAAGAAATTTTTTGATCTCTATTTTTTTTTTTTTCATGTGTTGTTGTGATTTGGGTCTGTGTTTGTGTTTGATCTCTGTTTTTTCTTTTCTTTTTTCGTTTGTGCTGTTATAATCTGGGTTTGAGTTATTGGTTGCTGGGTTTGTGTTCTTGTAATCTGGGTGTAATCTGGGTTTGAGTTTTTGTTTTTGTTGTTGGGTTTGTGTTCTTGTAATCTGGGTTTTAGTTCTTGTTGCTGGGTTTTTGTTCTTGTAATCTGGGTTTGAGTTTTTGTTTTTGTTGTTGGGTTTGTGTTCTTATAATCTGGGTTTTAGTTCTTGTTGCTGGGTTTGATTGGGAAGAACAACAAGGTGTAATGTTCTTAAGAAAATTAAGAAAATTAATAATGATAAGTAATATTTTTTCAAAAATTAAATTAGATTTATTTTTTTTTTTAATTTTAATAATATTTTAATTGCCATATCAGCGCCACATCAGTGCCACATCAGCGCCACGTCAGCTACTAGGGTATTCCGTTAGTCACGTCAGCTTTTCCTGTTAGTTGAGTGACGGAATGGACCTAAATGTTAAGTGTTAATTGGTTTAGGGACTAAAAGTGGTAAAAATAAAATGTATGGACTAAAATGGAAAAAGTGTAAAATGTAGGGACTAAAAGTGCATTTATGCCTAATTTCTTTACCTATCCACACGCGTGCCTGCGCGCGCATACACAAAAAAAAAAAAAAAAAAAAAAAAACATAAGAATCTGTTGCACAGTAAAACAAGGGTACAAGTATAAGCAGAGTTATGGGTTATATCATTTCATGTGATTGTGATTTTAATTGGCTGATCTACGTTGTACAGGTTTGCGAATCTTATGCATATGCATACTTTAAGGAAGTTTCTTATATTTATTCCACAATCTAATCAAAGTCTATAATACTACGTGAAACTGAGATCTCCCAAGGTTATGAACAATGTCTGGATTATATACATATTAATGAGAGAGAGATGCAAGTGAGGTGTATAATGGTTGCCAATTAAGCAAATTTCCATAATATCAATTAGAAGAATTCGACTCTTTTTTAAGAATGTGAAATTGAACTTTTGTTTTGGTCTGTTCCTTAGGTTAGTAGACCCAAAAGGTGCTCCATTTGAAGTTGAGGTGGCAAGGTTCCCCCTTCAATTACCAGACTACATTTTCTGATAACCAGTCTTCAAGGTTGAAGTTCTTTGTGTGGCAACTCGGTTTGATGACCTATCATGTGTTGTTTGTTAATAATTATGGAAAAATTGTATGAAATTTTATGGGTTTTACCTGTTCTGTAGTGCTTATAATGTGCTACTTTATGCTTATATATGATGAAAGTTCTTGTTTATAATATTGTCTATGTTTCTTAAAGCCAAGTTAACACCAAAAGATAAAGGGATTACTGACTAGTTTAAATTACACTATGTAAGATCCTTAAGCCAAGAGAATGTGAATATTATGCAAGTTATATTTATATCGATCTGGTTGCTTCAAAGTTAGAAATTTCTCATGTTTTACAATGCAACCGAGTTGACAGGGATGGCATATGTTCTGGTCACTTATCCGGATTGACCCATGATCTGGATACCTATTTTCTGACTCTTGTATTCTATCTTATATAAGAAAAGTAAACATGAGGATTGGTGGAAATTGAAATCTTAGGAATTTGTATTACAGGGAGTATAGGGGCAAATGTAGCCAAGTGGATTTGGATTGTGAATCCACCATTCGCGGGTTCAATTTCACCCATAAATAACATAACTAATAACTCGATTGATTGACAAGAAATGGATGCTAACCCCTCTTTAGACAAGGTCAGATATAATTGAAGCAACTTAAACATTTTACAGATTTTTAGTTAGGCTAAAACCAATTGCTTGGATGGCAGTTGCCCTTTCTGAACAAGCTAGTCAACCCACAAAATATTGTCATATTCTAGCTTGGCTAACACGGATAAAACAAGAAATTCTTCTGAAGTTGTCATCAAAATATGTTGTGCCCTCTCCCCTTTCTTTCAATGAAGGAAACACTTACTACTTCCCATGAATGCTGGTAGTGCTTTGGGTTTTGTAATTGACAAATTAACCCAGTGACCAAAATAGCTTTGTACTCGGCTGTTATCTTCCAAATGCAATCAGGAACCTTGGTGGAGTCAGGATTTGACTCTTCTTGACTTGAAGAGAGCAAATTTTATGATACAAATTTTAATAAAATGAATAATCCATTTTTCAAAGTTAAATTCAACTCATGAATAGAATGACTATTAATAGTTAGATTAACGCTAAGTTTAGTTTACATAAAATTCTATTATTTTGGTTAATATAGACTCATAAGATGCTCAAGTTGTAACTATGTCAAAACTATATAATGAACATTTATGTACTTGAAATTTGAAACTTTTGTTTTCATTCTAGAGCCGAGGTTTAAATTTCTAAGAATGAATTTTACACACACATGTACTTAAGTTCTATCTTCGAAAATTTAAAAAAAAAAAAAAAAAAAAATAGAAAAAAGAATAGGGAAGAGGGATGTATATGCGTAAGTTAATTTTGCAGCATCCAGTTTCCACTATATCGTGAGCTCTCCCTGACAACATGATCTCAACAAAGAAATTTATTTTTTTTCACCAACCCTTCTAAAATTCTGGATTAGTTTGTTCTTAATTGGTTAAATCTGAGAAAAACAACTAGGATAAATGAATGTTTAATGCCTGAATGAGTAGTTGATGGTTTCTTTTACTTTTTCTTTGGCAACAAACGGTGTAAAAACAAAATTAGAGTCATCAATTTATATAAACAAAGAGTTGCGATTTTTATATTTGTTTGTAAATGTTTTTTGTGCAACCAAACTTGAGATTAGTTACGATATTTTGGCTAAATATCATTGATTATGTGATTCCATTTTAATCATTATTGCAGTGTAGGACATATTAAATTTGAATTTTTTTACTTACATTTTTATAGTGAATGTGATTACAATGTGACTCAATTAACTTAAAACTCATGTCACTATTATTAAGCGAAAGAACAACTGAAATCGATCATGTGAATAATTTCTCCTCGAACACCTTGATTAGCCCATCCTGACACCCAATTTGCAGGATGATGTTATTAAGAACACTAAAATTAAAATCAAGGGAGAAATGGCACTTGCTTTTCAAAATAAGTATGGCCTTCTTTGTAAATAGTAAATACATATCAATAATTAAGAGACCAGAGTCTACTAAAACCAAAATTAAGATAATTTAAGTGCATTCAATATACCCGAACATTTCACCAAGACTAAAATTCTAAATAAACCATGAAATATTTTGAAAAAAAACAAAGGCAAAAAGGAGCAACTAGGTAACTCTTGTAGACAACACCAGGCTCCCTATATAGACACATTAGTGTTTGTCCTCCTTGGGAATGTCTTTTGGAGGAACCTTTGTTTCCAATTCCTTGGGAACTGCCTTCTCCGCTGTCCTGAAAGATCCATCAGTCATATTAATGTCTATTTAGATGGAACTTACAACCAACTATTTACAAATTTCATAGCAAAAAAAACATAAAATCCCTTATATACAATGAACAATTGGAGAATGGTGTGGCTACAAGTTAACACCAACAGAAATGTCAAAACCAGTCACTGAGCACATTAGGAAGACCCAAGTGGGATTTTCAGTCCTAAGTAATAGTCACAATCATCTAGCTCAAGTTTCATTTTGCCATGTCTAATAATTATTGTTGCAGCAGTATTGCCCAAACATGCAACATGCAAGAGTTGGCTCGACAAGTCTTCTACAATATACATTAAAAACAAATCGTACCAAATGCACAAAAAACTCCCACTTTTGCAAAGCCTAGGAAAGGTGTTTGATAGGTAAGCTAACCCAAAATTTTTTTTTTTTTTTTTTTTTTCTTTCTTTGGTAGGGGTTGATTCCTGGACTCAAACCTGCAACCTACTGCTTTGGGTCGAAAAAAGTAATACATGACAAAAAAAATAGCACCATATCAAAAGCCAAGTAATTGTGTAATTGATGACTGCTTTTTTACTATCCTCCATTTGCAAATTATGAGCACTTATGCATCATAACCACAAAGAAGGTAATGCAAGGGAAAATAAGAACACAAATAATTTTTGTCCACACTAATGTAATTCTTTTTATGGAAGATGTTCAATAAGTATCCAAAATTGCACGTCACTGTTCCAAGAGGTTTGCAAGAACAAGCAATTAAATGGACACAAAAAAGAATTCTTCAGAAACATCTACCATAGGAATTGAAGCAGTCAGACTTGTTGGAGGCAGTTTCGTAAACCTACTCCAAAGTCCAAAGCATCACTCAACTTGCTTAGCAGTCAAAGAAAAAGCACAAGAAAAGTTGCTTGTGAACTATAGAAATCCAACATCAGTAAATAGTCATAACTGGAGCTGGAAAGTGCATTGTTACAACACCCTATTGCTTTTGAAAATGTTACTAACGATGCAAGAACCCAATCTCTCTTTTCTTTCGTGTGGTACCATTCGCGGTTACTACGAAAACCACTCCTTTTTTTTTCTTCCTTACAACCCAAATCAAGCCCTTTTTTCTATCTATCAAATACCCATAAAACAACTCAATCAAACCATCTTATAATTCCTAGTTGCACAACCCAATAACCCCTTCTTGAACAATCCTAAACCCAGCAGAATCACACATAGACTAATATCAGGTAAACGGCAAGATCTAAACTTTTTTTTAACGGGTAATAAGAGTAGTGTTATTGGTAAAAATTTAAAACAAAAAAGACAAAGGGTTCGCGATGATGAACACGAAAGCAACAAAGAACAACAAACTCTATGCTGGATGAACAATCCAAGGAACCCCAACACCGAGACCAATCAAACAGAGCCTAAACCCCATAAATGGCTGCTATCTCTTATGGGAAAACGGTGCAAATGCTAAAGAATACTAACAAGCAACATAAGCAATCACATACATCACAAGCAATGTTCCCCCACCTCACACGAATAGCGAGTCTCACTATGAATTTGATTAATGGGTCGAATTAATGGGACCCAGTAAGAGCAAAAATCAAACATGCACAGATCATATTGAGAGAGAGAGAGAGGGGGGTTTACTTGGAGGCAGAAGCGGATTCTTCTTCGAGCCAATGGCGGATGTGCTTGACGTTGCGCCTAAAGATGGTGGCAGATTGTTTGACATCGCTCCTCAGCAGTAATATCACTGCGCTCACACCGGCCACCGTCAGTATCAAGTTCGTCAATGCCATTTCTCTTCTTTTTGAGATACAGAAACAGAGAGAGACTGTGTGCTAGCTTTGAATCGAAAATTTTGATATTTTATTTATGTATTTCTTTCTTTATTTTCAGAACCTAATGTGAGAGTGAGAGAGAGAGATAAATATGTGGAGTATTCGATCGGGGTTTCAATTAATGGTGATAGGGGTGTAGGGTTTAAGTTTGGGCTTAAACGGTGTCGTTCTATGGATTATTAATAAAATAAAAAAGTCACCTCTTCTCCTAAACGCCACCGTTTCTCTCTCTCTCTCTCTCTTTTATTTTTACTCGTATTTGAGAGAGAATTGCAGCAATGAGTTTGAGAAGCTGAGCCTAAACAGGAGACCCGACCCAAGCTCTGCCTCTATGTATGTTTTTTTTCTATCTCTCTCTCTGTTTCTTTTTGTGTCTTATGAAGCAAAACCCGTTTGTACTAAAAAAAAAAAATTTGATACTTATAATTAAAGGTCATGTGAAATCTTTAGAAGGGTCCCATGATGTTCTTATTCTCATTATAGCAAACAACCCATTTGTTGTAAATTATTGTCTTAATGCCCACTCTTCTTGTTTTTTGTTTCTGCCTGTAATAACTTTTTAAAGTTCTGGTCTTGATGGGGGGCTAGCTGAGTGTTGAGAAAAGAGATGAAAGTTTTTTCTTCTTTTTTCTTTTCTTATAGACATACTGTACGTACTAGTTGTAATAGTCTTATGCAGCAGAACCTGTTTGTACTAAAAAAAAGTAACGGATTTTTATGATTAAAGGTCATTTTGGAATAGATAAAGCGCCCACATTAGCATGCTAATAGGACTCATGATATTAAAATGAAGGAGAATATGATAAAATTCATGGTCATGTGAAATCTTTGGAAGCCTCCCCTGATGTTCTCATTAACAAACAACCCATTTGTTGTAAGTTAATGTCTTAATGCCCTCTCTTCTTGTTTTTGGTTTCTGTCTTTTGTAACTTCACAAAGTTCTGGTCTTGTGTTGAACTTGACATGTTCCATGTTTTCTTTTGTCTCCAGAGGTCTTTGGTGGAGTTAATTTGCAGCTTTTTTGATGCATCATGAACTGGGGTTGTAATGTACCATGGGCCACAGCCTAGCATTTATTGAGGCCTAAGCAGGTATACCTGATTATAATTTGATGTTTCTTTAACAGCATGTGTACATAATTGATAATTCATGTTATTGAATGGTATTTTGCTCCCATCTATGGTTTGAACAGGTTTTTGTGGCCAATCATACCTCCATGATTAATTTCATTGTCTTAGAACAGATGATTGCATTGCTGTTATTATGCAGAAGCATCCTGGATGGTTTGGTAAGTGTCAACTGCCAAAATTTGCACTTGAATTACATTCTTATTGTAAATAAGTTATAGCAGTTTAACAATAACAACCATGAAGCAATGCTGCCCATCTTGGGTGTTGTTCTGACAAAGTGACAAGCCTGTCATGTTGGGACTGGGACTGGAAGAGAACCATGACTTGCAAGCTTTCTAAACATGAGAAACACATTGGACATCCGTACGGTGGCCAATCGTTACGCTGCACAACTGCAACTATGCTGCTCCCAAAGTTCAACCTCTTACTGCATAGCTCAAACCATCCATGCCCATATGATAGCTTCTGGATTCAAGCCACGTGGCCACATCCTCAACCGTCTGATGGATATCTATTGCAAATCATCCAATATTGCCTATGCTCTCCACCTGTTCAACAAAATTCCCGAACCAGATATAGTGGCAAGAACGACGTTGATTGCTGCATACTCTACTGCGGGGAATCTAAAGTTGGCTCGGGAAGTATTTGGTGGAACCCCACTTAGTACGCGAGACACAGTTTTTTACAATGCAATGATCACAGCTTATTCCCATAATAATGACGGCCATGCTGCTATTGAACTCTTTTGTGACATGAGGCGAGACGACTTTAGGCCTGACAATTACACTTTCACTAGTGTACTTGGTGCTTTGGCGCTGATAGTTGAGGATAAAAAGCATTGCCAACAGATGCATTGTGCAGTGCTAAAGTCAGGAACAATGTTTGTTACTTCAGTGTTGAATGCGCTTATATCCGCTTATGTTAAGTGTGCATCTTCACCATTAGCATCGTCCTCTTTATTGATGGGTGCAGCTAAAAAGTTGTTTGATGAGATGCCAAAGAAGGATGAGTTAACATGGACAACAATGATTACAGGGTATGTGAGGAACAATGATCTTGATGCAGCCCGTGAAATTCTTGATGGGGTGACTGAAAATATTGGGGTTGCATGGAATGCAATGATTTCAGGTTATGTGCACCATGGTTTTATTCATGAAGCATTAGAAATGTTTAGAAGGATGCATTTGAAGGGGATTCAGCATGATGGGTTTACCTACACGAGTATAATCAGTGCTTGCGCTAATGCTGGATTGTTCAAACATGGAAAGCAAATGCATGCTTTCATTTTGAGAACAGAAGAGAAACATGAACCAGAATTTTCATTGTCTGTGAATAATGCATTGGTTTCACTATACGGGAAATGTGGTAAAGTTGATGAGGCAAGGGAGATTTTTAAAAAGATGCCCATAAGAGATCTTATTTCATGGAATGCAATCTTATCTGCATATGTTAATTTAGGGCGCATTGTGGAAGCTAAGTCCTTTTTTAAGGAGATGCCTGAGAGGAACCTTCTGACATGGACGGTGATGATATCTGGTTTAGCACAAAATGGGTTTGGAGAGGAAGGCTTGAAGCTGTTCAACCAAATGAGAATAGAGGGTTTTGAGCCATGTGATTATGCGTTTGCAGGAGCAATTACATCTAGTGCAATGCTTGGAGCTTTGGAGCATGGACGTCAGCTCCATGCTCAACTAGTTAAGTTGGGGCATGATTCAAGCCTCTCAGCTGCAAATGCACTTATCACAATGTATGCCAGATGTGGCATTGTTGAGGCTGCAAATTGTGTGTTCCTTACAATGCCTTGTTTGGATTCAGTATCTTGGAATGCCATGATTGCAGCTTTAGGACAACATGGACATGGTCTCCAAGCAATAGAACTTTTTGAACAGATGTTGAAGGAAGATATAGTACCTGATCGAATAACTTTTCTCACTATTCTCTCTGCTTGCAGCCATGCTGGTTTAGTCAAAGAAGGACATCGTTATTTCAATTCAATGCGTGGTTGTTACAATATAACACCGGGAGAAGATCATTATGCTCGATTGATTGACTTGTTGGTTCGAGCTGGGAAGTTTTCAGAAGCAAAGGATGTGATTGAATCTATGCCTTTTGAGCCAGGTGCACCAATTTGGGAGGCTCTTCTTGCTGGTTGCCGAATTCATGGGAACATGGATTTAGGGATTCAAGCTGCTGAACGACTCTTTGAACTAATGCCACAACATGACGGGACCTATGTACTTTTGTCAAACATGTATGCCACTGCAGGCAGGCAGAATGATGTGGCTAAGGTGCGGAAATTAATGAGGGACCGGGGTATTAAGAAAGAGCCTGGTTGTAGTTGGATTGAGGTTGAAAGCAAGGTTCATGTGTTCCTGGTTAATGATACTGTGCACCCGGAGGTGCAAGCTGTTTATAATTATCTAGAGCAATTGGTACTTGAAATGAGAAAACTTGGTTATGTCCCTGACACAAAGTTTGTGCTGCATGATATGGAGGAAGCACAAAAGGCGTCTGTCTTGTATACTCATAGTGAGAAGCTTGCGGTTGTTTTTGGGCTTATGAAGCTTCCTCTAGGAGCCACAATTAGGGTTTTCAAGAACCTTAGGATTTGTGGGGATTGCCATAATGCATTCAAGTTCATGTCAAAAGTAGTAGGGAGAGAGATAGTCGTAAGAGATGGGAAGAGGTTTCATCATTTTAGAAATGGTGAATGTTCTTGTGGCAATTACTGGTAGCTGGATATTTTGTCAGCCAATTATCTTTGGGAAGTTACTATCAAAGACAGAACGCCCAATTTCTCTTGTTCTCTTTGGTAGCCCCAAGGTGGTAATTTATAAAATGGTCATTCTTGCCAATTACGGATCCAACTACTGAAACACATAATTACCCCCAAACTACTTTTGGAAGACTACCCAAAGGATGATGCATGAGTTTTTTACTTCTGTCTGGATTTTCTTTACAAAAGATGTTTCAATACGGCAAATAAATGTGTTTTGGATACCAGAGTGGTGTGCTCCAAAAGGTTGATATACCATTTTTTTTTTACGTTAGGCAAATAATATATTTGTTGGTTAAGCCACTAATTTTGAATATGAAATTTGTTAATATTGCCCTGATGGCAACTGTACTCATTACATTAAATAGTTGACTTTTTATAGAATTTCTCAGAATAAGTTATAACAGTCTTGCCAATTAGCTATAGCTCAATGCACTTCTTTCTCCTGTAATAATTTGTTGGAGGGTGAGGTCGAGGGTTCGAATCCCATGGGTGCATGTGTAACTTACCAATTCAAAAAAGAAGAAGTAATAACCATCTCAGTAATGATTTATGGTTACTGTCTTGTGTGTTTCTCTCAAAAATTGCAGTCAAGTACAATAAAATTTTCATTGATGCTTTTTTTGGAACAGTCTGGAGTAAGGAGTTGCTTATAGCTCACTAAATTTATGTGTGCATTTTTTTGTTTTGTTAATTTTATATGCATGCACCGAAAGAATCCCCTGCATTTTAGATAGGATGGCAAAAGACTGTTAGATGTGTTTATTTTGGGGCAAGGCTTTGCCAAAGATCAATCTATCTGATATTCATGTTTTTGTTTCATGTTAGAATTACCATATGGGAGATAAATTCCTTGTTTCAGCTAGGATCTAGGTGGATTGCATTGAGGTTCATCTTGACATTTTGTTTTGGATTTTCATGTTTGTTGGGATGCCGCAGATGATACTGTATTCTTGTATTATGTGCTCTGTTTGCGGGCAACCCTTCACAACACATCTGCTGCAGCCTGCAGTTCATGACATCCTGGGCTGTTGTGTGTGATGTTTGGTACTTGGAGCTGCAATATATAAAACCTGGAGAGACAGCCCTAGAGTTTGCAGAGGGGCATGTTGCATTAAATAATAGCATCAGAACTGTCTCATATTTCGAAATAGCTTTTGTTAAATGTAAGTGTTCTTACGCAGTTCTCCTACGTCATCCCAAAAAAAAAGGTGTTCTTATGCAGGCTCAGGGACATAATATCTGTTAGAGCAGGTCTCAAAAAGGTTCCTTGGGATGGATATCTAAATTACTCTTGCCATTGTCCAAAACATAGAGACAGAAGTAAGTCCAATCCCTTTCTCCTGCACAAGTAAATAGAATTAGAAAGATCAAATAAATCTACCTTGTGATTGTATGGCTATTGTTGACCAAAGCAGATAAGTAAGACTGAACCTATCATAGTTTTTCCTAGGCAAGCATACTGGCCTTTCTATTTGATCTTCCCCTTAAATTATTGCTATTGTACATTAGTTTCACACGTAACTATAATTACACTAGCTTATTTTTGAATGCCAGGTGATAATTGATTATATTATTTAAATAGAACTGCATCACAACTATCGTTTGGTGGTCTTAGATTGCAGTCTCCCAGATCAGTCTAATCTGTAAATTTTAGATGTGTCAACATTATCTGTTTTGGAGTTTGATCGACTGCTTGTGTTGTTCATGTTGTACTTTCTTTAATTGGATTCTGTGTTAAGAGCATGTCCTATATGTAAAAAAATCTTATTGCTTAACTTTAGATCTAGCACATATTGCTTAACCATATTCTGATGAATCTGATTTTTTTTTTTTAAGAGGAGATAATTACTTTTTATTTTATTGGACTGGATGGTAATCACATTTTGGAGCTTTTTTTTTTTTTTTTTTTTTTTGTCACATTTGCAGGCAACAAAGCTTGAGTCAATGCTGCCACACTTGGAGGAGAAATTCAAATGATATACATATATATATTTTGTTTAGTTCTTTACTTGTACCTTTTTTGAAATTCAGAGTCACTATTCTTATGTTATTTTCGATAAGCTAGTTGGATACCCATATGTGAGAAATTTTAGAGTTTAGACTAAAGATTTTGGAAAATAATATCTAGTTTTTCAACTTCATTTACAATTTTGTAATTGAGCTTTGGTGACAAGCTTCGACAATCCTACATGGCCTGGGAAAAGTCCTATTTTACATAATAATTTTGCAATGGAATTTCACTTCTCCTCCATCCAAGATTCCAAGTCAACTTTGAATATAATCAAAATGATGATATTGGAAACAAGGGGGACGATTAGTTTTGATACCTGAGATACACAAAGGAGTTAATCTTCATATTACTAGCTTCATCTTCTTTATTTTTAATTTTTCTCCATGGGCCGGTGCTTGAGCCTGGCCATGGTGTGTCTTACTCCATCTTAGAGATAACCAGATTACCGGACTGGCTTTATGGGATTTTTTCTCCACTTTGTTGGGCTCTTCTATTCATGAATAAAATGTGACCAATTAACCAACCAACAAAACTGCTTGTTACAAATAAGATCTAGTTGTTGCATCGAAACATATAAATGTTGACTAATTTGACTAACATTGAACTTGGTAAAATGAGATGGTTAAATAATTGAAAAATGAGATTGTTCAGGAATACACATTGAATGCTAAGATTACGCATTGAATTTTTGGTAGGCGTAGCAATTGATTGGACATCTAAGGATAAAGCACTATTTCAGTGCAGGCCGCGAGAGCAGTACCAAATTGAGGCAAACTCTAAATACTAGATATGATCTCAAAACAACAGGGGTCAAGGTCGGCCAGTGAGATAATGGGGGATAAGTTTTAATGTTGAGAGGGAAATAGCTCGAAATTACTACAACCTAGCCTAAGAATTTAGCTGCCAAGAATCTTGTAGATTCTCCCAAAAATGAGAACCTAGGTTCAAATCCTCTTCTCCCACTTATGGTAAGGACAAGGTAAAAAAAAAAAAGAAGAAGAAGAAGAAGAAGCAGCAACGTGCTAGGGAAGCTACAAAGATCAATTCATTTTACATAAATCCAGAAACTCCTCCAAAGAAGAAATGGATGACTATTTAAAGCAGCTAGTAATTAAAAAAAAATTAAGTAAAAATAATTTTCAACTCCACAGGTGAGTGTTCAAGTTCAACCCCCTTCAAAGTGTGCTAGTAAACTTTGAAACTATCACTCCTAGTTGGCAGCCAGCGCACTCAGTCTTCACCATCCCTATTAATTTCGATGGAATAGAAAGGCCAAGAAAAGTTTGCAAAAAAAAAAAAAAAAAAAAAAAAAAACCCATCTTGCAATCACGAATAGCTCTAGTAAACAGAACAAAACATCCTTGCCTAGGACCCCGTTATGCCAACTCATACAGTTCACCGCTAAAGGCTCTTTGTTGCGAGCAATAAGAAATAATACTAATTTGGGCTTACAACAAGTGGTTTGGATTGGAGGTTCTAAGTTTGAATTCTACATCGGACAGCGCTTGGAAAAAACTTCACGCCCTTGGCTCAATGCCCATTAGTGCCTTTATAGGGTGGGGATAACATTTGTGGTTCACTAATTCCCCCTTTTGTAGTTCCAGGCCCAATAGATAGGATATTACTATGGTAAGTTAGTAACATCTAGGTAAGGAAGCCACTTTGATCATCCTCTCTTACCCCTTTTTTTTCAAAAAAAAAAATCATAGTCACCTCCCACATGGCCCATGCCACAGGGTTGGCTCAATAAATTAATTTAAAATGAAACTTTCTTATATTTAATTAATAATTTTTTGTTAATATCTCATTTTAATTGATAATATAGTTAATTCAATCAATGTAAAGTGTGATTTTATCAGTCATAGTATTTTTACAAAAATTAAATCTACCAAAATAACTATAACAAGTATTATCAGAAAAATTTTGTGAGCATTGGAAAAAGAATCTAGAATTTTTTTTTTATATAATCAAGAATTATATATATTATTACAATTATTTTCATTGTTAAATTTTTGTTGTATTATTTCATCATTTTCTAACTCTTTTTAGATCGTAAGTTTATATGTAACGACATAATGCAGTAGGTTTTGGCCCATTCAGCAAGAGGGGTGGAACTGCTTGGGCAGCTTCTGAAAAATCAGAAGTATTGAAGCAGTTCCTCCACTGCTTCAATACATGATGAACTTTGATTTTGGCAGGCTTAACCATAATATTTGGTGAGGTGAATTACGTGTTCTACCACTTTTTAGGCATGTAAATCCTATGTTCTGCTTTTTCTTTTTTTAATTTTAATATATGCTCTTTGTTATATGCATGTTTGTAATCTATAACTTGGGTCCAAAGGATAACAACACTACCATGCATGGCTTGGCTTGTCTCAGTAATGCAAACAACTTATGTTAGCAAATCATGAGTTGCAAACCTGCTTTTGAAATCCAAACTTAATTTGAGAAAGTTGTTTGTTGGAATATTATTAGAAAAAATTTAGTATCATACATTTTGTGACACATCAACACCTCTAACGTGTGACAAGCTATGCGTAGTGGAGAAAAAATGATGGATCTTTGTGAAAATAACAGACCATCAATTGACTTATAAAATAGTTTGCAAATAAATATGTAGCAAATGGTGTACTCCTAAAATTATTCATATTATTACTTGCTTTCCATATTGTCCCCCAAGGTAGGTCCAGAAGCCACCCAGCCACAGGATATATAAGACCACAATAAGACAGTAGAGGACTTTTATGGATTGATATCTTTGATCTGCAAAGCCCAATTGAAAGCCTAAGGTCTTGTGAAAGTCTCCCACACATTTATTAGACAAAGAATTCTTAATCGAAGTACTTGTAAAAAGTTCTCGAACACGGACACGGGCACAACGCACAACACAGCACAACACGTTTTCATCTTGTATTCCACATGTAGGTTAAAGTCAAAAGTCTTGGCCATAAGTATGCTAGACAAAAAGTCTTACCACGTTCGATCAAAAAAGATCTTGCCCATAAGTCTATTAATATTTGCACAAATTTGCTCACGGGTGTGGTGACATTCCATTCCTCAATCCTCAACGGAACAGAATTTAAAGATTAAAAAGGAACTTTTTTTTCTTCTTCTCAATTTCAAATGGCTAGGTGAGCGTTTGGATAGCTGATGTGTTTCAGCGTTTTATGTTTTATATTTTTTTTTACTAGCGCTTCTTACATTGTTCATGGGGCATGAACAGTGCATTAAAGCAAATAAATAGTATTTTCAACGTGAACAGTAATTCATAAATTATTTTTTTATTATTTTCAGCAATAAGTTTTCAACAAAATAAGCGGTATCTAAACACACTTTTAGAGTCATAATTATTGATACATTTTAGGCATGAACATATCACATGAACATCAAAACCACCTAATGATCTCACTTTGGGTGGGGGAGGGGGTTGTTGGGGGGGGGGGGGGGGGGGTTCTAAGTTCTTCTTTATTTGCCTTGAAGTAAAAAATATATATTTTAAAAAAATAATAGTTACAATAGGAGAGAGGAGATTTGAATCTTAGAGATATCTATTAGATAGGTCAAGAGATACCAATTAAGTTACAAGTCTTTTGACCAAAAAATAAAAATAATCTAATCCTACGGAAATGGATCTCATACTTTTTTAATTAAGAAAAGCTAGCCAAATTGGCTACAAATACAACAATAAGATGTGGAGGAACTTCTTTCATCCACATTAAAAAATCACTGACATGTCTAGCATGTCTAATAATATTATGAGTAACAAAATTTTCTTGTTTCTTAGAATGAAAAAATATAACATCAACAAAGGAAGTTGACAAAAGATTTTCCTCGTCTATGAGATGGTCATAAGAAGCCAGAGAAGCATTATCACAAAACAAAGCTTTCATGATTACTTCATAATCTGAAGGGGTCTCATAGTTGGTTATGGATCACATCTCATAATCTTTGTTTCCCTCCCCTTAAGCTATAAACACATTATGTAAACAAAAATATATCTATTTTATGATAAAGACTTGAATTTTCATTAATGTACATATTTTAAAATCTCAATCCATCTATTGACGAATGATAATTAATCTTAAATAACATATAATTATTTATAACTTATATAATATTTATAACCAAGAAAGTTTGACATGTGATTCTCATTAAAAAAAAAAAAAATTCGACGTGTGATTGAGCTCATAATATTGTGCCATATAAGTTTTTTGAGATCTCACAATTTTACACATTATTATTCTAATATATATATATATATATATATATATAATTTAATTTTCATTTTATATTTGAAATCTCAATTAGAATATTGACACATCATGAGTTCTAATTAGCATAACTGGTAAAATATTTTGTCATTGAATAAGAGAGATACAGTTCAACTCTTGCCTATGCAAAAAAAAAAAAAACAAAAAAAAAAAACAAAAAAAAAAAACAAAATTTGGTATCTTAGTTTGATGATAAATAAAAATCATCATAAAATGGACGCCATAGGTTTGAAATACTATCTTATTTAAAAAAAAAAAAAAAAAAAAAAAAACTTGACACATCATATTTTCTTTAAATGGTAGAATATAGAGTTATATTTCCATATACAAACAAAATCATAATAAAATGCCTAATAATAGAATATTTAGTTTCATATATGAACATTATCATAATAAATAACAATTACTAATAACTATCATAATTATCAAATTTCACATTTAGATTATATAAATAAAGTATATTAAAAAGAAAAAAAAATCATATTATATTAAATTTTTTCATGCATTGCATGGTTACCAACTAGTAGATGTGGATCTATAAAGAGTAAAATTTTGACAATCAAATGAACCATATCCATTTTATACTTTTTTTTTTCCTGAGAAGAATATCCAATTTATACTTTGATAGGAGCAATACCATTTGTTTTAATTACATTATATTGTAACCAGTACAATTTGCAATGGAAAATGTTCTTTGCACATAGACTATCTCATTCTTTGACATTAATCTTCAAAATTGAAATATAAAGGTAATAACTATGATATGAGTATATGAGTGGAGAAGTAAAGATGATCCTTGAGTATGAATTTATAGATAAGTTTGTTTTTGTTTTTAAATTATAAATAAATTATAATTTCTAAATGAAGCTGCATGCCACTTGGGATGAAATCCTTTTGTGATTATTATAACCAAAATCTAAAAACCAAACCATTCCATACGTACGATTTACTGTTTTCATGTGCAAGCACATGACTTTGTTTGAAAGTCATATCTGCAAAAACCAAACACATGCACGGTTTCGTGTGTCAGGGACTCAGAGTGTTTGACCTTTGATGAATGCTGAGATTAACCATGAAAATGACGTCTCGGCCGAAAACGCACAAACAATTGTTTCGCCTTAAAAACATTCCAATATGCACAAGACGCTCCCAATTTCACGACTAAAATTTTAATATGCGTTTTGAACAGATGATAATGAGTAATTATCGTAAAATAGATGTTTATATGTATTTTTAGTTGTGATTGATGTATAAGAAATTAAAAATAAGTGATAGATTCGTGTAAAAATGTTGTTGCTCTTATCATAAGTTGACAACTCAACAAAATGTGAGGTTAGGTGTCAAATGACTCATTAATTTGTTACTTTTAAAATTTTGGATTTAATTTGTTACTTTTTATAATAAAAAAATTAGGACTAACCTATTGCTTTTAAATCTATAAAATTTAATTTGTTACACTCCTAACTTATAAAGTTTAAAATATAATTTTCTCTATTCTAAAAAAAAGAAAAAAAAGAAATGTAATTTTCTCAAGATATAATGTAAACTACTAATAGTAATATACAGTACTAATGTGATATTATAGAATGCATTGTTCTTGTGTTCATCTACCTGAAATCTGTTATAGTTCTTTGTAATTTGTCGAATTCAAATTTTGATTGATCTATAGTACCCATTTTAGGATAATTGCTCTTATTATTAAATTAAAACACTAATAAATTTTTTTTAGTATAGGCAAAATTTAAACTCTAAATTTTTAATTTATTCGGACAATTATAATAATCACAATCTTTATTGAAAAGTTTTGCACCTACAAAATAAAAGTAAAAGTTTAATTCGTAGTTAAGTCAACCCTGCCAACCCCCTTCCAAAAAACAAAAAAAAATAAATGCATTGCAGCGCCAAACGTTGATGACACACAGTGTATGCCTGCAAATGCAATGCAATTATTGAAGGACCGTATAGGCTTTGAGTGGGGTTACAAGTCATAAAATGTACATAGAATTTAAAGTGGGGTTATGACATGGACTACGTAACCATTGAATTCCCATAAATGAAAATCATTATTGTCTTTACCTTACTTTTCAAGATGACCAAATCCTCTCAACATTAAATCATAATAATCTAATACCTATAGACAAAAACTGCATCACAATTCAACATAACCAAATAATTAACATATTTCAAAATTCTAAGACTTTTCAAGATGAGCAAATCCTTTACATTAAACCATAATCTAATGCATGTAGACAAAAACATCATCACCATTCAACACACTAAATAAAAAGTATATTTCAAAATTTTAGTAGGTTGGAGTTGTACTAAAGTCTCTGATGGTTGAATAAGAGATTTGAGGTTCAATATCTTCACCTACACCAAAAATCGATTGGTGTCTTAGTCTGATAGTAAAGAACTATCATCAAGAGCAGACATTATAAACTGAAACTCTCTTAAAAAAAATTGAAATTTAATTTCCGCTTACACCAAAGGTGAACCTCGAAACTCTATATATATATATAAAAAAAAAATCTAAAAGCTTTTTGTTTATTACTGTTTGGTATTTGCAACGTAAAGGAATTCATATTATGCAATCTAAAACACCTGCCGACAAAAAGCAGCATCAAATTTCAACATACCAATAATTAACAAAGGTCAAAATTATAAAGGCTTTGTTTATTACTATTTGGTATTTGCAACGTAAAGGAATTGATAGTATGCAACTTGTTTCTCCATTGTCTCACGTAAGGAGTTGCTTAGAGATAATTTTGCCAAAAGAGTAACAAAAAAGTTTCAATTTATTAAACATGTCATCTGGCTCAAATAATATATTATTTTCTCTTCGAATGGGAATTAAGATGTTATCATGTTTTATTAGAGACTTAATTTGATAAAAATATTACATGACATTGTTTATATATATATTTATGCATTACAACTCGAGTAGTGAATGTCATTTACATAACGTCACAAAATGATAGAGGATATATCTAAAAAAAAAAAAACCACTTAAATGATAGTACTTTTTATATCTTGTACATGGGTGGTTTGATGCATTTTGGGGCTTAGGTGAAAACTAAAAATTGTGGCTTTTTATATATTTAAATGTGTTTTAAAAAAAATTAAAATATTACTTAAATTCTATTCTTTTTATTTATTAGCTAATATTTGGTTTTAATTAATACTATTACAATGAAAGAAATAACTTTATTAGTTAAAATTTGGAGGCCTTTTTCTGCTTAGGAGCCTTAGGCAACCGCTTTGTTTGCCTATACTGTTGAGCCGCCTTTGATCTTGTATTATGTTTTGTAGACATTTTGTCTCTTGCTTCTTGAATCCCTTGATTTTTTTAATATTTTGAATTATTCTTTTGAGCTTAAATTATGGTTAACATCATCTCCAAGATCCTCCTTATTTTTTCATTCAAATTGGAAGGAAAAAAAATAACTTTTTTATTTTAAACTATTCACCTTTCAAATACACCCTTGAGTTGTCTCTCTATAATTTCTTTACTTATTTAAATAATAACTTTTTACTTTATAATATTATTTTTTAATTTTTCTTCCAAAATCGTTTTATTTTTATTATTTCTTTACAAATTTCTCCACCCAATTTAAGATTCAATTTTCCTATGAATACAATTTGTTCTATAATTTTTTCCACAATTTATTGAGAAATAACAACTTGAAAGTGATGAATAATCATTAACATACTGTGGGGGCAGAAGGCCCAAGATCAGATTCTGGGCCGTGGGCCCGTCCGAGGAGACCTATACACTTGGAGACTACACCTCACGAAGCATCTGCCCGGCTCGATCCGATGCTGAGATGTGAATCTCGTGGGAGAAAGCCTCGTCCGAGGAGGCCCTCTACTCGGACTGTGAAAAAGGTGTCCCAGATCAGTGCACCAGTCTCAATCTTATCTCTCCCAGAGAATCCCCTGATTTGTGCTGACCGTAAGGACAGATGGCGAAAATCAGATATTAAGCAAAAGGCTGCTGCCACCGCATTTATGGCCCTGCAACTAACATCATGGCCGCATTAATGAGAAAGGACTCCTGAACAGTGACCCCCATCCTTTACAGCTGCCCCAGGAAGGCTGAAGATAGGAACGGATGGGACAAGTATCAAGAGAAAGCCCACCTAATGGAGGGGAGCATATAAATAGAAGAAAGGGGAGGGAGGAAAAGAGGGAGGAAGAAAGGAGAGAGAAAAGTCCCAAACAATATTTGTATGAACACACTCCTCGGACAGAGCCGAAGAGAACATTGTAACCCATAATCATCTTGTCAATATACATCTGATCGATACTGTACTTGGGCTTTCAACCCGTACATGTCTAACCAAGTAATCTTCAGCCCACTCTCTTTACAAATTCATTGTTAGGATATTAAATACAGTTTGGGCCTCCAGCTATGCTGCTAGTAAGCCCAATCGCTTAATTTGTGTCCTTACACATACTATTGTTATCATTTTTATTTTTTATGATTCACAACCTGCTAATTTAGCAATTTGTGAAAGAAAAAAAAAAGTATCCCTAAACTCATTCTCTCTGACACACACATAGATCACCTATTCCTTAAGTGCAACAACATTGTCATCTTGATTGCGCTCACTTTTCAGTGTTGTCCTCTCCATTGTGCTCATCCCTTCCACTACCAAAAGTCATGCAATCTAGATTGGGTTAGATCGGTGTCTTCATTGTTTTCTTTTGTTGCTTTTGTATTAGTTCTATGCAAGACAGTTTGTGTTTTGTTTCTTAGAGAGAGATGACCTGAATATTTTTATTAGTGTTTGTTCAATATGTTACTCTCAATTATCTAAATAAATCTACAGTCAATCCGGATGTGGAGAGTCACTATATACAGGGCCGGCCCAATACATTGTGAGGTCTAAGGCAAAAATGTTACGTGGGGCCTTTTCTCATATTATAATGTTTAATTAATAAATTTTTATTTAATTTTTTATGTCAATTTTTATTTAAATATATTTTTCCTACTTTTTAAGGTACAAAGTTATTGAAAAAAATTTTGTATTTAGATTTCCTTAATATTTTCTTCAATATAACTAATCCACTTATTTTTTTTGTGGCATAATTGATTAGTTATACATTTTTTTTATTCGCAAAATTAATTTTTTTAGTTAATAATTAGAATATTATAATAAGAAATGAAAATATATATATATAAATATATACATAGAAACAAAGAAGAAATTGAACGTAAAATTTTATTTAAAAAAATAAAATCTTTTTTGACTAAAATAATAATTAAATAAAAAAAACCTAAAAGATAAGTGCGTAGTGTTGAATGGTTGGAGATTAGGATAACTATGCTACCACATTTCCCCAGGACCCTAGCCCAACCCAATTTGTAAATCAGTAAAATTTGACACACCTATGCTTTGTCAGAAGGTTAAAGCTTCACAGTGAAGCAAGTATCAAATAACCAAGTGAACACTCTAAGAAAGTAAAACAAAGTAGCAAGAACCAAATAATGACATAAGTAAGTAAGAATAAGACATTTAAGAGTAGTGCAAAACTTAAAGGAGGACAACGCTCAACGGAGAGGAGGGTCCAATGCACTGCTAAGAAACGTATGAAAAAGTCACTTTCCAACAATTCATTAAAAATATTTGAGGTTTGAGGTTTGAGATTGATTTTTATTTTTATTTTTTTGTCTTTTGATTTATGTTTTGTCTTGTTGAGAGAGAGGGAGAGAATGAATTTTTAGATTCTAGGCGTGGTAGATTAATGACTCACACAGAGAATCGAACACTTTGGTTGCATATTCAATATTTTTTTTTCTAATTTTTTATATAAAAATTAATAATACTTTCGATTTATTGGTTAATATTTGGAGCTTAATTGATACTCTCAATGGTAAAAAAATATCTCTATTACTTAAATTTGAGGGCTTTCTTTTACTCTTATTGGTTAATATTTGAAGTATTATTAATCTCACAATGGCAAAGAAATATTTTTACTGCTTAAATTTGGGGGCCTTAAGAACTTGGGGGCCTTAAGCGGTTGACTCAATTGCATTATACATGGAGCCGGCCCTGACTATATATCTAAAAAGAGGCATTTGGGTTGAGAGTCCATTGAAGATAATTTTATGGGTTCACTCTCCAATTTTTATTAGTGTTTGTTTGGGAGTTCATAAAGGATTAGAATGGAATGAGTTAATTATAAATGAATGGAAAAGAAAAGAAAAGAGAGGGGTGAAGTGTAATTAAGTAATCTTGTTTCGATATTTTAAAATAAAAAAATAGAAAAAGATAAAATGTAAGTAACCTTATTTTAGAGTAATATAGAATAAATGAAATATAACCATTTTATAACAATATTACTATTATACCGCTATTTTAACATAAGGGGCTCTATGTACAGAGGTATTTTAAGAGTTTTAGTCAAAATTTCATTAAATCTAATTTCATTCCCTCTTATTCCTCTCAATTTTTGGTAGGAATGAAATTTTAAAATTTTGATGGAAAAATGAGAAATAAATGTTTCCTCTTATTCATTTCATTCCCTTCTACTTAAACTCTCAAATAAGGTAATGGGTCTTTTCATTTTTTCTATGAAAACTCCCAAATAAGATAATAGAAAGAATATTCCAAAATAATTCTCTTTATTCCATTCCCTCCTTCCGAAAAAAGTGTTAAAGAAAAGTGATTTAAAGAGTCTGTTGAATATGCGTAGGCTATGCTTTAGTCCATACCATTTTTTCTTTGTTAAAATGGAGAGTTAATAATGTAGTAATAATGAAAATCTCAATACCAAGTTATTTGAATTAATTCTTACACCTACTATAACAATTATAACCTTGCCTTCAAAAAAAAAAAAAAAACCCTTTTATTTTGTAGTTTTACCAAAAGGAGAACGAAACAGCATTATAAGAGCCCTTAAAAATCAGAAATATTAAAACAAATATAATTTATTTATAAATTATAAAAATGACATAATATGAATATACTAAAATTAATATAAAATATAGAAATTAAAAAACAAAAACTAAATTAAACAAAATAGTAAATAAAAGGATTACTCTTATTTGAAGCGCTTTGTAATATTCAACAAATTATGTACTTCAGTATAATTACTTGGAATAAACACAATAACTTGTCTCCAATACCTAATGGTTTGATCGAACCAAGCCTTTGTAAATTCCTTCCCTCATGCCATACTTGAAAGTATTCTTATATTTTTTCTTCTTCTTTTATTTTTGTATTGTTAAGCTTGTTTTTCAGTTGAATTAATAAATTTTCAAATTAGTTTCCCCATTAACCAGTTTAAACAAAAATTATTCTAACAAATCGCGTGGTGACTTAAATAATCATCCACGTGTAATTTTTAGTTATACAGCTATTAAATGACTTAATAGATCACACAATTAAACATAAATTATTTTTGTTCTTCTTTTATTTTTGTATTGTTAAGTTTGTTTTTCAGTTGAGCTAATAATTTTTCAAATTAGTTTTCCCATAAACCAGTTTAAACATAAATTATTCTAACAAATCACGTGGTGATTTAAATAATCATCCACGTGTAATTTTTAGTTATACAACCATTAAATGACTTAATAGATCACGTATTTTTTTTTTTTTTGATTAGGATCACGTAATTAAAATGCAAACCAATGATATATGATGATTAGGTTGCGACAGCTTAGAGGAAATACATTATCCAAAAATTATTATAAATGATCGTCCACGTGTTTTTTAAGTTATACAGTCTATTAAATACAACTTAATGAATCTTATAATTATTAGTTATCATCGTATTGTTCGGGGGAAGTGCTTGGGAGAGTTGAGAGGACGTAGGGTTCGAGCTGCGGGCTAATAATCTAAAAAAATTAAATCTTATAATAAAAATAAAAATATATACCAACCATGGGCAAAGATTAGTTTTTGGAGGAAAAAAATTGTCCAAGACTTACTTAGAAAGAGCTAAAAATTAAATATTGCAAATACAAAGAAGGAAGGTAAGGGGACAAGTGCTGCAGAGGATTCGGGTCCCTTACATATATATAGAGATATCCATATGTAATTATATGTATAAAATAACATCATCTTCTCTTCGAAGCTTCGCTCTCTCGTCACTCTCAGATCCCTCTCTCTCTCTCTCTCTCGCTTTCTCTCTCTCTGTATCTGTGCATGTGATTTTGTTGAGTCTCAGATTCGCTTTCTGCACCCAAAAAAAAACCGCGTGGGATTCTCTTCTCTGCAACGCTTTACAGCTCCGAATTCCAACATCTCTGTCTCTGCACCACTGCACAGCACAATATGTGAGGGAATTTATGTTTTTCATTATCTTTCCCGAGAAAAATCTAGCGTTTTCCTGGGAAAGTTTGTAAGCTCCTGTTGAATGCTCTTATGTATTATTGTTTTGTACAATTTTTGTTGTTGTTGTCTATATATAATATATATATATATATATATATATGCATGTGTGGTTGTGTACTTGTTTCTTAATTTTATGTTCTCTCTGTCTGTGTGTGTCTCACTGTTTGTAATTGCTTGTCCTTTTCAAAGCAGACCCATTAGTCAGATCTTTGGATTATTGGGTTTCTTTGATCTGGGTCGGATTCTGGGTTTTTTTTTTTTTTTTTTGAATACCCATTTGCAGATATTGGTGGAAAGTTTTGTAATTTTTATTGCTTTTTCTTTGTTTCTCATTTCTAGGTTTTTGTGAGGTTGATAGCTTCAATATTGCAATCAGTTACTGTTTTCAGCTATATTGGGAATTGGGAATCTGTTTGTTGAAGCTTGAAGAAAAGATTGGTTCTTTAGGGGTGTGCAAATTTTGAATTTGGATAATTTTCTTGTAGGGTTTGATTTGCTCTAGAAGGAATTGTAGGGGGTTTGGTATTGTTGAGCTGTTTGTGTGAGAGTTTATTTGGTTCTTGAGGTTGTTTCTAGATGGATAAGGACAAAACCCTGGGCCATGGTGGGGGTTTTCCACCCCCGTCTGGCCGGTACTCGGGTTATTCACCAAGTGGAAGTAGTTTCAATGTGAAACCTGAGCCATCTTCAACATCACCATCGTTCCCACCATTGGGCCCCGGTACTAGTTCAGATGCTGGCCATTTTGGACATGGCATGAACACAGACTCTAGTCACTTTAGCCATGATATTAGCCGAATGCCCGATACCCCGCGTAGGAATTTGGGTCATAGACGTGCCCATTCTGAGATTCTTACTCTTCCTGATGATATTAGCTTTGATAGTGATCTTGGTGTTGTGGGTGCTGGGGATGGGCCTTCTTTTTCCGATGAGACTGAGGAGGACTTGTTGTCTATGTATCTTGATATGGATAAGTTCAATTCATCATCTGCTACATCAGCATTTCAAATGGGAGAGCCATCTTCTGCTGCTGCAGCAACAACTCTGGCCCAGGCATCCGTGCAAACACCAGCGTCTGGAGCGATGATGACTTCTGCTGAGCATGTTTCCATTGGTTCTAGTGAGAGGCCCAGAGTTAGGCATCAACATAGCCAGTCCATGGATGGGTCAACTACCATAAAGCCTGAGATGCTTGTTTCAGGTTCAGAAGATTTATCTGCAGCTGATTCCAAGAAAGCCATGTCAGCTGCTAAACTTGCGGAACTTGCTTTAATTGATCCCAAGCGTGCAAAGAGGTATTATTTCTTGATGAAATTTATGATATTTGGATTTGTCTAATCTTCAAAGCAATTAAGGATTTATAATGGTATTCTGGCTTTATGTCAACTCTGAAATCAGTTAATAAAATTTTATTTTGAATCATGTATTTCATTTTACAAAGTAGTTAATTTCTTCCTGCACAATTGTGTCCATGCTTAGATATTTATCAGTAACATTCTGGTGTTCATCTTTCTCCATCATTTCTAAATATACCAAATGTGACTGGCTGGTGTTGTGTGTGAGTGAAAAGTTTGGTAGTAGGGTCCAGATTTGTTGCATTTTTTGCATTTGCATTGCTGTTGATTTTTCCTGCCTCCTTTTTGGTGGCTGCTGTAGAGTTTTATGGGACTGTGTTGCTCTTGCTCTCTTAGTTGTCAATTATTACCATTCTATAGAGAAATCATGTTTTAATTTTATTAATGCTATTGATATTTCCATCCTGTGGTCCCATCTGTTTGATATTATGATTGCTGGTTCTTTCTTCTTGGTCGCTCCTAGTTATATTTCATTTGTCCTCTTCAGTTTTTTCCATGTTATAGCTTTGTGTTTCACCTAAGCATCATGCTAATATTTCCTTCTTTTGCTTTATGTAACAGGATCTGGGCAAACAGGCAGTCGGCTGCTAGATCAAAGGAAAGGAAGATGCGATACATTGCAGAGCTTGAGAGAAAAGTGCAGACATTGCAAACAGAAGCAACTTCGTTGTCTGCTCAATTGACCCTCCTGCAGGTACATGAGTACATCCCATCCCATAACCTTATTTATGATTGAATATGTCCAGTTTTAGTGGGTGTTAGAGTATCTTTCCTCTTTGTTCTGCACTATCTGATGTCTAGCATTCCTTACCACACAAGTCTATATGGTTGTTTCTGTAACATTTCTTTTGTGGTTTTTGTTTTGAGCAGAGAGATACGAATGGCCTGACTGCTGAGAACAGTGAACTGAAACTGCGATTGCAAACAATGGAGCAACAGGTTCACTTGCAAGATGGTAAGCATCTATCTTGTGAATTGCTGTTAAGAGTAGTATTCAAATTACTTTTAATTTGGGATATATTCAAAGCCATATGATCTTTGTTTTTTTAGTATGTTTCTGTGGAGATTGGCACAATTTAACACAACGTGAATAGCTTACATGATGAATCTTGTTAGAGTAGGGGACATATTATGCAAATAAGTGCATGCTTGCTTATATTTGTGTTTGTTTGTGTGTGTGTGTGTGTACAAGCGTGCACATGTGGAAGAGGGAGAGAGGGGTTTTAAGGTGTAATAGGTTACCTGCTATCAGGAATGTTGGTTGTCTCCTGCTCATGGTTTTTCTCTCTGATAATTGCCTCATTCATTTTATGTTCCATTTGTCGAAAAGTATTATTGGTGTCAAATTAGGATCTGTGCCCAGCAAAACAAACCATTGGCATGTTTTGACTTTCTTGACTGTTAAAGTGACAAATCTGGATAATTTTTTGTATTTTCATAGAAGTTTCTTTTCTCTATGTTATGTGGTTCCCCGCATTAGCATAGTGATATCCTTTTGAAGATTTGGGAAGGTAATACAAATGATATGTTGCTTTTTAATTTGGATTTTGATTGGTGGGAGCTGGGAATTTGCATTTTTTTTTTTAAGTTTTTCAGAAATTGATATGCTTTGGTTTCAATTGCTTAGATCATTATGATGTACATATGATTAGTTTGATTGTCTCTGACTGGTTAATTATCAGAGTGAAGACAGTTGATTACTAATATCTCTGTCTGCATATAAAAATTTGGCATTTATGATACTAGGCATATAACTGGAAATGGTTGTTAGATAGCAAAAAAGGGGGAAGGGGGGAACTAAGAACAGTTGTTGCTTATTAATCCATCGGTTTGTAGTTTTGGATACATTTTCTAAATGATAGAAGGTTGTACACTTACAGCTTTTATTTTTTTGCTTACAATTTGGACTTCAGTTGTGTGGATATGCATTTTTTTTTTGTTCACCATTTGGTTTCTCTCTCTCTCTCTCACCAGAATGACAGTTTTCTACTCTAGAGTTGATAATATTTGTGCATTTGTTTGTAGTGATGTGAAACTATGATTAGTTTAGGAGGTTGGCATGATGTAACATTTAATGCTTTCTAGTGAGGAAAATAATGCAAATGGCCTATGAAATTAGGGGAAAAATTAAATTGAAATTCCAATGATTTTGCAACATATTGTCTGCTAATGCATAAGTTACATGTAATGCTGCAGATGCTATTTTTCGATTCATTCGTTTTTCCATTAATGGTTTTCTGGTTCCTCTACAGTTCTGTTTGTTCACCCAGTAGCACTTATAAACCTAACTGTTGTTTGAAATGGATTTTTAAATTATTGCAATAGTCATTTCAATTGCCATGATGGCATTCAAGATTTTTTGCGCTGAATATGATGCCTCCCGCTTTGAACACTTATTGCTTTTTCACAAATTGAATATACATTTGTGGCATTGCCATCTATGAACGTAGCACCCAAAACTAACTCTTACTCTTTGTAATATTGTTTATCAGCATCCCCATCAATTCCTCTCCCCAAAAGAAAGAAAATTATCACACACGTACACACTTGTACTATATATGTATGTATATGCATTGTCTGCTTTTGCTATTTGTCATAATTATTATTTCTTGTTTTGTAATAGCACTAAATGATGCACTCAAAGAGGAAATTCAGCATTTGAAAGTATTGACTGGCCAAGCTATGCCAAATGGTGGACCTATGATGAATTTTGCTTCTTTTGGAGGTGGCCAGCAATTCTATCCTAGCAATCACGCAATGCACACTGTTTTAACCACACAGCAGTTTCAACAGCTTCAAATTCATTCTCAGAAGCAGCAGCAGCAGCAGCATCAGTTTCAGCAACATCAACTGCATCAGCTTCAGCAGCAGCAAATGCAGCAGCAGCAGCAGGAACTACAACAGCAGCAACAGCAACAACAAACTGGAGACTTGAAACTCAGAGGATCCATGTCTTCTCCCAGCCAAAAGGAAAATGCTTCAGATGTCAACATCCCTGTTTCAAAAGAGTGTTAGAGAGATGGGCCAATAGGCCAGGTATTGAAAGGTCTTTGTTCAAAACTGTAGTTGAGATCTGTCACCAGATAGGACATTCTTCCCTTTCCCCCTTCCCTTCTAGTCCATTCTGTCTTTTTGAATTGTTCAAATGCATCTATATCATCTTTTATATGTAGGCAGTTCTATATATCATTTTAGTTTTAGATTGAATGGTGGACTATATCCATTGTATTTGTAGTCAGTTCTATATATTATTTTAGTTTTAGATTGAATGGACTATATATCTGATTTGTTTTACATATTTTGCACCTAGTTGCTATTATATGGTGCTGATGTAATTCTTTTGAGTCCAAATTTTTGAGGTTTGCGTTGAGCTCTCTCTCTCATACATGATACACATGCCAGCTATTCAGACTGGAAATTGGTTTACATTTGTCTGTTGGACCTAGGAATTTGGTTTGTATTTGTCTGGGTTGCCGTGTTTTAGTCATTTTGCTATCAGTTGAGAATCTTGAGATATATATATTCTTCCAGCTGAAGTAGGCCATATTTTGTTCGTGTAGTTTTTCCTAATAGAATCTGGTGGAGCTGATTCTGCCTTGTAATGGTTCATGTGCATTACTATTTTGCTATCAAGAAAGCCAGAATTCTTGAAAAGGACAGGTGTGAAAGTGCGTGTTGTTTTTTTGATAAATAGGTGTGAAAGTGTTACTAAGCTTGAAACAGGATAATGAAATGGAATTTCCATTGCAAGGTTAGGATTTATTTTCTTGGATCTAACATTGTTTAAATTGTAATGTCATTTAAAATCTAAGGTAAGCCATTGACTTGGTCAAATATTTAGTAAAATGATTGATTAGTACAAGATTAACTAGTTAAAAATCGATAGTCACAAATGGTATTAAAAACCTAAGAAAGCTAAGCCCAAACAACAAAAAATCTTGGAAGAGGGAAAATAAATGGGTCAAAGTAAAACTTATTTGGGTTCACGTGGGACGGGGTGCGTGTGTGTGTATGATATAGATAGGATCTTTGCAATTTAGGTCTTGTATCTGGAGATATCTAGGGAAGTTCGCAATAGTATTTAAACTCAAAAATAGGAGCACAATCCTAATCAATGAGGGACTCAGGGAAAGGTTTAGTGTTTAGAAAACATACAAAGTTCCTTAGGGACTCAGGGAAAGGTTAAGTTTTTAGAAAACATACAAAGTTCCTTAGGCTCTTGATGGTGCACTCATGATAATAGAGAAATGGAAGCCTAACACACCATCCTCAGCCATTTATTTCTGGAGAAGGTTTCAGTTTGGAATTTGGGTTCGGATTAATGATCTTACTTAGAATACCATGATATAAGGGTGGCACCATATTTGGGTTAGTCTGATTGGCATACATGAGTATGTGACTTGATGAGAACATTTTTCGGAACATTAACGTTCCCACAAATAGGGTTCAGATAGACCCTTGGTTACCAATTATGGTTGAGTTTCTGCTTGGAAGAAATGATCAACAACTGCAATGGGTCTAATGCTTTCATGAACTAGTTTTCAAACTTTGCAAAAGATGCGGGTTGATAGGCCACACTTGACCTCACTGTTGCTGTGAAGCGGTTGAGGAGTGCATGCTTTAAATGCGAATGAGCCGGGTTCAACAAGCTTTCAATTTCAAGTATGGTCTAGTATCTCTAGATATAAGGGTCCTGTTTTCAGATAAACTCTGAGCCTTTTTGACCACCAGAGTAGGTAATTGGCCTGAACCAGAAACTATCTACACATATGAAGACTTCAAAAATGGGCTTTGGAACATGCATAGGATACAAGCTGAGCTCTTAAGACAGGAAGATGTGCAAGCAAGAGAGTAGGTCAAAGTGAGATGATTAATTCCAGTAATAGGCTAGAATCAGACTCTTCTGGACAGAAGACGAATCCCAGTCTATAGTTCTTCAAGGGACAGTGTGATATACAGCTTGGAAGGTAAGGAATTAGGCACCAAAAATTGTCTAAGAAATAAATTCATCCATATGGCTTTTGTGTTGTTAGTTATAGAGGCATGGCACGATGAAGAACAAGGGAAATAATGGATATCTAAATGACTTTTTGACTCAAGTCATTGAAAGATTAACGTGCATATTTTTGATATTCAAATCTAACAGTCATATTTTTAAAATTCAAACTTAATAGTCATTTTTTTAATTCAAACCTAACAGTCATATTTTTGAAATTCAAACCTAACAGTCATATTTTTAGAATTCAAATCCAACGGTCATATTGTTGAAATTAAAAGCCAGCCGATCTAACAATCACATTCTTTCTCTATAAATAAGATTATTTTTTCTCAAATTTTTATCTACTTCTACCTAATTCTATATTTCATTTAGTCTTTATTTTCTCTCAATGGATTTCTCTTTTGAACTTGATTTTCTTTTTCTAGTTGATGAGATCAATTCAACTCATTTTCTTCTTCTGATGAGTTAGAACTTACTTTAGCTGTTGCCATAGAAGAATTGAATAACAAAAAAGAATCAACATTACATCATGGTTCTATTCAACCCCACAGGTTCATTTGGTGTAATTTTTTGTAAGTAATTCAACTATTTTGCTAAACACTGGTGTATCCTCCCAATGTAGTTTGGACTTTGGAGGAGGTTTTGAATGAATTTTATATTCTCTTTTTATGCTATTTTACCTCAACCGGAGCAAATGTTCTAACACCTCATTGTGTGTAGATTAAAAAATTATCCAAGTAAAACTTAGGTCGAATAAAGGATAGTAGTGTTGGGTTACCTTTGTGTACGGCCACTCGGTTTTAGCTTATAGAATAGGAGTTTGGAAGACTGATTGACTTGGCACAGACTAATGATGGGTAAAAGATCTGTGTAGAGACTACAATCAGGTGCAAATGAAGAGGACAAAATTGCTCCATTGTCATTGAAGGCCGAAGGAGTCCAATATACATATTCGAATATATGATAAAAAAGCACAATTAGTAATGGAACTACTGGATAGAGCTTTTGTTAACTATAGCTAGTTGGACTTATTTTCTTGTACATAGTTTGATGGCTTTACCCATAACAATCTCAAACTATATTTAGTGTGGTCTAGATATAAAGGTCCTGTTTTCAGATCAATTGACCACCAGAGTAGGTAATTGACTTACTCTGGTGGGATTAAGATTGTCCAACACTTAAAAAAAGAAAAAAGAAAAACAAAGTCTCAGAAATATCCTAAAGTAGCTTCACTCAGCCTTATCCATGCATGTCAAATGCACCAATTGCTCTTTGCGGCATCCTTATCCAGTAGAAGCTTTGACTCAGCCAGGCCCCTACCTCTTCAACCACTTGTTAACCACAATCCAGACCCCTACGATCTCATGCATGATCAAATATAACTGATTGTAAATTATAGATAAGTTGTTTTGAATTCCGTGGCCTATAAATAGCCACTTTGTAACTATGGAAGGGCAGAACTTAGCCTCCCTCAGAAATCCTTCTCTTATATCTAATGTAAAAACCATGTTCAATCTAATAATATCAGTAAGCCTTTTTTATATAATCTTCTGTTCTAGTTTATGTTTCCAAGTAATGTTCAATGTTTCATTAGTAATTTACTTTTTTAACTAGTTCTACATATACGAAGACTTCAAAAATGGGCTTTGGAACATTCATAAGATACAAGTTCAGCTCTTAAGAAGGAAGATATGCAAGCAATAGAGGAGGTCAAGTTGGAACCATTTTTGGCCTCTTAGCAAAAACAATAAGATTAATGCTATCCGGTATTTAGCCATTTTGGACCAGTGGGGTAGATTCACAAAGTGAGATTATTAATTTAGTGATAGACTAGAATCAGACTCTTTTGGGACAAAAGATATACCCAAGTATCCCAGTTTGTAGTCCTTCAAGGGATACACAGTGATATATAGCTGGAAAGGTATGGGGTTAGGCACCAAAAATTGTCTAAGAAATAAATTCATCCATTTGGTTCCACATAGTTGTAGAGACAGAGCAGGATGAAGAATAAGGGATAATGGATATCCAAATGGCTTTTTGACTGAAGTCATTGAAATTTGAATGCCAATGATCATATTTTTTCAAATTCAAACCTAATGGTCATATTTTTAAAATGCAAACCTAACAGTCATATTTTTTTAAAATTTGAACCCACGATCATATTTTTAAAATTCAAACCCAATGATCATATTTTTTAAATTCAAAACCAACAAGCCCAATAATCACATACTTACTTTATAAATAAGACAATTTTCTCTGTCGTTACTCTCTCTCAATCCCACAAGTTCATTTGGTGTAATTCTTTGTGAGGTAACAAAAGGCTTTTCCATGACTATTTGGCTAAAACACTGATGGATCCTTTCAATGTAGTTTAGAGGAGGTTTTGAATGAATCGTTCTCTTTTATGCTTTTTTAACTCAGCTGGGTGTGAATACTAACACCTCATTGTGTGTAGATTAAAATACTATCCATGTAAAGCTCAGGTTGAATACAGGATAAAAAGTGTTGAGTTACCTTTGTGTACGGCCACTAGGTTTTAGCTTATAGAATAGCAGTTTGGAAGACTGATTGACTTGGTACAGATGGGTGATGGATCTGTGCAGAGATTTCAATCAGGTGCTAAATGAAGAGAACAAATTCTAGTTTATTGAGATGGTTCTTCTTGGGGCGGAGTTACAAGAGCTTCTAGACAAATAGGCAAAACTGGTCCATTGTCATTGAAGGCCGAAGGATTACATTATATATATTCAAATAAACGATTAAAGGCACAATTAGTAATGGAACAATTGGATAGAGCTTTTGTTAACTATAGCTAGTTGGAATTAAAAAAAAAAAAAAAAAAACTGTAGATTTTCTTTATAAAAAAAAAAAAACCTATAGCTAGTTGGAATTATTTTCTTGTACATTGTTTGATGGATTTACCCAAAACAATCTCAAACCATGGACCAAATGTGATGGAAACATTCATAATATTCCCCCATTTTGCTAGAATAATTCATTGATTTGAAGCTATGCAACTTATGCACCGCTCACGCAGATGAAAAAGTATCTAATAATGTTTAGGCTGTGTGCAACATCACACTCACATGAATGGCTTCGTTTACATTCTTTGATTGATATATTCCACAGAATTGCAGGATTCAGTAACAAACTAACACCTTTTTCAGGTATGGGAGATGATGCCAGGAATATTTTCCTTCTGCCATGCATGATATGCCTTTCTGGTTTTGACAAATCAGAAATAATGCCATCTTATTCGATTGATAATTTGAAATGGCTTCCGGCCTTCGATGCCAATCCATGCCATTTTGTTATTGATGTAGCTTGTGAGATCCAACAGAAAAATATGCATCGTGTAAACCTTTATTTATTTTGAAATGGTCAAAGGCATTATGAATTATCTACATTACATACAACCTTTATTTTTTGGGTTGAAGAAACAATAAGAGACACGTAAGTGCTTGATCTACATGACTGAGTAACCTGGGCCACCGCCACCTTCAGGCACAGTCCACTCAATATTTTGCTTTGGGTCTTTAATATCACATGCCTGAAAATATTCAAGAAAAATTAGCACAACCTCAACTTGAGAGACAGAAACATCTAGTGTAAAAAGTAACAAATCTAGTCAAGCTGTGATAAATAGGATCTGTTTAATTTCTTAGGGTGTCCAAATTCTAAATTTCATTTCTATTGCGACAGTTCTAGTCAAAATCTAATTAGTCATAAGCCTGATTTAACTTTTAATTCTAAAAAATAGTTGCCACTTCCAAGTTAATTGGGGTTCAAAGCAAAGAGAACCATAGAGCCTAGAATTTGATGGGAGACAAAGATACAGCTACAACTTGAACAAACAAAATGTCTTTTCATTTCTTCAATCATCTAATGCATACATTAGATGCAGGTTGGAATAGCAAGCTACATTCCAAGCGCTTGTTTTGCGTGTGCAACTGCCTAGCAAAGTGATTTACTATGTGCAAGGAAAAAACTTTACCAGAGAAAACAGGCCTATCAGGTAAATAAAAATATTTCCCTTTCTATAAAAATTCTCTTTCCAAATGTGTGCGTGTAGGCAATTTATATCACAAATGCTAATCAACACAAAGATCCAACTACCTTCCAAATGGCCTCGCATATTACCTTGCAGTGTAGGCAGTTTTGAGCATTGATCTGCAATTTTAGTTGACTCTTTTCATCTGGGTTATACCTACATTTCAAACAGAGATTGAAAAGATAATGTGAGATACTCCATTTATAGAAGGTTTCTTGAAGCACAAACTGTCAAATTGCATATTACTCGTATACACGTGCAGGACAATATCGTGACTCAGGTCCAGCATAGTCTGGCAAATTAACTTGTTCAGGAATCTTGGGGTCCCTCAAGCGAAGGTGAGCAGGTTGGTCATGTTCATGATTTGTGTTGCTCCTAAACAAACACATAAATACAAATATATCAATGCCAAGAAAATAAGAGAAATGAAGAAGAGGTAAACATAGGCATTTTTCCCGAATAAATCAAATTTTCTTGAATTCACTTTTTTTTTTTTTTTTTTTTTTTTCTTTTAGATATTAGTAAAATGGCACACCAATTTTTACCTCTTTAAATGAAATTATGGTCGTTGTTTAGTTTGTTACCCAACCTAACAACCCATGGCTACAATCCATATTTTTCACGATCCCATTATAACAATAGGATGATGAGGTGTTTGGGTTGGAGCTTTCCCTTCCCCACAGTGTCTCTGTAAATAATGCTCCTCCTCATAAAGAGCAAGACAGTGTAGGATAAGCAAAAGCTATGGGTGCAAGATCCCTGTCCAGTAATGTTGTTATGGCATTAATTTTGCATGTGTATATAGGATAGCATCCTGCTGCACATCTTACGAGTCATGGGAGCACAGGATTCAAAAATAGGACACCCAAAAGTGGTACGAGTTCTTTAGTGCAAGGCCACATCAAGCACAGAGAGCTAAATGTGGGCTCTTCAACATCGTCCTGCCATTGTAATATCTGGGAGCCTATAGATAACACTTTTTTTATATGGGGTCCTAGTTCGCCATTCTTATAAAGAGTAGATGTGTTTAAGTATTTATTTCCTTTTTGAGAATGTTCATAAAAAAAATCCCTTTTGAGTATCAAATTCAAAAGATTCTTATTACCAGAAGACTTCTTTTTGTGGATCTTCATAACTGTAAAGAAACTTCTTTTATGAACCATCACTTTGGAATTATTGTAAACATTTAATAACATACACTCATAACTTTAATAGAATAAGTACATCACATAAAAGTGATGCTGCAAGGTGCACTGAGGTAACAAAAAACTCACTCCACCACAAGCCTAACACATCAGTTTGGAAAATTGCATCATTATCCAAACCCAGTCAAGATTGTAAAATCTGCAACCTAACATGGTGGGTGAAGTGGGTTCCCACATAACATGTTCCATTGCAAATTGCTGATTTAAATATACATAAATAAAAAAATTGAGAACATATTCTCTATTTAAAACCTGTGTAAAGAGGTTGGCACATCAAAAGACAAAACCCCATCTGGCTTTGGATATTGAATTGGAGAACATAACCTTGCAACCTGTGTGCATATTTGAGTGCATTGATCAGTAATTTTTTACAGTAAAATAAGTCAAATTTTGGCTATAGCATATGCTATATCATAAATCTCAATTCTAGTTCTTTGTTTCTCATGGCCACAACTCAGACTGCATATATAATCTAATGCAGCCAATACATCTATCCTGAGATGTTCAATCAGTTTGTTACATTTAGATTAGCAAAATATTGCTGCCTGTGTGCATATTTGAGTGCGTTGATAAAAAATTGTTTACAGTAAAATAAGTCAAATTTTGGCTATAGCATATGCTAGATCATAAATCTCAAATCTAGTTCATTGTTACTCATGGGCACAGCTCAGGCTGCACCTATAATCTAATGCTGCCAATACATCTTTCCTGAGATGTTCAATCAATTTGTTACGTAAGCAAAATATTGATGATGTAATAAAATTATTGTATGATCAAGTGGTTGATCTTAGAGGGTGAATATGATAAAAAATAGCCAGAAGAAACCTTCTCCAGAGTCGGTGACAAGGATCATATGTTCATCAAGTTATTGGAGAATGAACGAATGATTTATATTTCAGTAGGGTGTGCATCAGGTGTCATATGACAAGAAAACCAAAAGCAATCCAGTCCATGAGTAATTGAGTACTATGGTGTAACAAAATCATGCATATTCTAATGGAAAAAACATATCTGGTTCTGATTAGCGCCTACAACCTCATTTTGTTGTGTGTAATTGAATAATATACACAAATTAACATCATGGCCATTCACAGATTGCTGATATCATATCATATCCTGGGTGAAGCTTGATTTTATTTGTTTCTTCCCCATCTAATGAAATGCTTTTTTCCCATCCAAAATCATATCTGAACCGTGTTTATTTAAAATAATTCACAACTTTAGTTTAACTATTTCATTCTATTCAGACTTATCAAAAAAAAAAAAAAAAAAAAAACTAATTCATTCCATTCAGTGCTGAGTATCAACTTTGTCACTATGTGTGCAAGTGTAACTTGAATTCATGGTAGCCTTGGTAAAGTCTCCTTACCTTTGTTGCTTCATGATCGGGTTTCCCATGCTTCAGTGTGAAGGGGGATCTTCCTTTCAGTATGTAGCTGCAAGCAAAAATATGGGTGAGTGAGTTTGCACTGAAAAAAGGCATTAAAAAAAAAGAAGAGTTTGCACTGTGAGAGAGAGAGAGAGAGAGAGAGAGAGAGAGAGAGAGAGAAAGAAGAACAAAGAACAATAAAAATGAATAATCTTCAGACACTCAAAATAATAAGTAGCATAATGAGCAAGATGTGAGATCTTACTGTTCTAATCCACTAATGGCCAAGCCAGGAATAAGTCCATGCTCAAATGCCTATAATGATAAGAAAATATTTGTAAGATTATAGGTTACACTAATTATAATTTAAGTAAACATGAAAATCCATTTACTGGCCATTATATCTTTTTGTGCATCAAACGAACCCAGCTTCCTCCCAGATCAATCAAAAATGGAGTGGAATGATTCTTTTGACCATCTATCCAGTTAGACAAATAATGATTTATGGGCAATCTGCTCTAATATTCAATTGATAAAGTCCATTTAGGAGGTGGCAAGTTGAGGTATAGTTTATGGATGTGTTTCAACCATTGGAAGACATGTAAAGAAATCACGAAGTTTAAAGAGATGCACAGTACAACTTCAAGCTATAGATGGAAATCCAGGGAAATAATAGTTTTGAAATTAGAGGAGATAGTGAATTGCTTCTTACTGGTCGGTAGTTCCGAGCTCTGTATAGTTCTTCCCATATCCATGAGTTCTGTAAAGCATCCCAATATGTTTCCAGATTCAAGCCCTCTTGAAGTACACCAAATGTAGCTTCTGCTGCTAGCATTCCTGTAAGAAACAGGAAATTAGAAAAAATGACAGAATTTTAAGCAATCCTCTTAATTATTGCTAATAGGCGGGTTCTAGTTAGTTCAACTAGTAAAGGTCTCTTATCTCTTGAATAAGAGATCTGGGGTTCAATGATGTCTTGGTTTGATGATAGAGAACAGTCATCATAGAGCGGCTGTCATAGGTTTGAAATACTATCATAACTATCAAAAATTATTGCTAATAGGCACACATGAAAATGTTGCGAATGCATCTAGAACTCCGAATTATGAATGAATATCCATTTACAGGAATATATTACTATATTTAATAAATCATTCCAAATAGACAGCAATGGTAGCCAATAAAGAGCAATATAGGATTTAATTTCATTGGTGTAGAAAACCTAAATGAAATCATCTCTAATGTACCATGACATAACTTTACAGGAAGAAGAGCAAATGGCAACAAAAAATTTATATCACGTGCCCAGAAAAGAAGAAAATTCACATCTAATGATAATATATACAATTTACAAGAAGTAATTTTTTTTTATCGTTGTAACAAAAATTACAAATATATTTATTTGTCTGTGACCAAAAAAGGAAAAAAGCAAAGATGAGGCAAATTCACATTGAATCATGATAGATACAAAATGAAAGAAATAGTAAATCTAGCAAAACCATGGTTGGTCACAAGGACCAATAATTTCCTCAATCAAAAAATTGGTTTTAGTCACATGGAATACTGATTTGACCAATTAAAAAAAAAACTATACAAATTTCTATAGGAATATGCTCACATCCATAGTATCTGGACATGAATGAATGGGAAGCCAGTCCCTTTTTTGATAGGTAAAAAAAATTCAAACATGCATTGGTCTGAACCCGTGACTTCACCCTCCACAGTCCACCCCTAGTTTGTCAGGGTGGAAATGCCACATGATCCAAACGCCATTGCTTCTGTTCCTCCCCCCTTCCCCCCAGTTCTTTCTAAATATCCAAGAAGATATGTAAGGAAACACACTCGTATACAGAGATAAAAATGAAAAAGAAAAAGAAAAGCACATGACCATTTTGATTCAAACTTTCCAAACTATTACACTGTTTATATTAATTTAAAATATCCTCAAATAGACATATTCAAGCAGCAATAAAGATTAAATAAAAGTCATCCAATTAGAATGTTGTTGTGGTACCTGATTTCATTGCAGTGTGAGTCCCCTTTATCTTTGGTACATTCAAGAAGCCAGCTGAGCATCCAATTATTGCACCTCCAGGGAAAACTGGATATGGAATAGACTGAAATTTAACTAGCATCATATTCATATTTGAATAACACATAATAACCAACAAAGAATGGCATATATAATTAGTAATTAACTGTTAAATCACTAATAGAAAATAAAGAACAAATGATTCTCCTTCCGGTATAACTTATTTTTAATTTGATCAATAAATATAAGCACTCAATATATGAACATTTTGCCTTAGACCTTTCCACCTTTAACCACCGAGTAAAATTTTAATAAATTTATAACAGCAAGCAATCACATAAGAATTTGTTTGTTGGGGAGATCAAGTATTCTATACAAAACTTGATCCACAAGACCACTATGGAGGCCACATGCAAGAAATTTAGAATTGACTTTCGATTATTCTACTATCTTGATGAGTTTCTTGTATATGGAAAGTGGATTAGGGGTTACTTGCATACCTGAAAGCCACCTTCATTCAAAGTGCGAGCACCATACTGGAGAACACTCCCACCTTCCAAGAGTGGTTTGATGGCTGGGTGATGTTTCAGTTTCTATAAGCAGAGAAACCAATAGTAGAACTGGGTAAGATTCCAAATACTTGTATCCACAGCTAAATGAACTAGAGCAGGGATAGACATCATAACACATCCTTGGAACTAACACAAGAAACCAAATGACATATCGTATAAATAGTCAAAAGATATTAGTGAATCTGCCCAGCCTAATGTTTGTCATATAAGGAAATCCACCCCAGATCACCCCTGGATTCACTTAAGTTCATTGCATGTCTCTCTCCTATCAATAACAGACCTTGTGGAAAAAAAACAGACCTTGTGGAAAATAATCATTAATTCAGTGTGTTTTTGATAGGGTAATAGATAGTCATTAAACTAGTTCCCATTCACGATGAGTTGTAGCTCAACTAGAATAGCTCCCAAATAGCAGTACTTATATGAAACAAATTATTTTAATGTGAGGTAGAAATGTAGCATTTATTATGTTTCAAAAGGAGGATTGATATTTTGAAAATAAATTAGTTTGTCAGTCAACATGAGCACCACCCTCATTCACACCCCCACAAAAAAAAAAAAAAAAAAGCCTTAAAACAAAGGAGATACTTCTCACCAACTGCAAACTAAAGTTCATGGTGGGTCCTTCTCCAAACAAAAACTGCCCACCCAGAAAATGACATTACTTACGTACGTGATGTGATGCTAATAGCTCAATATGAGCTAATTTTGAATCTATAAAAAATATAGCTTGACCACAGAAGCTTGCAAAGAGTTGGGATAGGAACAGTTGTACCGATGACCATACTGAGTTGAATTAATTGAATTTGTCATAAATTCTCAAAACTCATGAATTTCGCAGCTGGGTCTACCTGTCTTGACTTAGGAGTTAATGAAATCTTTTATAGGAATCCTTCCATGAAAAACTACTTAATATATATATATATATATATATATATATATTACTCATATATGAGTAATAGGATGCAGAAGCCAAATAAATTTTCACTGTTTCTGCAGCAAAAAATGCATTCCAGTAAAAATTTTATCCACAGCCCTCTTTGGCTATTTCCACCCATAATGTCAGAAAATGAATTTCTTCTAAATATTGATATCATTTTTCATAATTTCTCCATTTCCTAGAAATTATTTTACAATAAATTATAGCCGCCTGCCTTTCAAGGCTATGGTTAAAACAAGGGGCAAAAAAAGGAGACATTTCCTTGAAATGCTTGAATGCACCACTGCTAATAATGTTATGTAGGAGTGCACAATGAGGGTTCAAAATAGTAGCTTTTCAGGAGGTATTTTATGCTACAATATTTCTGTAAATCCCCTAACCCACCCCCGAATAAGAATATGTCTCCTGAGAAAACAGAAACTAGATCCCCCAGAATTATAATATAATTTTATACACATCTAAGAGAACATAATGCAATACTTTAGATCCATAAGCATATGCATAAAAGATATAGTACAATATTTACTTATTTTAAAAAAAGGGAAATAAGGATTTTTACCTGGAATTCCTCATAAGGGTTCAAAAAAGTGTTTTGATAATTCAAAGCAACCACCAAGCCAATAGCTATCTGCATGATCAAGAAAGACAATTTATGAATAAATGGGTTATTCAGATCAAGAATTTAATAATGAAATATTCATGTCAATGATATGCACTGAAACTTGTAGACATAGATGCACTTTTAAACAAATTCTATTAACTTCCACAACAAAATAGCTACATGCAAAGATGCGAATATAATGCCAAAAAAAGCACTGCATATAGTTTGGATCACTAGTAACTGAAAAAATTTAGCAAATAAGAACCATTTACCTGTCTATCTTGAAGGTGGTACAAAAATGATCCGCCATATGTCTTTTGATCCAAGGGCCAACCTAAAGTATGAATCACAGAACCAGGGTTGTGTTTGTCCTCCTCAATTTCCCAGACCTGAGTATGACACAGCATTCGAACTTGGGAACAAGCAACATAAACTTCTTGTATGCATTAAGTGAGTGAAAACTAAGGAAATTCTTCTCTTACAGCAAAGCATATTACTTGGGTGGGTAAGGTTTGATCAAATATACCAACTCATAATCA
Organism: Lithocarpus polystachyus; assembly: GCA_033629205.1. Taxonomy (NCBI): domain Eukaryota; kingdom Viridiplantae; phylum Streptophyta; class Magnoliopsida; order Fagales; family Fagaceae; genus Lithocarpus; species Lithocarpus polystachyus. The sequence goes on along the minus strand of CM066171.1, from coordinate 52,515,141 downwards.
TATTGATAAATCTTGATGGCACAACTGCTTATAGATATATTTAAAGAGAAAGTTACTAATTCTTCAACTATGCTTACAACTCTATTCAAGGGCTTGCCCATTGTTTAAGAATCAATTTTCCATATAATAACACCAATATAAAATTATGGAAGATTGTGCATCACTTAGCAGTAAGGAGGAACAAGTAGAAAACCAACTAGGCATAGAGACAAAAACAATCAAAATCACTCTTATAGTAATACATATTAGGACTTAATAGCTAACATATGTAGTTTTTAACAAACAACCTCTAAAATTAAAGAAGTCAGATTTCATACATCCCAAAGTGAATAGATATGAAATGAATGGACTAGCACCCATTATGAGCTATAATTGGTAAAAAAACAATTACCTCTTTAATTCCCAAAGCATAAGTCTGATGCTGAGCATGCCTTTTCTCTCTCAAGTTGTACTTTTTCATTAATTTCTGCAATGTAAAACAAAGAGGTCCTGATATCACAATAAAGTTTGACCAGCATGGGCTTCACATTTAAGAATATTGCACCTATTAAAGCAATAAAACGTTTTCTGCAGACCTCTGATATCGATCCCCGGCATCCCTCAGCTAGAAGCATTATGCGTCCTGCATAGTATTCTCACATTTGCATATCAGTTTGTACCAACATATAAAAACAGATAACTAGATCATTCTATGCAAAATATATATTGTACTAAAACCTACTTGTATGCTTGCATCTACCAATATATCAAGGTCATTGTCTGTGAGTATTTTACATTCTGAGAAGAATAACAAAAGAGAGGCAGGTGTCATTGTCTAAAATGTTTAATTAGTGTTAAACATTTTACTTATGCAAATAGTAAAAATTTACATTTAAATATACAGAGTTGTTTATTCAAGTTAAAACCCATAATTTACCTACCAACCATCATGTAAAAGCTTGGAAAACTTGGTCAATCAAAACGCTATAAGATGTCAAATGGTCATTAACAATGCTGGTCCTGCCTAAGATGCCTTGGATACAATCCTACTTTTCAGCATCGTTTGCATGTGGTGGCCACTCTCAAGACTCAACCCACACAGAGTATTCCAACTAGTATTTCAGTTATTTGACAAGTCTAAAATGAAAATATCAATATCTAGTGAAAGCAGATGTGCCATATAACAGAGTCTGGGGGACAAATTTCCCACCTCAGAGATTTTATATAATGTGTGAGTGTGTGTGTGTGTGTGAGAGAGAGAGAGAGATGCCTTTCAATTCGACACCACGCTGGAAAATTTCCTTCTTTGAACCATCTTTGGCAACTCCCATATCATTAGTTGCAATGCCAATAACTGTGTCCTTTGCATCATATAAGATCTGACCAATTCCATAGCTTGTATTTAAGAAACTTTCCACTAGTATGTTGATTGGTAACAAGAGAGCAAAAACAAGAGTACCTCACTAGCAGCAAAGCCAGGATATATTTCAACCCCCAATTCTTCAGCTTTCATCCCCATCCAACGTACTAACTGACTTAAACTACATCAGAGGGTCAACAAGAGGCTTGTTCAAAAAGATTTGAAACAATTAGATCAGAAAAGAAGGGTTGCATTGAAACATACATAATATGATGAAAGAGGCATCTAATAAGTACAACAGAATCTATCACCTTGAATGAAACAGCCAGTAACTTAGTAATGGTTGCATAACATGAGTAAACAAACAATCCTTTTTCTGTCAAAGAGATTCTATCATGAACCATCTTGACTAGCAAAAGAATTTCAGGTCAACAAAAACCCAACTTCAGATATATATATATATATATATATATGTCAGTCTTCTTTCTAATTGTAGACTTAAGCAAAATCCTAGGGCACCAGCAAGCTTCTATTAATTCCACTGCAAATTAACTACTTACATGAAGTCAAGTTATCCAGGAAACAATGGATCAAAATGATTGTAGTGAGTTATAATAGGCACATAACAGAATCAAAACCAGAGCTATTTCCAGGTAGATTTGGCAGCAAATGAAATGAAATCATCATGGCATACATGCATGTGGGGTCCTCTTTTTTGAAGGTTAAAAATAAAAGGCCAGCCAAAGAATGCAGTGTTTGGATTTTGAACATACATTTCTATATAAATGCTCCATGCATTATACAAGCATATACAAATACCTTATAACATAGTTTCCCTTGTTATCAAAAGGACAAGGAAGTGAAAATGCACGCTTCTTTGTAAGAAACCAAAACTTGTCAGAAGAAACAGGGACACTTATTGGTGCCTGCAGGTATATTTGGAAAAGAACATGGATTAAAATTCAGTAGAAAACAAGTGGAATTACAATTAACAAATTCAGTTGATAGTGAGTTCCTCATGCTTTATCATTAACAGATTATCCCTCAACAGCTTTTCCTTCCTCATTTAATTATGGCAAACTACATTGTTGGTCCCTAAACTTTAGTTCATGACCAATTTTTTTGTGCAGAACCATAGATCACATAAAGAAAATATAGAAGAACAGGATTTAATCCTATGAACTACAAAGCATTACTCATATCTCACAATGGATCTATCACTTGATAAATTTATAAATTGTAACTTCTCCAATATACATATAACAATGTGAATAAATTTAAATATTTATGTTTTTTGATGGATAAATATGTTTCTGATAACAAAGACCTTGATGTTGATATATGCAATTGGAAGTGAGAATTGGAAAGAGGGATTTCACCCTTGGATTAATTATTATACTTTGAACATTTCCCTTCCAAAGGATAGCATGGCTGCTAACCTAAAAAATCCAGGCCATGACAGGTTGAAGCTGAGACCTCCATCTTTCATGCTAGTACATAATCTTGAGTCTTTTCTGTATGTTTTTTGGCTACCTCATGTTCTTTTACATGAATTAGTATTTTTTAAAGAAACTTTATCTTAACTATAAAAAAAATAAAAAATAAGGCCATCCGTACATGAAAGTCTTTTTGGATTTTAAATGATACATCTTACGAGAAGTAAATGAAAAATCTTTTTTAATTTTTTATTTAAAAGGTCCACATAGAGGGTGTAACCAATCTGATGTAGGAAACATACATAACAGAAGAAATGTGGCAGATTGGTCCAATCTTCCTAGAGAAAATTGTGTGATTTTCATATGCATAACCTAAGTTACAAAAGATTATATGAAACAGTTGTTAACACATAATTAATAAGGAAAAATTTGAAGCAAAACTTGAGGAAGCAGAAACAGAAGAGAGAAAGAGAGAGACCTCTTCCTGTTTCCACTGTGGGAGAAGTTCATCCAATGCCCGGGGTTCAAAAACATTTCCAGAAAGGATGTGAGCACCTATTATGACATGAGAATAAAGAAGACTGTTGACATGGATTGTTTAAGGGCAATGACCTCATAAAAAGGACTTAAACAGTCTACTGTAGAAATATTGGGAAAAAGAAGAAGGTTTGATTGAGCTTGTTTATGTATCAAGAATGAGTCCTATTTTCATATTCCATAACATCCAGCAGTAACAGGAGAAGATAAAATGAATTAAAGAAAAACCTTGTACCACCTATCTATGTGGCAGGACCAACCCAAAATAAACACCTATTTCAGGCAATGCAATTCTGTCAACAAATCTCTACTAAATCAGAATCCATGTCCATTGTTTGTCTTTTCCATAGCTCTGTAGAACCTCCACCTCAATTCTGCCTATGAATTACCATCTTAAATGGATTTTCTCTTATACCGTCTCCAACTAGTGCTAACTAACTTTTTAAAAATGCAATCTTTTGTAACTTTGTCCTTTCTTGTTATTGTGACTCATCCATACCAATATGTACAATTCTAAATTTTTACAAATCTTATAGCATTAGCACCTTAACCTTATATTCATTTTTATCAGGCCATGTGAATATTGTTACTGACATTCTTAAATTACAAGAAGATTTACAGTTGACCAGGCCTACCATAATGCTAAACCTTGCCTCACACATGCTTTGCTATGCAAATGAAAATTAAAGTGATTTGAAATGCATGTTACAAAAGGTTTCCTCAGTGATGTCAAATTATAATTGAATCACATTTTTTTTTCTTTTCCCACGCACAATTCCAAAGATAAAGAAAAGAGACCGATCATTCAAATCACAAAAAGGTATTCAGAACATATATCAACAAAATTTAGTGAAGGAAATTAAAGAACAAAAAAAAAAAAAAAAAAATGCACTCATTCAAAGTTGTCTTTACAGTTTCAATTACAAAAAAAAATTCGAACTCCTTTAACATGCTACGTCCCATTAAGCTAATCTTCTCACCATTTTCCAGACAAGGTAACTAACTAGGTGACCATTAAGCCTGAATTAAACCAACATATTCAATCGAATTCAAACTTCAACAAATTGATATGAGAAACATACCAACTTCAGCACCTTTCTCAACAACACACACTGATAAATCAACCCCCTTTTCAATGCACATTTGCTTCAACCTTATCGCCGCCGATAGCCCAGCCGGTCCTGCCCCAACAATAACAACATCATACTCCATAGATTCCCTGTCCGATTCACTACTGAAACTCCTCATTCCACTAACAGAACCCTGAACCCTCAAAACCGCACTTCCATTTCTCTCACAAGTTCTCAAATTTGCACAATTTAGCCAATACACAGATGAAGAAACCTTACAAAAACCAATCTTGGAGCTGAAAGAACTGAAATTTCGATCAAAACGGTGAGAAAACGAATACCCATCTGGAGTTTTGGCTGGATTTATAGAATTGAATTGGTTTGGAGGAGACCCAGATGGGTTTGAAGAGACAGGAGAGCTTGTTGGATTACATAGATGAGTTTCTAAGTGAGTAAATGAATAGGATGATATAGAGCTGGATTTTCTGAGAGAATTGGATATGGATTTGGAGGAGATAGAGAGAAGCCTGAGCATGGTTGAGACTGAGAGACACTGTAAGAAAGACTTTGTCACTGATCAGTGATGAGCTTGTTGGATTATGCAGCAGTGAGTTTGTTATGTATAATTATGTATGCAGTAAGCAATGAGTTTGTGTGAAGAGTCGTGGACGTTTGCGCTGTTGAATAGGATATTACCGGTCTGAATTGATGGATAACTGACGTGCCAAGCCTATATATACTAGTTGGTTTTGTTCCTATCTTATCTGGGGAAAATTATTGGGTAGACAGATAGGGGTGGCTCTCAAGGTAGTTTGGGAGTATACTCTTTCTTTCACATATAGGGGTAAGTATACTATGGGAAATGTTAACATCCACCACAAGGTATTTGTTAATGTTTTCTTTTTTGTGTTTCACTTAAAAAAAGAAAAAAAAATTGTCAAAAAAATTACTAAAAGAGATAAAAAAAAATTATCAAAAACTGAAAAACTTTCAAAAATTAAAAAAAGTATTTAAAAAGTTATTCAAAAGTGTATTATTAACGAGCACTATAAGATGCCTGTTAACACAACCCGTATACTATTGTAGTATCCAATAACAAGCTCATATTTAGCTATATATCTATTTATGATTTGACAGAAAATTTTTGTATAGTTTCATATGATACTTGAAATAAGTTAAACCGTTTGAATAATGATGCTTCAACTAATATATTGTGCTCACGATGATAGTCTCATCAAGGTTTAGTAGTATAAGAGATATTATATATTGTGATCACATGAAGTGAAGTTGACGAATCCAAACCCATTTTTATCTGTACAAAACATACTATGTAAGCTGTATTTTGACTTATAGCCGTACAGAGTTATCATTTCAAATCCCGTGGGATTTATAGATTTTTGCAAGGATAATACAATTAAGAAACCGAGGGAGATAATTTCGGTTATGGAATGGACATAGCCCGATTTGGTAGTACTCATTGAGTTGGCTCGATCCAGAATTCTATAAAATATGTTTGATTTTTCAATGGACAGATTAAAAAAAAAAAATTTTTGAAACCACTGGTGTCTGCACTAGAACTACAAGATTGACAACATGAGACTACCAAATTTAACTTTGATTATGATTTAGACCATTTTAATTACAGCTTAGTCAATTTTAGGTTATTTTATCAATTAAGTCCAAATTAGAGTAATATACCAATTAGCATAAGCATTGATGATAATAAAAGCATGAATAAACATATAAAATGAACGTTCCACAAAAAATCAAAAGCACAATAACACACACAAATGTGTTATTGAAGAGGAATATCTGTGTAGTGGACGTAAAATCCTCTCCACCACCACTAGAATAGATAGTTGCAGTACAATTCACTTACAAAACCCTCCAAGTAATGTAGCAAAGATGTACTCGAGTTCTCTAAACTCCTGCTAGAAACCGAATCCACAAGTCCTCACTCTATTCTAGCATCCAAATCCACAATTGAGCTCCAATTGTAACTTCAAGCAACCATGGTTGATACTTGATTCTGGGTTACTCCAATGATCCTCCAGTACCAATCAACACTCACAACTCGTCAGGTGGTAAAGGATGTGATGGTATTAATCTCCTTTCTTTGTATGTGGCTTTGTGGAGAGGGAGGAAGTTTTTTTTTTTTTTTTGGCTGAGAAGAAGGGAATGGGTTTTTACTTTTTGATCTAGGGTTATCTAGCACTTCAATTGAGAATTTTGGTTGAAAAAATTCATGGGAAATGAGACTTAAATAGGTGGGCTAGGGGCTGGTATTGTAGGAAAATCCGCAACTAATTTCTCTCAGGTTCTGATAATTTAGCTCCTGCCACAATCTCCTCAGATGTATGGCAAAACTGTTGTGTAACTGCTTTTCAAAATCTGAATTGCCCTCAATTTCGCTAAAGTGAAAATCGAGTTCTAGTTTCTCGCATCTTCTACCCAATACAAGATGAACTCCTACACAAATTTACAAAACAACGTTCAAAATAAAGACAAAAATAACAATCATTTTGTTATGGACTTTGCTAACACACTACAAAGACTTAACACAACCAATCTCCATTCTCCAACAAGAAGAAGCAACAGACAATGACAATTTTTTTTTTTTTTTAATTTGAAAAAAGAATAAGAAGAAAAAAGCAAAAACCACAAGAGGGTCAAGGAATGATATGGCTGCAGCCATGCTTGCTACAGGTGATACCCCCGGGCATAAAAAATTTCATGAAAGGAACAGCTAACAACTGATAGTGACCTTGAACCAAGCTTGAAATCCCCCATAATATTTCTGAACTTCCCATCTCTCTATAAACAACTGTAGCTAGACTGATTGATAGGAGTATTTTTTTTTTGCAAAAGTTTGTCATCCTCTGCAAACACAAGATTTAGTGACAAACTTACAACAGTTATGATATGTAATTAACCACAACATTGATTCCTCCTCAACAAAATAAATGGAACACTAACTCAACAATTAATTAAGAAGAGTAATGACAGGTACGTAAATAATCCTGAAAAGATTACTAGCTTGTAAATTAATTGTCACGGCCAAATCCATAAAACACAAAATTAGATACATGACTAATTAGTGCATCAATCTAGCAAATGCCAATTAAAGTTAATACATTTCAAAATATAATAAGGCTCCAAATAAACAAACAATCAAACAAATCTCTTACAGTCCTTAAATATCCGTAACTGTAAGAAATTCCGAATGTCATATAAACTGAAATGAAATAGAAATAGCTAATATCCAGTAAATGAAACCATTCATAATTGAAAGTCATTGAAGCTCTCCAATCTTCGTACCATACCGAGTGCTCCAAAGTTACACCTCATAGTTAAACCTTAATCTGAAAGTTAGCAATGAAACAGTGAGCTACACAGCCCAATAAGCAATTATACACAATAAACTAGAATATGGAGTCAAGTGACATACAATTATTTTGAATTTTATATATCAACTAATTAAATAGTGTTAGATATGATTCAAAAGCACATAGTGAACCACTTAATCATATGCATTTAAAGTCTTAATATCATTCAAAACCATATACAGAAATTTGATCATTATATAATGTTACATATACACAAATCACACGTTCTCAAATATTGCTCTATGAGTGGACTCCAACATCTAACTATTTATGACAAGGGATCTAGCATATCACTTAGTCGCACATACCACACTATGAGTGGGCTTACATATGATATATCTCATCAATATTCAAAACACTTAATGATTCGCATATCATATTGCATAAGATTCTTTTCAAAATAAGATGACATATGGAAGACTGGAGGAGCACAACATCTAATTGACCATAAAACATAGCATGCTTAAGCTTAACTCTTTTTGAGCACATAAGAATTTGAGAATTTATGAAAATATGTCATAATTCTTAAGCAAGTACAAAAACACAATTTAAGAAAAGAAAAGAAAAGAAAAGAAAAAATTATTTGGAACATTTAAAATCGCTTAAATCTTTAAAAATAAGTTCAAAATGTTATTTAAGATTTAAAATTCCATATTCAATACTACGAAAATGCTTTGATACATTATAGAAATAGTAAACATTCATACATTAATTGACTTAAGAATCTAATGAACAAAACTGCATGTATGTCATTCATATTTACTTACAGTTCACAAAACCTCCACAAAACAATGCTAGATCACTCTTGAGTGTAGGCTCACTTTTTGGAAGTATTTATTCTTTGAAGGAAACTTCAACTTCTAGTAAAAGTACACGCATAGAAACAATCAAACAACTATCTTGAGAGAGAGAGAGAAAAAAAAAAAAAAAAAAAAAAAAAAAAAAAACAACAACAACTATCTAAAGCAAAACTTGAACTTAACACTCCTACTTCAAGGTCTTGGAAATCTCAAGTCTATCTAGCCATTAAAATCACACTTTTACAACTAATAGACGCCTTAAAAAATCCTTCAAAATAACTTGGGAATATCTTTGTTCAATCTCAAAATGTATGGAAAGGTGATAAACAAGAAAATGTGTCACAATAGTCCCCAAGTAGAAGTTTTAACAACAATCCTTGCTCATATTTGTGAATACTTAACCCATAGAGATTTCCAATTATGAAGCTAATATGTTTACTCTTTTTCACATGAAAAATTTTGTACCTTAAATCAAATTTTAAGGTATAACAAAGGGTTCAATACAGCGCACTCAACACTAACGATTTAAGTACAGTCAACTTTTGCTTAGAAGTTGAACCCCTAAAGTCAACTAAAAACTATGATTTTCTCTATTATTAAAAAAATAAATATATAAACTTTAGATATCCAAAATTTCAATGAGAAATTCAATTCATAACTTTTGTACATAGGATACAAACCAGAAAGGTCAAATCTACAAGATTTTCAGACTTATCTCTTTTCTAGTTTTAATTAGTTCCTCTCTTATTCTCTTAAGATGTTTTTACCAGATTGTCTTATCAATTCAATATTATGAGTTACTTTACTCCTAATGCATCTAGGAATAAATCCCTAAAATCGTACATAACAAAAAAAAAAAAAAGCAAAATAGTTACCTAAACAAATCCGACTACCATTATGATTTCTTACCTTGATTGGTTTCTTGATTTTCTTGTAGCTCCTAAAAACCAATCTTGCAGCCTTCTAAATATTATTTTCTATAATTTTACTAATGATTAAACACCAAGAATATCTAGATTTCAATAAAGATCTTCATAAAAATCAAAATCCTAGTAAAAATCCTCAAAAATCTTAGGTTTTAAGGCTTTCCTTCACAAGATCTTGATATGATATTTAGGATTGATCTTGGATGGAATTTTCAGCTTCAGCATTCCTTCTTAATGGTCTCCACAATTCCAACCATCCTTGAAACGAGTAATTTAGAGTTTTTCCCTTTAATAAGTCTCAATCCCTCACCAAGAGTAAGGTTTTCTTTCTTTCAAGCCGTAAATTGCTCATCCACTCTAATTGCTATCCCTCACCTAGAGGTATATATAATCCACCAAGATTTTATTAATTGTTAATCTATTATGGGTTTGTATTTAAAACAAAAGGAGTTTTTCAATTAAAAAAGTACTGGAGGTAAGTGAAACTCATCTATTCTAATGTAAAATTTAGTCAATTATTGACACTATTTATTTAGACAATGACTCAAAAGTTAATTTGAATCACTGTTAGGTCCTAGGAAAATTAAATTTCATTCACTTATATCTCATTTTAAGTGTGGTATGAATATTACTAGGAAATTAACTCACAATTTAATTCATTCCATTCACTAAGTTGTTTAAGAAGAAAATAAAAATAAAAATAAAAATAAAAATAAAGAACATGGCATGTTACATTAACAGTAAGAAAACAAACTATAAATTTTAAGGTTCACAATGCTTCTGGTAAAAGCAAAGGAATATGTAGCAATAAAAAGTGGAGTACCTCAGGGTTCAGTTCTCACATAGCGCACATGTTCTATTTTGAACCAATCCTCACTGCTACTGTCCTTAGTCCGTTCTGTGAACTCCATTGGCATGTTCGAAATTTTCAATTCTTGGAGAGTCTTAACATGCTGCAATCCATCCGGAAGCTTATGCAGACTTGCACATGATCTGATCTCTAAATCTCTGAGACGAGACAGTGCGCCTTCCTCCACAATCCAGTCCTCCAATTCCTCTAGCTTCCGTAGTTTAAGAACTCGAAGCTGAGGAAAGCTGTTTTGAGGGCAGCACATATTCGTCCCTACATAAGATTTAGAGAACAACCGAAGAATCCTCAGTTTTGGAAGCTTACCTAACTTCTGCAATGGATCCTCAGTTAGTGCTGATGCTGACAAGGTAAGCTCAATGAGGTTCTCTGGAAATTCAGAGATGATAGATGGAGTTTCTAACCTTCCAAGAAAATATACACTAGAGAGATTTGTGTGGCCTGACAAAGGCTTTATGTGTAGATCCCCAGGTTAATTGTTTTCATCATGGGATTTCAGCCTTAAAGACTGAAGATGTTCTAGTTTTTGAATCCAGTTAGCCACTGCTTGAAGTTTCAATGACATTACATCCTTTTGATTTGACATACACCGGCATGCTACACCCAATTTTCTAAGATTGATCAACGTGTCCAACCCATCATTCACAGGACTTTTCTCATCCACAAACGCACCCCATAAAGTTTGAAGGTCTGTTAAAGAGGCACTACTTGGTCGTAGCTCAAATCTACTGCGATAACTCTCACTCAAATACAAGTGCCTTAGATATTGCATCTTCCAAATAGAAGGAGGGAGAGTACTGATGTAAGTGTGCTTCACATCTAGTGTTTGGAGTTTCAGCAAGTTGCTTATGGATGATGGGAGTGAGTCTAGGTAAGTCCATCTCAAGCCAAGGTACCTTAATAAAGTCAGCTTACTCAGTACCTTTGGCAATTGAGGTCTGAAAACACGTTCAAGATCAAGCACCCTCAGCAGTAGGAAGCACCTGTAGGAAATGCATCGATCAAGAAAGTTTCCTATCTCTTCCCCAGGTTGGCTTCCTTCTCGATAATCAAGGGACATAAAAGATAAGGATTTCTCATAAGAGGCTTGCAGAGTAGCAGTGTCAATGTTGTCACCATGAATATGATTATAGCTGGTGTAATTGTGATGATCAACAATCCAACGGTTCCACTGAATGCTTGAAGATGATTTCGAAGCTGTCTTCTCTTGCCCTTTAGAAATTTTGTCTTCCATAGCTTTTGACAAGAGTTTCCTCAATGCACCAGGAAGACAACAAGTTCTGACTTTACCATTTGGCTTCTTCTCTGTTACTTGAACCAGGTTCCTATCTATCAGCTCCATCAGATACCTCTCAGCAAAATGTTCAGGAGATTTGTCACCCCTGCCTGGTCTCAAAAGCCCATCGGCAACCCACAGTGTGATTAATCTTCTTGTAGGGATCTCAAAGTCTTCAGGGAATAATAAAAAATAATGTAGACATCCTTTCAATTCTAGGGGCAAGTCCCTGCTGACCTTTTTGGAGATTTCTAACCAAGGTCCTGTTTCTCCTTTGAGTTCGTTTAGCACCCTTAACCACTCCTCAATTGTTGCAGCTTTCTCCGACAGTAGTTTTCCCTTGTTTACGATTGTCTGTGGCAAACCACCACAACTCATCACGATTTTTTTTCCGAGCTTTTCCAGTTCTTTGGGGACTTCATTCTTCAAAGTATTAGTAAATAATGTCCAACTCTCATCAATACTTCGCAAGTGCAGTTTGTACTGAAAGATTCTTGAGTCAGAATGTGAAGCTATATCCATGTCACGAGTAGTGATCACTATTCTACTCCCATTTGATTCATCTGGAAATGTGTCTTTGAGATCATCCCAGACTCCGGCCGTGGGCATACCATCCAGAACTATGAGGTACCTCTTTTCCCTAAAGAAATTCTGAAGCATTTGCTTTAATTCTTCTTTAAGGGATCGCTTCCCTTTTGGTTCTTGATCAGATCCAATTACTTCTTTCCTTATGTCTTGCAGAATCTCTACTGCACTACACTTTCCAGATATAGGAACCCAAGCATGGGTACAAAAGTGGACTATATTCTTGTCATAGATTAATTTTGCGAGGTTTGTCTTACCAGAACCTTCCATTCCCACAACCAAAATGATGCAGCGATGTGGTTCGCCAACTGTGAGCAATCTTTCCGCTATTTCATATTCATGGTCCTCAAAGCCAATGATATCAGATTCTTCAGAATATTGAGATGGAGGCCTTTTCTGATATATTTTATGAGTCGTGGAGTTAAATGCTTCAACATGTTCAATGCCATATTCTATCCGTCTCTCTGTAAATTTTTGAATTTTTTTCCTGATCTTAGAGATCTTCTTCACAACCTTGGAATCAGCATTCAGATTTTTGAATGTTGATGCAAGCCTATTACAGAAGCCCTTCTCTTCCACTCTTACGTTCTGCTTATAGGGTCCAAGGAAAGCCTCTGCTTCCTGAGCAATACCTCTCATTTCCTCCTCCCAGAACCTGAGTCTTGCATCTGGTTCTTCAATTGCTTCAACATCTTTGAGAAAAGCGTAAATCAGTTTCAGCTCTCTTTCCATTGATTCAACTTGCTCTATGTCTCTTATCTTATAATCGCTGACATAAGATCTTTCGACAGTTTCAGATGTAGATGGTCGGGTACCAATCAAAGCATTCGTTAGGCTTGATTCAGGTGCGATTGATTCAACTTCCTCTTCAATCTCCCCCATACATCTTTCTGTATTTGTGTGCTGCTGTGAGGATCCTGGTACAGCTTCCTCCAAGTTGTTATTATCATCTTCATCAATAATATCAGACACAAAAATCTGACCCCTTTTTCCTTCAAATGTCCCAATGTCATAAGTAATCTTTCTTTCAGACATAGCTTGAAACTTATTGCTAATTTGTTCTCTCTTCTTTCCTACAGAGGACAGAACCCTTAACTCCCCATGTAAATCTCCCTTCATATTTTGATGATCTTGAATTTGTGTATTGAGAGCATCTACCTCAAGAGCAAGGTCTCCCATTTGTTCCAACCAAATCTTCACTCTCTCACCTTTTTCTTCCATGCCCTGAACATCTTCAATTAAGGCACACATTAGCCTCAAATCTCTCCAGATTGACTCAAGTTCAAAAGCCCTTGATGGCTTCAGCCCTTCTACCTCATCAGGTTCTGCCATTCCATATATCCACTTTCTGCCATATGCATATTGGATCCTGCTCCTGATCACCTTCATCTTCTTCCTAAGCTCTAAATCTGCACCAAGAAACGTAGGAGCCTTGAGTTTTGCCCACTTCTTTATTTTCAGCTCTCTTTTGCTTACGAAGGAAGTGAGGAAATCCTTTGCAGGAAGACAAATCTCCCTCACCCACCCCAACCAAACATTCTCCCTTTTATCTAGCTCTCCAACAGCTTCCAAATGTGTCAGAAGATTATTCATGCGTTTGATGTACTGCCTTAGTTGCTTAACCTCCCTGGTGGCTAACGGGTAGAAAAGAAACTTTTGACTTAGCATGAAATCAATCTGCTCTAAGAAAGAAGAAATGATGGTGTTAGTCTCTGATACCACGTTTTTCTCTGTTGATGTAGTCACTTCACATTCTTTTCTGACATTGATGATTTGTTTACGTACCTTGAGCAGATAACGTATACGAGGTATCGTGCGCTCTCCCACAATTAATAAACAGCAACAAATAAACGATGTAGTTGGATCACATACACAAAACAAACAACATGGATTACATGGAAATGGACCCAATTCTGCACAAACACAAATCATTGAAGTCACCACGAATCCTGCACATTCCCTCTCAACTGATGTGTTCATGTAAGGCAGAGTAGGGACTTTACGTTTTGTTCCTCCCAGATACTTACGTCGTGCTTGTGCTCCTCCTCTTCCCCCACCGTCGATTGTAATATTAAAGACTTTACTTTCTTTAGAGAGATCATTGATACGAAGCATGAGGCTCTTTACCTTGGGACTTAACTTGAAACCAAGAAATATATCACTGAAAAACAAGGCAAACTGCTTCAATACTTTTGCCCTGCTCCTCTTTGCCGTTGCAATCATGAAAGAGTCGATCATATCCTCGGAGAAGCGAACAACATCCCTTGCCATTTCTGCCCAACGAATCATATCTTGGCTTGGTCCTTCCAAGGATTCTATATGGTCTAACACAGCAAGCATGAGCCTCAATTCCCTTTCCAGCAGTCCCAGCTGGAGCTGGAGTTTAAGTTGACGTCTTTCATCTAATTCATCAATAAGCAGGTCAATAACTCTCACAACAACAACCTCCCCCATGGCATTCCAAACAATGCAAACTAATTTGAGTGGAAAACTAAAAATTGAGAAGGAAGAAAAACTCAGCCATAGTAAGCTTCGGAACAGTCCATTTGGTAAGCAAGACTAATTGTAAGGAGATGGAAAATGGAGGTGACAGTGGGTCCTCAGTTCCTGCACATTATTAAGAGGAGTCAAGTCTTTAAATGGGCCACCATGGAAAGTAAATGCTCTGTACAGAGATGGTTATGTTTTGCTTTGCATTGTTTTGTTTTGGAGTGTAAATTGGGTCCGGTCATGGCGCAAAAGCCATGTTTTTTGCCATCTAATGTACCCAATAATTAAATAGCACGTCATTATCTCACCAAAAAAAATAGGAGTTTAAATTCAGTGTGGCAGAAAAGCTTTAGTTTACACCATCCAATAGTTGTATGCCATATCAGCATTTTATTAAACAACCCATACAACTTACCACACACAATAACAACTTATTTATAACATATTTTAGAAATAAAAATCAGAATCTCCTCCTTAGAAAAGGTTGCACCGATCCAGCCACTCCATCACATGGCCACAGATGCCGTCACACACCAATGGAGACGCTACCATCACCACTGTTTAATCTATTTTCCCACTCTCCACGTCAACAACAAATTAGATGGCGCCGCACACGCTGCCTAAGAGAGCTAAGCTTCTTAAGGAAAAGAGGGACATTGAACAGTTTGGACTAGCAGCAAGAAAGGAAGTTCAAGAGTAAACTTTTGTGGGTTAGAAAGTACTTAGGGGAGCTAAATTTTTAGAAATTTAGCTCCACTAAATGTTACTTTATCTATTTTAGCTACACACATACTGCAGCAGTGGATCTATTTTAGCTTTCAACATAATAAAATAATATAAACATAACAATAAAATAATACATCCCTATAATAAAATAATACATCCATACAATAAAATAATATATCCCACCACTAAAAAAATATACACCACACCAACCACAACAACCTCTACCATCAGCCACAACCACAACAACAACCACCACCACCAGCAGTGGTCCACAGCAGAACAAAAAAAAAAAAAAAAAAAAAAAAGAACAGATCGGCCACAGCCACAACCACAGCCACGCCCACAACCACCGGTGGTCCACAGCAGAACAAAAAAAAAAAAAAAAGAACAGATCGGTCACAGCCACAGCCACGCCCACAACCACCACCACCAGTGGTCCACAGCAGAACAAAAAAAAAAAAAAAAAAAAAGAACAGATCGGCCACAGCCACAGCCACAACCATGCCCACAACCACCACCACCACCACCGGTAGTCCACAGCAGAAGAAAAAAAAAAGAGCAGATCGGCGACCACAACCACAGCCACAGCCACGCCCACAACCATCACCACCGGTATTCCACAGCAGAAGAAAAAAAAAAAAAAGAGCAAATCGGCGACCACAGCCACAAATCGGCGACCACAGCCACAGATCGGCGATGGGCTTGGGGTGAGACGAGAGTGCTGGCCGGCTGTTGAGCTAGAGAGAAAAAAAAAATGAAGAAGAAAGAAGAAAGAAGAGAAGCCGGATAGAGAGAGAGAGAGAGAGAGAGAGAGAGAGAGAGAGAGTATGAGATTATTTTAATCCGGGAAGAGAGAGAGAGATTAATAAAAAAATAATTTTTTTTTAGCTGTGTGCTACAGTGCACACTTATTTATAAATGTGTACTGTAGCACTTTAGTTAAAAGTTTTAAGTTTACCTCCACTGCTGTGTGTGTTTTTTGTTATAATTGTGGAGCTAAAAGAGCAATATAGCTATTTAGCTCCACTGCTGTGAATGCTCTTAGGTTGTTGGCTTTAATTGTGGCTTGGAAAGTAAAAAAAAATTAAAAAAGATTAAAAAAAAACATTTTTTAAGTAAAAATTCAATAAAATTATGTTGCTGGGTTTGTCGTTTATTGTGTTTCACATTAACAAAATGAATTTTTTTAGCATTGTGGGGGCAAAAATATCAACAGAAATGATGGGCCTGTGTGTGGAGCCCAAATAAAGAGAATCATAGGCCCGTATGTTGGACCCAAATTGCACGCCGAGGACCATGGCCCAGCCGAGGATCACCTAGTCTGATCTATAATGACCGAGATAAACGGAGGGGAATCTGAACAAGACTTGGGAGAGATCGACCGCCCGTCCGAGAATATTAACACCTCGGACGGTCGAGGCAGGAATAAACCTTGGAAACCGGCCGGTCAGAAAAGTACCCCAGGAGTCTCCACTGGCTTTATCGAACGTAGTAGATCCACACATCCAGAAAATATCCCAAAATATCAAGGAGGAAGGCTGCCAACCCCGCATTGAATGCCCCACAGCTAATCTTCTGGCCGCATTTATGTGGAGAGGACATCTGAACAGTAGCAAAGAGTCCCATCGTTTCTACGAAGCAAATTCTGGAAAAAGCTGGGGGGACAAGTGTCCAAAGAGGAAGGAAAAAATCCACATGTGGATGGCTAAGAAAGGAGGGGAGGAAGTATAAAAGGGGAGAAAAAAGGAAGAATCGGGATCTTTCCTTTGGCGGAGAAAAAGAAAGGAAGAAAGAAAGAGAGAGAGCCTCGGACGTAGAACGAAAATAACATTTTAAGTGTAAAACTGAATTTCATCATGGTGGAGGAGCTAGTCCCAACCAGTTGAAGATCTAAATCATTCCTAGTCCAGTCCTTCTCAACCTACTCTCTACAAATTCATTGCTTAGGGGCCCTTTTGGGCTAATCTATCCATCTTTGGGCCGGAAGCTCGAAATTGTGTCCCTACAATTGGCGCCGTCTGTGGGAAGGGCTAGTTGTCTAGAATAGTTAGGTTCTTTAACATGGCTGGCTCAGGTCCACACCATCAAGAATCTTTGGGATCTCAAAGGGAAGAACACTTCCAGGAAGGCCAGGAAGGAAGCGTGCATACCACCTGTGCTGGTGAGGGTCAGTCTAGGGGCGATAGCCATGTCTCGCAGGACAACCGTGCTAAAGCCATGCAGAAGGAGATTGATCACTTGAAGAGGAAGTTGCGACGGGAGCGAAGGAAGAGAAGTCCTTCAGATTCTGATCCTTCCTCCGATGGAGAGGGAGATGACAACTACAGGCACAGGTCACGTACGCCTCCGAGCGAGACCTTCTCGTATGAGGAGGACAATCGCCGAGAACGCAGGGGAGGAGGTGCGTCTTCTAGGGGATTGGGAAACGACGCCATGAGCAAGGCCCTCGATCGGATATCCAAATCACCCTTTACACGCCGGGTTGATGCAGGGCGACTCCCCAAGCGGTTCACCCAACCAACGTTCACCCTCTACAACGGCCGTACCGATCCAGTTGAGCATGTTAGCTATTTTAATCAGAAGATGGCGGTGTACTCTCATAACGAGACCTTAATGTGCAAGGTGTTCCCGTCCAGTTTGGGTCCTGTGGCGATGAGATAGTTTGACGGCCTCAGAACGGGTTCCATCAACTCTTTCCAAGAGCTCACTCAAGCTTTTGGATCCCGCTTCATCACGAATAGTAGGGTTCCTCGGCCTCTAGATTCTTTGCTGTCTTTATCCATGAGAGAGGGAGAAACCCTGAGAACATATTCGGACCGGTACTGGGAGATGTTCAACGAGATCGAGAGTGACTTCGATGATGTGGCCGTCAGAACCTTTAAGGTCGGTCTGCCAGCCGACCACGGTTTACGAAGGTCCCTGACTGGAAAGCCAGTGGTCAGTGTTCGCCAGCTCATGGATCGCATTGACAAATATAAGAGGGTTGAGGAAGATCAACTGCAGGAGAAAGGGAAAGGCAAGGTTATCCCTCAGGAGAGAAGGGATTTCAGGTCGGATCGTTACGGCAATAACCGACCTCGACGAGAATTTGGAGGGGAAGCTGGGTCTAGAGCTACCCAAACTGTTAACACTGTGTTCCGAGAACCAGTGCATCAGGTCTTGGAGAAGATTAAGAACGAGCCATACTTCAGATGGCCGAACAAGATGAGCGGAGACATCTCGAAACGTAACCAGAGCCTGCATTGTCAGTATCATAGAGAACCCGAACATACGACCGAGGACTGCAGGACTTTATGGAGCCATTTGCAACAACTGATCCGAGAGGGCAGGTTGAAACAATTCCTATCTCAGCCTAACGGACAGGGAGGCCAGACCGGCGCAGGGGTTCCAGGCAATAATTCCTCTAGACCTCCCTTAGGAACAATCAACGTCATCCTCGCCGCACCAGGCAGGACAGGGTCGTACCCCTCCAGGGTAATGACGGTGGCTGGAGCGTATCCTGGGGATCCCGGGCAGGAGCCAAAGAGGGCCAGATTGAGTCCCCAACCAATGCTGAGCTTCTCGGACGAGGACAAGGCCGGGACCATACAGCCCCACGATGATGCACTGGTGATAACTCTTAGGATAGGGGGTTATGATGTGAAAAGAGTACTGGTTGATCAAGGCAGTGGGACTGAAATTATGTACCCAGACCTGTATAGGGGCCTCAATCTCAAGCAGGAGGACCTGACCAGCTATGAATCACCTTTGGTCGGTTTTGATGGGAGAGTAGTTGTTCCGAGGGGACAGATTAGATTGCCTGTTCAGGCTGGCTCGGAGGTAGTGGAGGTAGACTTTATTGTGGTGGACGCCTTCTCCCCATATACAGCTATCATGGCGCGACCTTGGCTTCACGCCCTCGGGGCAGTTTCAACCACCCTTCACCTCAAAATCAAATACCCATCCGGGGACCAAGTTGAGGAGTTGCTTAGGAGTCAGGCCGTGGCCAGGCAGTGTCTAGTGGCGGCCATTATGCACCAACCAGAATCAGGGTCCTCGGACCTGGCCAGCGAGGATCCCTAGCAATTAAAGTCAACGGCCCCAATATCCGACATAGGGGCCGAAGAGGCGAAGTGTGAGGATCTGGTGAAAGTTCTTATTGATGGAGACTCAGAGAAATTTTTTCAAATCGGCGCCCAGCTGCCTATTCAAGAAAGAGTAGAGCTATTGCGTTTCCTAAGGCGCAATATCGATGTATTTGCTTGGAATGCTTATGAGGCCCCGGGGGTGGATCCAAATTTCATCTGCCACCGTCTGAACGTAAGTCCGTCTGCTCTTCCTAAAAAACAACCTCCTCGGCGCTCCTCAAGGGAACATTCTGATGCTGTTAGAGAGGAGGTGGATAAGCTTAAACAGGCTGGGGCTATCAAAGAAGTGTTCTACCCCGACTGGCTAGCTAACACCGTAGTGGTGAAGAAAAAGAATGGCAAATGGCGGGTTTGCGTGGATTACTCGGATCTGAACAAAGCCTGTCCAAAGGATCCCTTCCCCATGCCTCGAATTGATCAACTGGTAGACGCAACCATGGGACATCCCCGGATGAGTTTCTTGGATGCCTTCCAAGGATACCACCAGATACCCCTAGCCGGGGAAGACCAGGAGAAGACGGCTTTTGTCACTCCGATTGGCAACTATCATTACAAAGTGATGCCATTCGGACTCAAAAATGCGGGGTCCACGTATCAGAGGATGATGACCAGAATGTTCGAGCCTCAGCTGGGCAAAAATATCGAAATCTACATCGATGATATGGTGGTCAAGAGAAGACAAGAGTCCGACCACATCGCCGACCTCGAATGCATTTTTGAAATCCTGAGAGGGCACAGATTGCGGCTCAACGCCTCTAAATGTTCTTTCGGGGTAGGCTCGGGGAAGTTCCTAGGCTACATGGTCACTCACCGCGGAATTGAAGTGAACCCAAATCAGATCCAGGCCATTAATATCTTACAACCACCTCGGAATCCCAAAGAGGTGCAGAGGTTGACCGGAATGATCGCTGCTCTTAATCGCTTTATAGCCCGGTCTGCAGACAGGTGCAGACTCTTTTATCTTCTGTTGAATAAGTGGAAGGACTTTGAGTGGACCGAGAAATGTGCTTTAGCCTTCCAGCAATTGAAAGACTATCTGTCTCGGCCACCGATAATGTCCAGACCGGACGTGGATGAGGTCTTATTTGCTTACATCGCGGTGACCGTTTATGCGGTAAGCTTGGTATTACTAAGGGTTGACAATGGGGTACAGAGACCCGTGTACTATATTAGTAAGTCTCTCCATGAGGCCGAGGTAAGATACTTGCCGTTAGAGAAGGCCGTCCTGGCCGTGGTGCATGCCACACGCAAACTGCCGCATTACTTTCAGGCGCATACGGTTGTTGTCTTGACCCAATTGCCACTCAAGACCTTGCTTCAAAGCGCTGATTATACAGGAAGAATTGCGAAGTGGGGGACTAAGCTGGGGGCCTATGACATCAAGTACATGCCCCGCACTTCCGTGAAGGGCCAGGTCATCGCCGACCTTCTAGCTGAGTTTGCTGAGACCCCGTTGGAAGATGATGAAAATAAACATCGCATGGATGAAAATTCAGTTGGAGTGACCTCCATAGAACGGGTATCACCATGGAGGCTATATGTTGATGGCGCATCGAATCACAAGGGATCCGGAGTGGGGCTGGTTCTAATCTCGCCCGAGAATATCACGATTGAAAAGTCGTTAAGACTTGGTTTCTCTGCCACGAACAATGAGACAGAGTATGAGGCCCTGTTAGTCGGGATGGCTATGATCCAGCGGATGGGAGGAAAAGATGTAAACATATTCTCGGACTCCAGATTGGTGGTAGGCCAAGTCCGAGGAGAACTAGAAGCCAGGGACCCAAGAATGCAAGAATACCTTAACCAGGTTAAACACTTACAATCTGGTTTCAAGTCTTTCAACTTGATGCAGATCCCCAGAAGCAGAAACGCACATGCTGATTCCCTTGCGACGTTAGCAACATCCTCGGCGCAAGACTTGCCGAGGGTGATTCTTGTGGAGGATCTCTTACAACCCCGTCGGTTGGGGAAGGTGGTGTCAGCTATTCACCAGGCAGAAGCGGCTCCCAGTTGGATGGACCCCATCGTGCATTTTCTCAAAGACGACTTATTGCCTGAAACGAAGTTGGAGGCTGATAAAATACGGAGAAAGGCACCTCGGTTCTGGCTGTCCGAGGATCTGAAACTCTACAAAAGGTCCTTCTCTGGACCGTACTTATTGTGTGTACATCCCGAGGCCGTTGAGGTTCTCCTGGAGGAACTTCACGAGGGAATCTGTGAGAGCCACACGGGAGGTAGATCTCTATCTCATCGAGCCCTCACACAGGGGTATTGGTGGCCCAACATGCATAGGGAAGCTCAGGAATATGCGAGGAAGTGCGACCAATGCCAAAGGTTCGCCCCGAGCATACATCAGCCGGAAGGAGAGCTTGATCCTTTGTCCAGTCCATGGCCCTTTGCCCAATGGGGCTTGGATATTGTTGGACCTTTTCCCAGGGCAGCAGGGAATAAAAAATATCTAGTAGTCGGCACAGATTACTTCACTAAATGGGTCGAAGCAGAGCCGTTGGCCAATATCCGCGATGCCGACATGAAGAGGTTCATTTGGAAGAATATCATTACCCGGTTCGGAGTCCCGCACACACTCATCTCCGACAACGGACTTCAGTTTGACAGCAAGTCTTTCCGAAGATACTGCTGCAAACTAGGAATAACGAATCGGTACTCCACCCCAGCCTACCCTCAAGGGAATGGACAAGCTGAAGCCACAAACAAAGTTATTGTAAACGGACTAAAGAAGAGGCTGGACGACTCCAAGGCCAAATGGGTCGAAGAATTACCACACGTACTGTGGACCTACAGGACCACTCCTCTGAAGTCTACAGGCGAAACCCCTTTTTCATTGACTTATGGAGCCGAGGCAGTTATTCCATTGGAGACGGGCTTCCCTACACTAAGGACTAGCTCCTTCACTCCGAATAGCAACGACAATCTACTTGAGAAAAGTCTAGACCTGATTGAGGAGAGAAGAGAATGTGCCATGGTCCGGTTGGCCTCTTACCAGCATAGGCTCAAGCGAGGATACGATGCAAATGTAAAGTCAAGGCCTTTAGCGGCAGGGGATCTAGTATTGAGGAAAGTTGTCGGCTCGGCAAAGAACCCCTCTTGGGGAAAACTGGGACCAAACTGGGAGGGGCCGTACCAAATCACATCCGTAGCCGGGATAGGAGCGTACTACCTGCAGGATTTAGAAAACAGAACAGTGTTGCATCCCTGGAATGTAAACAACCTGAAAAGGTACTGCTATTAATAAAAGTGCCCTTTATCTTTTTCTTACTCAATTATGTCTTGTACGATCTCGGTTATGCTTATCACGTGTTTAAGTATTAAACTGATCCAAGCTACGCCTGGCTCCTCGGACCATCTGCCTTGGAAAAATTAATACGATTCATTTCTTTTCTAAGTATTAAACTGATTCAAGCTATGTCTGGTTCCTCGGACCACCTGCCTTGAAGAAATTAATACTGTTATTCATTTTTTCTAAGTATTGAACTGATCCAAGCTACGCCTGGCTCCTCGGACCATCTGCCTTGGAAAAATTAATATTGTTATTCATTTTTTTTCTAAGTATTAAACTGATTCAAGCTATGCCTGGTTCCTCGGACCACCTGCCTTGAAGAAATTAATACTGTTATTCATTTTTTCTAAGTATTAAACTAATCCAAGCTACGCCTGGCTCCTCGGACCATCTGCCTTGGAAAAATTAATACGATTCATTTCTTTTCTAAGTATTAAACTGATCCAAGCTACGCTTGGCTCCTCGGACCATCTGCCTTGGAAAAATTAATACGATTCATTTCTTTTCTAAGTATTAAACTGATTCAAGCTATGCCTGGTTCCTCGGACCACCTGCCTTGAAGAAATTAATACTGTTATTCATTTTTTCTTAAGTATTAAACTGATCCAAGCTACGCCTGGCTCCTCGGACCATCTGCCTTGGAAAAATTAATACGATTCATTTCTTTTCTAAGTATTAAACTGATCCAAGCTACGCCTGGCTCCTCGGACCATCTGCCTTGGAAAAATTAATACGATTCATTTCAGATCCTCGGACCAACATATTTGAAGCACGATCTGAATTGATGTCCTACAAAAAAACAAAAAACAAAAAAACAAAAATATGGACGTTGATCAAGGCAAATGGGTTTGGGAAGCAAAAATTTTGAGAATATCAATTCTGAAACTTCGAAAAAGAAACCCATAATCTTCAATATGACTTGGAACCCATAAGCACCATCAAGATCAAATTCGTTTTATCTTAAAATTCATTTTTTAATGGACTAAAATTTATGCTAAAAAAATTCATTTTGTTAATGTGAAACACAATAAACAACAAACCCAGCAACATAATTTTATTGAATTTTTACTAAAAAAATGGTTTTTTTTTTTAACTTTCCAAGCCACAATTAAAGCCAACAACCTAAGTACTTTCTAACCCACAAAAGTTTACTCTTGAACTTCCTTTCTTGCTGCCAGTCCAAACTGTTCAATGTCCCTCTTTTCCTTAAGAAGCTTAGCTCTCTTAGGCGGCGTGTGCGGCGCCATCTAATTTGTTGTTGATGTGGAGGGTGGGAAAATAGATTAGACAGTGGTGATGGTAGCGTCTCCAGCACTGTGTGACGGCATCTGTGGCTATGTGGCGGAGTGGCTGGATCGGTGCAACCTTTTCTAAGGAGGAGATTCTGATTTTTATTTCTAAAATATGTTATAAATAAGTTGTTATTGTGTGTGGTAAGTTGTATGGGTTGTTTAATAAAATGCTGATATGGCATATAACTATTGGATGGTGTAAACTAAAGCTTTTCTGCCACATTCTGACTGAATTTAAACTCTTTGTTTTGTTATGAAGGGGCGATGTTTTGAATTTTCTGTCATAGAGAAACTAGAATCCACAGGCACTTTGGAGGATTCGTGGATTACATCCATAAGTAATTGAGACCTCTTTGGAACTGATGTCCAAAGAATATTTAACATCTACTGTCCTTATGGGTAATTGAGAGCTCTTTGTGTGTGTGTGTGTATATATATTGTTTATTACTTTTTTTTTTTTCTTTTTTCTTTTTTCCTGGAGATCTCCACTCTTTGCATCTATTATATAGGTATTTGCATCTATTATATAGGTATGCGAATATGTTGAACTATTTTTAAAAGTATTATCTAGATCAATGATCCTAAATCCAGCAAGAACCAAATTCCACATTTAGCATTATCGAAATTAGATAAAAATTAGACCCCCCAATCATGTTTTGAGATTTTCTATTTCCTCGTGACCAAACTTTTGAGGTATATTTTTTTATTATCTATTGGACTGCAAGATCAAATTATTATGTGCTGCACATAATAAGAAAAAGTGTACTAAACATAATATTTATCGAAACCAAACAGAAATTGAGAAATGTCCTTAAAAAAAAAAAAAAAAAGAAACTATTGAGTCAAAAAATATAAAAGCAGTAATTGAAGTATAATTACAGCGTATACTCTATTATTGTTTCAAAACTATCAGAGGTAAATACATTAAACTTTAGTTTTCTTTTCTTCTTTTTTTTACATAGAGTTAAACAAATGTCAAATGTAAGAAAACTAAAATGTCAAAGATAAAAAAATTAAACGGGTAAAACACAAATATAAAATAAAAATTGTACAACATGAATATGAAGCAAGAAGTTGTTGTAGAGATTTCTAATTCTAGAAAACTATTCTCATAAGCGACAAACCAATCCTAACCACCCATAGCCCCAAAGTGATCACATTGTCAGCAACCCACAAAAAAACATATCATCCACAAACTTTAGAAATCCAATAGAAAAACCAAAGTTGGGGGAAAAGAAAAAATAAGAAGGGAAAGAACACACCTCAGAAAGACTTTCCAAATCTGATGCCACTTTGGCAACTTTTGCAGATGTAGAGAAAGCAACTGGAAATTTATAGTGTTAAAAATAACATAGTTAATCACAAGAGTGGCAATTGAAGGGTTTGAACTTCAAAAGAGCAAAATGGTTTTGAAGGGGGAAATGAAGAGTTGAGAATTGGAAGAAGGCTAAATTAATGAAGAGTTGGATTTAATGAGTTAGGGAATGTGTAAAGTTACACTATTTATTTATATATTAATATTGTTTAAAAGATGAAGAAAAAAAAAAAAAACATTACATAGTCGATGATGTGACTCAACTAGAGCATAGCAACAATAAATGCTACGTTTCAGCTTTTAGACATATATAGATTACATGTATTTTCATACACTTTTTTACCCACATATATTTCCAAAAAAAAAACTGAAAACTGTTGTTTGAAGTCTGGATTGTTATCATTTACACAATTAACCACCCCTTACATGCCTATATAAAACCAACTTCTTTTGCTCTCACTAAAATCTTTCCTTACTTTCCGTAAATGCCTGGAGTGTTTATATAACTTTTTCATAGAAAATAATATTACTGTATTAAAAGTTTTGACAAGAGGATCTGAAGGATTGACCACTTTAATATTAGGAAAGAAAAGTTTATTAAATTGGGTGATGTACTTAGTGTGTGCCCTATATGCGATTTGGTACAGTTGCCAAAAAACTTCCATATTTAAGAATGTTATGTAATTTGCTCTTTAATTTTACATTTCAGGATCAAATTTACAATTGGAGAAACCCTACCAGTGTGATCTCCTACAACAGAGAAGATTGGGTTGCATTTGATTGGATTTCATTGATATTTGTAGAGTTACATTCGTAAGGCCATTCAGTTAATCCCAATAATGTTTCTGTTGGGGTTAACCGGCTCAGAAGTATTTAGTTTATTTGCAATTTCCTAACGTGTCTCAACTCTCAAGCAAGTCCGTACACAACATAATTATGCTCTGCTGATTAAATAACCCTTTCAATTTTGTTTTTTCATTTTGCAACTTAAAGTGCATGTGGATATGTTGTTGAAGAAGGAAGGATAGTGGATCCTTATTGTTCCCTCTTATGCTCCTACTCATTTAAATATATATATATATATATATATGAATAAATTTTTTTGTATAAAAAGTAAACACTAACAAAATGATAAAGACAAAATTCCGCCTCATCAAAGATTAGAAAGGCTTCCAATACATACCATTGGTTTCGATGCATCTAGACTAAATAATTTACACATAAATTAGCATCGCAGAATACATTGTGCAATTAGAAAATTACTTCTGTAGATTCTTATTATCAATATTGACGGACTATGACTTATTTGTCAATTTTTAATCCTTATCTAAATGAAAGTTTAAAAAAATCATATTGGTAAAATCATATCCAAGAACTTCAAAAAAGACACTTTCTTTTTCTTGAAAAGGCAAGGAAAATTGCTTGACATGTTGGCTTATTTAGTTAAGGCCATGCAGCCCTAAACTTCATTGTTTTTATACCAGAAACTTGAGACAAAGAAAAAGTTTGACCTTGAGAAAAATTTTTATATTTATTTGAGCCATTAATGAGAAAAATAGTTTGGATTGCTTGAGTGAGAAAGAGTAACAATTAAAGAACACTAGCCTTTGAGTATGCGTTTAAAAACCCTTCAATTTTTTTTTTTCCTAAAGGTTTATACGTTTCATTCATCCTAATTCCAAATTAATGTGTTTTCTAAGCATTGAAATACCTAGAGGAGTGATGAGATTTATGCGTTTGTGGTTGAAATGATTTAATAATTTTTTCACATAATTCTCATCACACCCTAGGTATTTTTGTGATTGGAAAACACATTAATTCTAAACTAAGATGAATGAAACATATAAACCTTTAGAAAAAAAAAAAAATAGAAGCTAGCAACATTCAAATGTCTCTTGCCTAAGAGTGTGATGAAAAATTATTTCACTTGCAAACGCATAATACTCATTGTAGGGTTAAGGGCCCAAAAACATATATTGGGCCTTGGGCCTTGACCTAAAGTGTGAGTGGTCCGAGGACGAACGAATGGTAATAAATGGTTCAAACTCGAAACTTAAATAATTGAGGTACAAATGAGAAGGTGGTATGAGGACTAATATCTCCTCGGATATGATATATTCAGCCCAAATATGTATTCCAACAATCAGGGTGACCTTCCGACGAGTCCCAGTGGCAAGGACATGCATCATGGACATATGAGAAGGAAAGAAAATCCAAAAATATCTAAGGAAAAGCTGCTACCACTGCATTAAATGCACTGCAGCTACTTTTCTGGCTGCATTTATATGGAGAAGACCCCTGAACAGTGCTGCCTTGGCTACCGTAATTCACAGAAAACCAAAGAAGGTATCTGATGGGATGGGCACTCAAGTGAGGGCTCAGATGATTAACAAGTGTAGGATCAAAATAGTCCAAAAGGAGCTATATAATGTACAAAAACCCTCCATGAGGGGAGATGGGCAAAAATAGCAAAAGAACACTGTAGCAATTAATATAGTACTTGTACTCAATTGTTATTGATTTATATAAAAAAAGACTTTCTCGAATAAGTGAATTTATTCAATTCTATTCTCCTCGTCCTTCTTCGATCATTTTTTAAATTCATACTAGCCGTTGTCCAGCTCATTAAGGCCTAGTTCTTTGACTCATTCTCTACAAAGTTATTGTACTAGGCTCACTGGGCCAAGATCCCATACACCTTTGGCTTGGTCTGCAAAGCATGTCCCTACACTCATCACACCCCTAAGTTTTTTTTGTGATTGGAAAATATAGTAATTACAAATTATAATGATGCAAATTATTGACTTTTTCTAAAAAAGAAAAAAATTTAAGTATGTCATATGGATTTCTAAAATCCTATAAGTTTAGAACTTATTTCAAATTCAATGATTTTAAGGTTTAAAATTAAAATCTTTAGCAGATTTGTCAAATCTAAATTCTTGACCTTTTGCAAACTATCTAAACAATGTATTTAGATTTTAATTACTTAAATCCAAATCTATGTGCTCAAATCATGCCATCCAAACAACACACACATAGGATATATAATCAATAATATGTAATATGACAAAAATTTATTTTTTCAAATATTATTAGTATCAATTTGACATTTTATTTAAATTTTTTAAACTCTTCCAATTTCCAGCCTCCAACGCGTAAACTTCTTTTTTTTATTGCTGTATTTTATTGCTTTCTCAATGTTTTATCATTTTTTTCTCTTTCCTTTAGCCTTAGCTTTAGTTTTTACTTTCCTTTAGCCTTAGCTTTACTTTTTACCTTAATAAAAAATAAGATATAAAAAGCTCTACCTTTGGCATTTTGACTTTTCTATAGCTTCTTTTTTTTTTTTTTTTTTCTTTTTCTTTTTCTACCTATTGCCCCCCATATGTTTTTAATGAAAAAATCACACTTTAATACCTTAAACTATGCCCTCTAATATACTTTTCACTCTAAATTTTTTGAATACATGTTTTGTATTCCAAACTATGACCATTGTTATACTTTACATTGTTAAGTTTTCTATTAATTTGGATAGAAATTTAAAATTTATGGTGCAAAGTGTAATCAAGAATATAATTTAGAGTGGTAAAGTATAATTTCTTATTTGTTTTTAAAAGATTGAGAAGAAAAGTAATTAGGTTTTTTCACATGATACCATATTTTTCATCTAAGTTAACAGCAAACTTGATGTCAGGATGTAAAGTATAACAATAATCATAGTTTATAGTGCAAATGTGCATTCGAAAAATTTAAAATGCAAAGTGTAATCAGGTATAGTCTAAGGTGGTAAAATGTAATTTTCACACTATTTCTTCCTCATCTTATTTGGTAAAGGAAGTTTCGGCTTAAAACTCTCGAAATTTGCATTTTATGGAGCAGTGCTCTCTCTCCAATCTTTTTGTATATTTGTTAAATATATGTAGTTGTAATATTAGAAATAAAATTGAACAAGAATCCAATTATTAAAATGAGAAAAAAAAAATTCGATGTAGTTAACTCTAGCGAATTTCAAGCAAACTTCTCTATTTGAAATTTTGGTGAGTTGGGTCGATCGATATGTACTTGAAGGCTATATAACTTTCATTTAAGCTAAATTAATAAGGGTAAGTGAGTTTATCTAAAGTAATATCTAAAGTAAGAAATTTTATGTAGGTTGGAAGATGTGCTTGAAGGCTATATAAAACCATGCATACATCAATCTGCATACCAAGAGTGCAGAGAAGAGAGTACAGAAAAAGAGCTATTACATCCATCTGCAAACCAAGAGTGAAGACGAGAAATAGTACAGAAAAGTGCTCTCTCTTTTTCTCTTCCATTTGTAAGTAGTGTGTCAGTGTGTGTTGATGCTTGTTTGAGAAGAAAATGGACCAAAATTGAATATGTAATCTAATTTGGTGATAAATAAAACTCTAAAGCAATTTGAACTTTGCAATTGCACAAATAAATAAACCTTTGCATGGCAATTAGCACTAGGACAAAAAAATAGATTCTGAAAGCCATCATTTTTAAGCAAAAAACAACCACAAGAACATCAACAACTACAACTATATTAGAAACATCATCTATAGAGATCATGTAACCTTTTCTCAGGAATTTGACAGGTCAAAATATGAGTTTTTTAAATTGTAGAAATATCAACAAGGCTTGAAGTATCTTTCAATTACACCTACCCTTCTAACTCAGAAGCAACTTAGCCCTCAAATGGCCTTGTGAAATCTGGAAATGTTCAGTTATACCCAGATGGGCCATCAGAAGCCAAACATGAGTGAGTAGCTCCCCGCCTTGTCTGAGCTGCCTGGCATGATAATTCCATCTACACTGACTTGCAGCACAAGATAGCAACTCCACCCATACATTGCTTATGGTCTCCCACTTTTGTTTAGCGTCCCAATTATTCTGTCTCTCCAGGAATTGCAAAGATTGTGCAAGTATGCATGCATCAAATAGCACCGACTTGCTTCTGTCACCTTTTATTTGAGATGGTGGAATTTCCGTGTTCTCTTTAAATAACACTTCACAAGCTTTGTGTTCGTCTGATATATATTCTCTTTCTTCTATAACCTCCATAGCCTCAGCACAAGTATCCTGAAATCTGATTTGACCAATCCCACTGGGCAGCATGTAAGGGCACTTTACTAGAAGGTGTACCAAATAATTCGATAGCAATTTACTCATACGTATTAATTTGTTTACTGTTTCTGAATCATTGTCCTGATCAATATAATAGCAGAGATCTGTTGCAATGTGCCAGAGAAGAATGCTTTGATCAAAGCCTACTACCTCCATCTCCATGCTCTGAGCAAGATTAACAAAACATTTCTTTTTCTCATGATCGTCATCATCACTACAAGCAAATAATTGCTTAGAAACCCTGATATCTGACATGCTGCTTGCATTCTTGAGCTGTTCAAATATCTTTTCTTTCAAATCCATAGGGACAGGCTCCAAATTCTTGTACCAATGTTGCTCTAGCATTTTATTAATGAAATTCTTTATTCCACTCCCTTTAGTTGACTTACGTTTGATGCAGTGACTCATGAGATTGTATTGCGCTACAGAATTTGACCATCTCTTATTCAGAGGTAACAGAAAACATAATCCAAAACATGATTGTAAACGCAAGTTAAATTTAGAGATGAGATCCACAAATGAGTTTTTGTGCTTACTCAGCCAAAGCATTGTCCAATCTGAAGAAAGTAGTACAATTACCGCATATATTTCTAGAACAATAGCTCCGATCAGCAACAAAAGAGTGATCCCCTTGTCAATAGTTGAGTAAGGACTCTGATCAATCATCAAGAAGACTACTAATGCAGCAAAAGTATTTGATAAACTAACATAACGACAAACACTACCCAGGCGAGAATGGATCAAATTAGCCTTTGTATAAAGTAAATCATACATGAACCCAAGCTCAATCTCTATCACTTCAAAAGCTTTCTCGCAAGTCATTTCTGCGTGTTGGAAGAAAGACTGGCTAATTTCGCGATCCTGGAAGCTTAGGATGAGATCTGCAAATAAACGCTTGAAAGTTTTGAAGAAATAAGAAGCCTCATGCAATGCATCTGGAAACTTGTTGCGTCTAACAACTGTAGGAGCTTCAAATGTTCCTACTGAAATCTTGAATCCCTCAGCTTTCTTGGAACTGTAGCCATCCATGAATTTGGCGTAGTTAGGTCCTGGGTCAGGTCGAGGGAGCATAGAGTCTCTGAAGACATCACTGCTTGCAGAACGCAGAACCCATATCCTCTCCCCAAATTTAATTATTCCAGCTATGAACATTGGAATTGCCAGAGCATTAATTGGGGTGCCTACCCAAGACCTTAGAAACACATAAAAAGCCACTACAGACTGGACTACTAGCTCAAGTAAGCGCCTTGGCCATAATTCATTGTCTTCCAATGAATAGGCTGTAATGGTGTCTGGACCACCTAGATGCAAGAGAAGAAATGGTGCCCAACATGACATTATGATATAGTTGGGATCAAATGACTGATCCTTGCTATCACCTTCAGCTTGGGAGAGGACGCCAAGTGAAACTGTCGCAATCCAATCTGCAGACAAATATGCAACCCAAAGGACTATTCTTATCCAATTTTTGGCAATGTACTTCCTCCGCTTACCCAAAAGGATGAGAACCATTTGTAAGAAGAGACTGAACAAAACCAATACACGGAGCTCACATCCATTCCAAATTGTCCTAACACTTTTAGGGAAGACCTCTATCAACTTCCTCTTTTTGAAGATCAAAGTTCCAAGGACTGAAAAAATTAATGTGTTAACTATATAACGAAAAAAACATAAGCTATGTAGTGGATGAAGAAGGCAGAATTTGCAGTGAGTTTACCAGCGATTAGCATGACTGCTCTCTCTCTCTTTCTTTCTGTCGTTCCCCTACTTTTTCGCCCAGTTATTTTTGAATGGTTCTTGATGGACTTGTTGAAGACACTATATCGAGAAAATTAGCGGGCAATTTACTATTTGAAGAAGAAGGCTAATGTCTGCATGTTTTAGAGAAAAAGAAAATCACAAACTCAACATACACCAGGCACGTGGAATTCCCTCAAAGATTGTAAATCCCAAAAAAAATTGGAGACCGAGGAAGAATAATCAGACTCATTAAAAACAAAAAGGATATAGGGAATTATGGAGAGGAAATTAGAATTCTTGCCCCCCAAAACACCTGAAACTCAACTGGAGATTGCTTAGGGTAGGAGTGCTAGGTCGACATTCGCCATGTTGAGAGTGAAAAATCAAAGCTAAATTTAGGGTTTGGGAGCCTAGGTAGATAGTGGGTGCCACAGTAAACAAAAGACAAAGACAACCAACCATTAGTGCAAGCCGTTTAGCTGGAGGTATTGCCAAGAGCCTTGTAACTTAACTAGAGGGCACCTCCAGTTATTTCCAAGACATTCAAGATTCAAAATCCCCCTCCCCTTTGTACTATCAAATTATCAATAACAAAAACATGTGTATTACCCACTTGCATTACTATAGGATTGATTAACTAGGACAAACAATTTGGATTGATTGGAGTGAGTTAGATAGGAAATTCTCAACTGAACCTCCCTGGCAGGTTGAGAAAATCAGAATTTATAGCCAAATCAACAGTCCATCACTACTGACAGATCAATTGAAGGTAGGGATGAGTTTTGACGTGGCAGGTTGGTGGGTTGAGAAAATATGAAGCATTCTCCTTTGATTTTTCTGTTGTATCAATTATTCCAAATACTCAATTTCCTTTTCTTGCAAGTTCTTGGTAATCAAACAAGCTTTCATTTAAAGGAAAACTAAATAAAAAAATAAAAAGAGTGAAAGAAACTTTTGAAGGAAAAGGACACAAATCTATGGAAAAGCTTTGGAATATATATCTTAGTGGAAGGAAACCGGTGGCCTTTTAACAAAATCTTTGGAAGTTCATAGAAATGTGTTGGACCTCTCAAATACAGCTATAGATTTGGTTTGCAGATGAAAATATTATTTATGAAGAGATAACTCTTCAAACTTGATTTGTAACTTTTAGGCAAAAAGAATTTTTTGGTCCTCAATTTTTAAGCTCAACTAGCTAATAGCTCACACGATGCATGGGCAATGTTAATAGAATGTTTGCTTAAAAATGTATTGACGTAGTCATGGATGATTAAATTGTTACTGCTTCACAAATTTGTCTATTCAAGACTTATTTTATGGGATCCATGTGTGAATTCCAGGAAATAAAAGTTATTCAAGAAAATATTTCATGAAAGAAAAAAGCTTCTATTCCTCTAATTCTAGCGAAATTACTATGGACTCCCCACATTAAAAGATCCAAGAAATGCACATAGAAAGGAAAATAAATAAAAATTATGTGTCATGTGAATACAAATACTGATCACACTATCAGATTCCATCTGACATCAAACAGCATAACAAGCTAGTGATTTTTAACACATCACATTGTAAAACCCCCCATTCTGCTGTTTAAAAACAAATTCCATGCAAAGTAATTCATCATTAGAAAAAATGGAAAACAAATTAAAGGAACAGCAAAGAGGGTACCTCTATTTTTTTTAAAATACGACGGTAAAAAGTTCAACAGCACCAAAACAATTAGAATTCTTCATCAGATACAAAGAAGCAAATTACAACAAGCCTGAAACAAACAAATCAATTAGTATCTTTATGCAGGGATTCTTTCAAGCCAGAGGATGTTTAAATGGAAGGGGACTTGCTTCTTTTGTAAAGATAGGAAGGGGAATCACATACTAGCTGGTTGTCACAACTGGACAACCTCTGACAAGTCAACAACTATCTGTTTAGGATTAAGAGTGACTGTAACAAGGCCAGGAGCAACAGGAGTGCAGAGGACTTTGATTCTAATTAGTAATCCATGTGGATAGTAGGGAGGTCAGCGAGAAAATGCATGTTGTGTTTAATGACATCAGAAGTTTGGCTGTGCCCTTACATGGTCTCTACTTCCCCGAAGTGGGCAGAAGAGTTATAGAAGAGTTCTAACTGAAGCTGAAGAATATGCTAATGACACAGCTTCATTATTTCCATAAAATTTTTCATTATGCAAGTCCTCAATGATAGACAATAAGGTAATGTCATTAAACAACTCACCATATCAACTCTCATGGAAAAAGTAGTGAAAATGTTGTCTGTAGCATTATTTACGAACATCATTTGGTCACTTAACTCTACACT
Source organism: Lithocarpus polystachyus (assembly GCA_033629205.1). Classification (NCBI taxonomy): domain Eukaryota; kingdom Viridiplantae; phylum Streptophyta; class Magnoliopsida; order Fagales; family Fagaceae; genus Lithocarpus; species Lithocarpus polystachyus. The sequence goes on along the minus strand of CM066171.1, from coordinate 52,480,484 downwards.
CTAAAGGCTTTCGTCTACCCTGGAACCTTTTGTTTTGGGTTCTTGTATTTTGCTTTTGATTATGCTTGCAGTATCAGAAATACTACTTGGTAATTGTTGTAGACAATAACTGCTAACAACCAATAAAAGATAAAGGGAAAAAATTATCATAAACTCTTTATTGAACTCTTTGTACACAATCCTTTTGAAATTGTGTTTTTAAAATATGATTTGAGTTATAATTATGAAATAGTAATTAAAACTATGAAACCGTGTTTTAAGTTAAAACTTTGAAATAATGTTTTAAAAAACACGATTTTCAGTCACGTGGCAGTGAGCGTGTAATAAAATGTGTATGACTGTCATTACTCAAAAGAGAAATAGATTCAAGGTATATGTACAAATTTGAACACAGCTCAAACCTCTACGAAATTTTTGAAATCAATTGGCATGACCTATTTGTTTTGCAGACCTAAAATGAAACAGGAAGAAACTCAGAAAACTAAAGCTAACCTGAAAGATACAGCTATTGCAATTTCTTCGTTCGGATATATAATAGTTTTGATATATATCTTCTGTCAGCTGGTTCCGCACAATGTAACTGAAAACATCAAATTACCAAAAAAAAAAAAAAAAAAATTGTTGTTAGCAGAAAGTAGTGTACAACAATAATTATAAACACCATGAACATAACAGAAATGCTAGAACTAAACAAACCCATTTGACTTCAAAGAATGGGGAAAAAAAAAATACAGTGGGTATGGGAGAAAGAAGCATACAGATATGCAGTGTCAGTGTCATTCTGGACATTATGAATCAAGGAAAGAAGGTCTTCAAGTCAGTGAAACTGTGAAGAGACTTTGCCTTCTGAGATATTTTAGTTTCAGAACAATTATTGTGTTGTGGTGGACCTGAGTGTGTTAGAGAATCTGAATATTTATTTAGCAGTGCTTTTGATTTGTTTCTCTTTCAAAAAAGTCTGTTTTTTTCCAAAGCAGAAAACAAGTCTAAAGGCACCGCACCGACACTCCCTTGTTTTCTTTTTGTTGTGGCGGGCCAAACGGGTTAGTCACTGTACAGTGAGAAATTGTTAATGCGAAATTTGGACTGAGTTTGTTTCCACTGAAAACAGATTCGGGAAAACAAATTACGCCCTGCTGTGCGTTTGGTTACGCATGGAAAATATGGTCAAATGAAAAATTATTTCCGTTGACCGTAAAATAACCCCCCCACACCCAGAAAATGGTTTACACTCTCATTTTACCTTCAAACCATTTACACCCTCTCAGAAAATTTCTCTCCTCACTCACTCTCATTATTCACACTAAGCCCAAGCCGGAGAGCCATCGCCGGTGAAGCCCAGATCTAGTTCCCGACCCACAGCCCCGCCGGTCTGATCACGCCGCTCAAACCCATCGTCGATCTGATCGCGCCACCTCAGCTCCTTCGATGAACCCAGTCTGATCGAGCGACCTCGCCTCTAGATCGTGCAATCTCCGCCGCGTGATCTCGCCTCAGCTCCTCCGATGAACCCGGTCTGATCTCACCGCCGTCCGCGCGATCTCGCCGGGGCGATCTCGCCTTCAAACCCAGTCGCCTCTCCCTTTTCCTTCTTCTCTCAATTTGACCGGATTTGATGATTTTTTTTTTTTTGGGTTTTGATTCTCTTGTATTTCTCTGAGAAATGATATTATATATTTGTTTGGAAGCTGAGAAAATGTGAGAAAATTGAGCAACAAGTAAAAAATGTGTTTTCTATGGCATTTTCAAGAACACAACCAAACACTAAAAAATATTTTTCAAAATATTTTTTAAAATGCCACCAAACACTTGAAAATATTTTCTTTTCTGAAAAGTATTTTTCCCTGCAAATATTTTACACTTAGAAAACATTTTACATTGAACCAAACGCATCCCAAGGTAACTGGAGCTTAGAAACTCAAAAAAATTGTTTTTGCAAGCTCAATGTTCAATACGCCATGCTTAGCGGTGAAGAAGTCAGTGAATGTATGGGGTGGCGCCAAGTTAACTTAAGGCAACTTCTTAGGTACTCCAGAGCACTTCTCCTCTCACATTTATGGCAGGATTGTTCATTAAATTCATGCTAGGTTCATCATAAATGTGAAGGACATCATTTTAGTATACTTAAAAAGTACTTAAATATTTTTTTAGCAGGTCAATAAACAAATTATGTATAATATTTTTAAAGGTCATGCTAACAAGTGCCCTTAGGATATTGGTTAAAGATTTATTTTAGAAAAGTTTTAACATCACTTTTATGAGAAATGAAAAAAACTGTCAAAACATTAATTGTTTTTCTTTCTTTCCCAATAAAAACTTTCTTTAAATGGATTATTAAACAATGTCCTAAGGACATTCGTTAGCATTTTTCTATTTTTAAATATTTTTGTTTTGATCCTCTAAAAGTAAAATTCTGGACCCTATTACCCAATTTTATTTTTATATCCGACTAAAAGAAGATTCAATATAATTATCTTGAGAATTTCTTGGCCTTTTAAACACGGAAAAAGCTCAATAATTAACAAATTTGATCTAATCTGGGGGAGGAAGGAATACTAAGCCCAACATCACAAGTAAATATTTGTTTATCCCATTTAGATCTTAACAAATATGAAAAAAAAAAAAATATTTATGTCTTCTTTACTTTGACTTATAAATTTGACTTAATATACTTTTAATTTGTTATTTGTTGAGTGAGGACTGGAGTGTGAGTCAGTCAGTTGGTGGAAGAAAATGTTAATACTAAATGACAATTAGACAACTAGATATTGGGTAATTCTTAAAAAAAAAAAAAAAAAAAACAGTGTGGGACATGAGAGAGATTAAGTGAAAAAAAAAAAAAAAAAAAGCAAATGTTAACACACAAAAAAAAAAAAATATTGTATTACAATTACAAAGACTAATAATTGTTAAAGTTGAGTTGAATTGTTAAATAAATAATTGTAAAGAGTAAAGATCTAAACTAATAGATAAAAGTATTCTAAGCAATAATAATTAAATTTTACTTAACAACAATGATTAATATGTTTATTGTATTTAGAAACAATAGATGATTCCTAAAATTTAATCTTAGCAAAAATAATTAATATGTTCATTGTATTTAGAAAAAAACATGTTAAATGAAGTTAGACTTTATCTTTTGTTCACTTGCCAATACTATGGACAAATCAATATATGTGTGTGTGTGTGTATATATATATATTAGTGTGGGTTGCACGTGCAAGGCACGTGCTGGCCCTTTAGTGAGAGAATTAATATAGATTTTTTTTTTGTTGAAGAAGTATGAAGTTATGTACTTAAATTTAAAATAGCTATTTGAATATCTATGTACTATGACTTTTTTACTAAATGTAATATCTACTCACCAAAAAATGCTACAAAGAATGATAATGAATGTCATCATCTTTCTACAATATTTAAATTTTCACAATGAATGATAATATATGCTACATTTCTTTTGAAGATCTTCATTAAATTAAATATTTGTAATCATCTACAATGAAGATTTTGTTATTCATATTTCATTCTTTGTTATCTTATTTTATGAGTCTAACTACGATGTTTAGCTTACTTATTTTTAATAAATACCCTTTTAAGTAGGAAAATAAATTAAAATAAGAACAAAATAACAAAAAAACATATGTCATCAAAGTTTTTATTAGATAAAATTATAAGTATAGAAGATTTAAATCTAATAAATTAGTGTTCTCTAGGTAACAAACAGAACACCATATTTCATCATTAAAACTTTCCAAGCATGACTACCAGTCTACTACATAAAATTCAAAATACACAAAGAAATTTTTTGGGACATTAAAATTTAGTAGGAGTATATTAGACATTACACAATGGAATATTTTAGGAATGATAAGATTTTGTTAAGGTTTAACTAAAAGAGAAACAATAGGGGAATATGCTCATTTACAAAATATAAATGATGAAATTATTCAACTTTACTTTAGGAGGGAATACAACTACCTCGAACATAAAAGAGGAAAGTGTTACTTCGTCAATTTTTGTGTGTGTGTGTGTGTGTGTGTGTGTAAAACAATATGTGTGTGTGTGTGTGTGTGTGTGTGTTTATTTTTATTTTTTTAAAAAAAAAACTTGAAACAATGTGTAAAAAAAAAAAAAAATCAACCCAAAAAAATTATGCATTAAACAATGAATTTTAGTTCAACAAATTGAATAAACCAAAAAAGAAGTTTAGAAACACAACAACAAGTCACGATATTTTTACAATACCTTTATTTTTAGCTATGGTGGGTCCTAGTCTAATATTTTATTATTTTATTTTAGAGTAATGTTACATCCATAATATTTTCATAATAAATCTTAGGTGGTAAATTGCTATTGGTTTTAAATTGGGCTAACCACTTTTAACCGTGTATTTAAAAATAAAATAAAAAGCCAATTGAAAAAAATTGTGCCTAAAACAATGAGTTTTGGCTTACTAAATTTGACTAAACAAAAAAAGAAGTTTAGGAACATAACAAAATGTCACACAAAAAAGAAGTTTAGGAATATAACAAAACGTCACAACATTTTCGTAATATTTTTTATTTCCAGCTGTGGTAGGTCCCAGTTTAATATTTTATTATTTAATTTTTACGTCCACAGCATCTTCACAACGAATCTTAGGTAAAAAATTATTACTGGCTTTAAAATTATGCATTAAAAAAAAAAAACAAGCAAAAAGACAATACAAGAAAATTGTGCGTGAAATGTACAGTGAATTTTGGCTCACCCAATTTGACTATATATACTAAAAAAGAAGTCTAAGAATAAAACAAAATATTAAAATATTTTCACAATACTTTTATTTTTAGGATCCGAATAGATATATTTTTATTTTATTTGAGAGAAATGCTACATCGATAACATTTTTAGAAAAAATTATAAATGACAAGTTGTTATTGGTTTTAAATTGAACCCACTATTGATATCACTTTTTTATCCTTCAAAAATACCTTGCCACATAAAATTTGTTATAAAATTATTGTGAAAATGTTGTGGACATAGCATTTCTTTTTATTTTATTTTATTTTGATCTATAAGGAACTGAGATCTCGTGATTGTGAAAATATTGTGACAAGAATCAGATATTTTAACATTTTCATAATACATTTATTTTTAGTTGTGATTGTTCTCGGTCTCTTATTTTATTATTTTACTTTGACCTTAAAAAATTGACACCTCAATAATTATAAAAATATTATAAAAATTTATTGCGTCAGTGTAATTGTATATGCACATATAATATTTAAAAGCACAAGCAAAACCAGTGTATTGTGAAAAAAAAGGGCCAATGAACAGTGCAAATTATCAATAATTGTGAAAATACTGTAAGAATTTGTTAAGTCAGTGTAACTGTACATACACATATAAATATTTAAAAGAAAAGACAAAAACAGCACAACCAAAACTGGCGTACTGTGGTTTGTGGGGGGAAAAAAAATCTAATGAACAATGTTGTGAAAGTGTTGCGAAAAATGTTGTGGATGTAGCACTTCTTTTTTCATAATACCTTTAGTTTTAGTTGTAGATGATTCTAGTATGATATTTTGTTTTAACCTATAAGGAATTAACATATCAATAGTTGCAAAAATATTGCGACAATTTATTGTGTTAACTAACAGTTTTATATATATATATATATATATATATAAAGAGTGGACATGATATTACCCCAAAAAAAAAAAAGAAAAAAAGAAAAAAGCAGCAACCATTCAAAGCTTGGGGGAAAAAAAAAAGGGACTTACTAAACCAAAGAATTGAAGCTACAATGCCAAAAAAAAAAAAAAAAAAAAAAGTGGACAGGATATTACCCCGTTAAAAAAATAGAAAAAAAGAAAAGAAAAGAAAGCAGTGGGTAAAAAAAAAGAACAAAAATAGCAATGTTGTGAAAGTGTTACGAAAAATATTGTGGATATAGCACTTCTTTTTTCATAATACCTTTAGTTTTAGTTGTGGATGATTCTAGTATGATATTTTGTTTTAACCTATAAGGAATTAACATATCAACAGTTGCAAAAATATTGTGACAATTTATTGTGTTAACTAATAGTTATATATATATATATATATATATATATATAAAGAGTGTACATGATATTACCCTGGAAAAAAAAAAAGCAGAGAAAAAGAAAAGAAAAGAAAGCAGTGGGGGGGGGGGGGGGAAACAACAACCGTTCAAAACTTGGGAGAAAAAAAAAAAAGAAAAGAAAGGGACTCGCTAAACCAAAGCACTGAAGCTACAGTGCATATAAAAAAAAAAAAAAAGAGTGGACAGGATATTACCCCGTAAAAAGAGTGGACATGATATTACCCAAAAAAAAAAAAAAAAAGCAGCAACCGTTCAAAGCTTGGGGAAAAAAAAAAGGGACTCACTAAACCAAAGAATTGAACCTACAATGCAAAAAAAAAAAAAAAAAAAAAAAAAAAAAAAAAAAAAAGTGGACAGGATATTACCCCGTAAAAAAAATAGAAAAAAAGAAAAGAAAAGAAAGCAGTGGGTAAAAAAAAAAGAACAAAAATAGCAATGTTGTGAAAGTGTTACGAAAAATATTGTGGATATAGCACTTCTTTTTTCATAATATCTTTAGTTTTAGTTGTGGATAATTCTAGTATAATATTTTGTTTTAACCTATAAGGAATTAACATATCAACAGTTACAAAAATATTGTGACAATTTATTGTGTTAACTAATAGTTATATATATATATATATATACATATATATATATATATATAAAGAGTGGACATGATATTACCCTGGAAAAAAAAGCAGAGAAAAAGAAAAGAAAAGAAAAGAAAGCAGTGAGGGGGGGGGGGGGGGGGGGGAAACAGCAACCGTTCAAAACTTGGGAGAAAAAAAGAAAAAAAGAAAAGAAAGGGACTCGCTAAACCAAAGCACTGAAGCTGCAGTGCATAAAAAAAAAAAAAAAGAGTGGACAAGATATTACCCCGTAAAAAAAACAGGAAAAAAGAAAAGAAAAGAAAGCATTGGGTAAAAAAAAAAAAGCAACTGTTCAAAACTTAAAAAAAAAAAAAAAAAGGAGACTCACGAAACCAAAGCACCGTAGCATGAACAGTGCCAATACACCGAATGCACAGTGTCAAATCACTGTAGCGGCATAGCCGCTTTTATATGTAAGATATATATATATATATATATTTATATATAAAAGTAGAGACCTCATGTGAGAAAGTATAAGGTTTTGCCAAGTGGCACATTCTATGCAAAGAAAATTGAAATATTCTCAAGATAATTACAAATTAAATATTGACTTTTTCTTTCATTTAGTTTAATGTTTCAAGGCTTTTCTAATTAAAAAATAAACATTTTTTTGTATTTTTTGGTTTAGTGTTTCAAGATTTTTCATCCCTCACACATACATACAAACTTCTTTGCATTTTAATTCATCATTTTCACCTCTTGCACTTCTACCATTTATATATTCCTACCCATAGCCCTTTATAAATACACACAGACCAAAAACAATGTCATTTATATTCAATTAAACAATGTCATTTACATTCAATCTTTCAACAACACTTACCTAACTCTAATCCTAACCCATACGAGTTGACTACAACAAAAAAAGAGGGATTGCATTTTATATTGAGTGACAAAAACAATTACTATTTTGACGTTAAGCTCAGACGTTATAGGTTTGTGGGTTTTGTAAATGATGTGATTGACTAAGGGTGTTTAGGATGTGTTTTTTATTTTTATTTATTTTTTATATTTCTCATCACTTCAATTGAATAATTATAATGAATATGTGTGTACAATTTATAAATTTTTTTTTTTTATGAACTCATTACAAATAAAGTTATATAACAATTATACTATAATATTTAGACAACATTCTCCAAAACTATCTTACATAAAATATTACAACATTGTCTGTACATCGCACGGGTAACTTACTAGTTTGTAATAAGAAACCATGTAGAGTACTGCAAGATTCATCTTCTTACTAATTAACCCCATAGGAAAAAAAGATATCATGGTGTTGGAAAATCATCATGTTTGCATCGCATACAAAACATACGCAGCGGAAAATAAACGGATCTACTTCATTCGCAATTGATAACATGCACTATGTAGGTTTCAGAATATAAGAACAAGAGAGTGTACCTTGATGCGGTGAACTTCAAAACCGAAGGAAGACGTACTCGGGAAAACTTTCAATCTTCACTCCAATTCCACTTGATGCCCAAGATGTGTGGTCTCTCAATCAGTTCTATGTTTTCTAGAGAGAACATGAAAGAGTGTCTCTCTTCCTTATTTCATTACCTTTTTCATACAAACCATTTCATTCAATATAAAATTCTGTATGTCTCTCTCCACATAACTGATTATCTAATTGGGCTAGCCTTTTGGGCCTTCCCAATTGGGCTTTAGTGTGTGGCTTGGAGTGGGACCAAAAGGGAACAAATAAGACACTAGCTCCAATGGGCCTTGGGCTTTTCTGTCAACTCTTGACAAGTCCAAAGTTACCATTAATTATATTTAATACCACTATATAAATATAATTGCACTCTAGGCCTCATTAATAAATTATATCCCAAGACTTTATTATACATGCAACCCCTTCATAAAATATTCGTAGTAATACAAAGTCATGAATATAGACTGCCACTTTGTGAATTACTACATCTTAATCCTTGAGTACCCGGTTTAATCCTTTTAAGTTATTCACCATATATTTATAAAATCCAATTTCATAAATATATACTTTAGTCTTACTAAAGTGGTTAGGCCTAACTCTCTGAATAACTGTACCCATTAAACTTATCTCAAGGGAATATTTTATATCTCCGTTAAGAGACTATGAATTCCATCTTGAGAATATATGTTCCATCAACACTAAATGTGGCTGCCCAATATACTGAGTTTTTGACCGTTACTTTAGATCTCACTCCTGATATATCAAAGCAACCTACATTTCATGATCAGGTCCATTATTCTCTCAGGATTAAGAGTTCATGTGAATACAAGTCGTGAGATTTATTATTCAATTGACAGTCGTTAGGAGAATAATAAATCTCACAACGGTCCAGTTCAATATGTCTTAACTCTTAAAACATATCAACATATTAACTAGAAGTCACAACTTCCATGATCAAGACAAATCATCGTAGTTAATATGTTATAGTCTTCGCAGATGAAATACCCAATTTCATCACCGACTACGAACTAAAATTTTGAGTTTACAAAGAACTTGTGATCTATATCTTCTGTGACTAAATCACATAAATCACATACTATGCATCTCATGGACTATTTGATAATGTCCGAATATTCATGTTACCTTTATTTTAGATAAGAATAAAACAACTTTATTAAACACAATATTAAGTCATACATGATTTCTCACATAGTGACATACATAATATCATACATAACATCATACAATAGGATTTAAGGGCACATATCCTAACACATGGAGCTGCCATTACCCAATTGATTACTCCATAGTTGTTGTGCCCTTTAAGGAGAATTCCAGGGTTAACACAACGGGAGTCAAAGCTAGTAGTGCTACCTCTTCAAAAGTGCTGGAAAGCATATGAGGGACTTGATTTGGCTACGGATTTGAGCGACTGTGACCTGAAGATAGAGAGGATTTCCCAGTTTTTTTAATGGTAGTGTTTGTTATACACACTCTATTACACACATTTAAAATAAAATAAAAACCCTGAGTTAAAGAAATCATGTCTTTAACTCACGATTTCAAGTATATATATATATATATATATATTTTTTTTTTTAAAAAAAGTGTGTAACAGAGTGTGTATAACAAACACTACCTTTAAAAAAAACCAAGAAATCCTCTCTCTCTTCAGGCCACATTTCTTGTCGCAACACCTTGCTTAAATCCATAGCCAAACCAAGTCCCTCATATGTTTTCCAGCACTTTTGAAGAGGTAGCACCACTAGCTTCGAAAAGAAAAGCTAACCTGATAGCCAACCAAGTCCCTCCTATTTGTTTTGCAGACCTAAAATGAAATAGGAAGAAACCTAGAAACCTAAAGCTAACCTAATAGATACAGTTATTGCAATTCTTCGAGCCAAAATGGGGTTTTATCCTTTTCTCACAAACTTTCTAGCAAAATGCCCCTTGTTTGAAACTATTTAGGGATATGCTCCTATTTTGAAACTCGATTTTTAGAAAATCGAGTTTCAAATGTAAAACTCGATTTTTGGACAATCGAGTTATAGCGAAATTGAACTTAGAATTTTTTTTTTCTAGAACTTAAGTTCCATACTCGAGTTCCATTTGAATATTTTCAAGGAACTCGAGTTCCACATTTTTTTTTTTTTTTTTAATTTTCAGTTCGCTGTAACTCGATTGTCCAAAAATCTAGTTTTAAATTGAAACCCAATTTTTAGAAAATCGAGTATCAAAACAGGAGCATTTCCCTAAATAGTTTCAAACAGGGGGCATTTTGCTAGAAAATTTTGGCGAAAGGGACAAATGCCCATTTTGGCCCAATTCTTCGGTCCAATATAGTAGTTTTGATATATCTCCTGTCAGCTGGTTTCGCATAATGTAACTAAAAAAATACTAAAAACAATGAATCACCTAAAAAAAAAGAAGCAATTTTGTTTTTAACTGAGAGTACTATACAATAATAATTATAAAAGCCATAATTGACAATGGGGTCAATTTCTTTAAAGATGAGAAGGGCCCAATCCATGAACTAGGGCTCATTTAAAATGGGTAAAAGGAAGCCTAAGCTCATGAATGGGCAAGCCCCAAGCCTTAGAAAAAGAAGAAAAGGTAGAGGAAGCTTGGTCCAACTTTCGTGAGAAGAGCTCCTAAGGAGCCCAGAAAGAGATTGGACTAGGATACTTTAGAATTGCTAAAACCAAGGAGGATCCTTGGAAAATGCAGGAAAGAATTAGCTGAGGTTTGGACAGTTCAAGGAAACATGCTCATGGACATAAGGGACGAAGATAGACATGTCCTATCAGCCACCTTTGACCTAGAAAAAGCTGATGACTTAGGAATCATCACTTGGTAAAAAGAAGTTTGGTACCTTAGGAAAAGTAGGAAGGTGGCTGGGGATCTTTCAGCTTAACAGGGGGGAATTTGCCTATTTAGAGAAAAAGACAAAGGGTGAAGCAGCCAAAAGGGGGTTCTAAAAAGATCTCTCTAGAAGCTTCGGAAAAGGTGATTAAAAGTTAGCCCTCAAGACCCCTCAAAAGAAAAAGGTCAGTTGGAGACGTTTTGGGGGGAAACCTCAAAAGAAGAATATAGTGAGAAAATGAGGAAAGAACCAGCCATCAATGTTGCTGACACAACATTGATTCTGGTACTCATGGCAGCAAATGAAAGGAATCAATGGCACACCAAAAACCCTAGGAAGGTACTATAAAAGGGGGGATCAAGCCATCGGTAAAGGCATTCAGCAACAATTAATCAAAGCAAAAAGAGCTTTTAAGAGACTCATTTAAACCTCAGAAAAGAGGGAAGCATTGTGAGAGATCCTGAGATAAGTGCTAGAGAATACACTTGGATTCAAGAGGATTCAAACCTCACAAGTTTTAGAAGCCTATAAAGAGCTATCTAAGTCTATGACTTTTGAACTTATTTGAACCTTGTGACATATCCCAGTGAGAAGTAGGGTCCAATGTACTAAAACTCAATATAATGACATATCACTTTATTTTTTGAGGATCCTTGACGTCCCCACATGCTTTTTCTTTATTTCTTTACTGTTCTCTAGCCATTTGTTTTACAATATGTACATATTTGCATGTATGAATATGTATGTATTGTAGGGCCCATGTTTTGTGCACAACTTGGTTCGTAATAAGCCCAATATAACTGCGGTGAACCAAGCCCAGTCCGTTAAACAACAAGTATAAAATTCTTTGGAGGACCAGGATCCTTGTTTTCTACCTAGGCCTAGGTACTGTCCAAAATAAGAACCCGCACTTTGTTTGGTGCTGTTCTCCTAATTTTTTTCTAAAATTATGCTATTCATCAAATTTGTCCTTAGTCCTCTCCATAGTTGTCATGCCTTGTGCGGAGAAGAAGTGGTTTTTGCACCTTTGCAAAAGAGATAGAAACACCATTTGGTAGTGGTTTTCTTTTCCCAGTGCTGCTGTTGATATTTTTGGCAATATAAAAACCGTTTGTTTTTTAAAATTTATAGGTAAAAATTTACATGTAAAACATTTTAAGTAAAATATTTTTGGATGTTTAGTAAGACAAGTCAAAATTTTCAAGTAAATCATCAAAATTAATGGCATAGCCATTAGAGCCAAAATCGGTAGCCGAAAAGGTGGCTCTGGCAACATTGATGGCGATGTCTCAGCCACCAGAACAACAATTTTGGTTATTGAACCTCCAAAAAAAAAAAAAAAAAGAAAAAAAAAAGAAAAGAAAGAAAGATATCTCCAATGGCTGAACCTTTGATATCGGTCATCAGAATAACAATTCTGGCCACCAGACCATTGGAACTAGTAGCCAAAGTAGAGATTCCGACCATCAGACCCTCACACCAATCATCAAAGTGGCGATTCCGACCACTAGACCGGTGACCTAGCCACCAGATCGGATGAAGGAAGCCATTGAATGTTTTTGTAAAATATTTTTCCAAATTTCTAAAGGTAAAACATTTTACAACTTTTTATAAATGATTTTTTATGTAGGACATAATCTAAAATTTATTATTTTTAATTCATTAATTTTGGTATTTTATGTAATTTAAGTTATTTTAGATTTAGGGTATTTATTTTTATGTGTTTTTAATGTTATTTAGTCAAATTAGAGTTTTGTGTGTTTTCCTAACTACCTTAGGTTTTCTTTTGTTGAAGTTCACAGTGCACCACACGAATTATTAAATTAGCAGTTATATCTGCACACAGAAAAAAGATTTAATCACTGTCCATAGACTCCATACGATTTCAAGTTTTCAACAGCTCTTGCACAATGGCCATTGGCAATGCTGCTTCATAACATGGCAATTTCAAACAGTTTTGACCACGCAATCAGATAACAAAATGTTAGGGAACCACTTATTAATCACAATCCATTTGAAGCTACAAATATAAGTGGCCAAGTCATTTAACTACTAATATAGTTACACAATCATAAATCAAGTCACCCATCTAATACACCACACTTAAACAAATACAAATCCCAACAATCTGTTTCAGCAAAATCAAGTTTTAAGGCCTTAACTAGCTAAGGGGTAAGGGAGGGTGGCGATGTGGTTATGAGCCACAGTACCAATCCATAGCTTCCCATTTGCCTCTTTAACTTCACTCACTAACTTCATCACCACGCCCTTTCGATCCTCAAGAACTTCCAAAATCTCCCCTTTCTCATTGAAAAGCGAGATTACCGTATACATCCTCATTCCCATGACTCGGGCTAATAAACTCATTCGGATTGGTAACCGGAAGTAGAGACTTCGTATCCATGGATTGTTTGTGAGAAACTCTTGCGCAGCTGTCCTGCAACAATCTATTGCTACCCAGAACTGGCCTTTCTCATTTATTCTTACATTGTCTGGGAAACCTGGCAGGTCTGCAACAAGTTCTGTGACTTCAGATTTTGGACCTTCCAACCAGTATCTCATTAGCCTGTCACAGTGCAAATGCAGAATGTATAATGGAATTAATGTCGTTACATAGTTTTTGTGCTATACTCAAGAAAAATAGGTGGCTGACTTCTAAATGTCCAGCTTAGTAACAGATTTGCAGGACTTCAACAGAGAAATTTTGATGTGATACTCTAGTATTTTTATATAGTGGTGAACTTGGTAGCTCATAATAATTTGCTTGATTGTCTGAGAAATACCAAACAATTTGGTCCGGGTGAATGTGAATGTGATTGTGGATGAGAAATTACTAATTGGCCCAAAAGTTAAACGGTTAGGAAATAGTGAATTTAAATGGGAGGTAGGGTGTAGACATGTCTTAAATCTAGATCTCCTGCTTTCATACTATAAAAAAAATAAGGCGAAAATGCACTTTTCGTCCCTACATTTTGGGTCAATTCTTATTTTCGTCCCAAAATTGATTTCTTTGCAAATTTCATCCCTAAAAAAAGAAAATCGTTTTTAAAATGGTCCCTACCGTCAACCCACGGACGGAAACCTCCTACGTGACAGACGAAGTGCTCTTCTTGCTGACGTGGCGCTGACATGACCATTAAAATATTATTAAAAATAATTATTTGGCATTTTTTAATACTATGTCAGCATTTTAATTTTTTTAAAACAAAACCACGTCAGAAAATTTATATAAAAAAAATTAAATTATTAAAAAAAACCTTAAATCTAATTTAATTAAAAAAATTATTACTTATCATTATTAATTTTTCATAAGAACATTACAAGTTGTTCTTCCTGTTCTTCCCAATCATTCTTCCCAATCAAACCCAGCAACAAAGAACTCAACCTAGATTACAAGAACACAAACCCAATAACCAATAACCAATAACTCAAACCCAGATCACAACACAAACGAAAAAAAGAAGAAGAAAGAAACAGAGATCAAACACAAACACAAACACACTCAGATCACAACAACTCAAACGAAAAAAGAGAGAAAGAAACAGAGATCAAACACAAACATAAACACACCCAGATCACAACAACTCAAACGAAAAAAGAGAGAAAGAAACAGAGATCAAACACAAACACAGACCCAGATCACAAATAGAGATCAAACACAAACCTAGATCACAACAACACAAACGAAAAAAAAAAAAAAAGAGATCAAACACAAACACAGACCCAGATCCAAATTTTTCTCATTGTTTTCTCATTGAGCGGAGATGAGATTTTGAGATTAGAGAGTTTGGGTCAGATCGGCGGTGCGTGGTGGATAAGAATCCGTCTCCAAATCGTTCATAAACCCAAACCATCGAAGCGATGGCGCTCTTCTTCACTGGAAAAGGCAACAACCTCAACACCGGAGCTAGATCGGCACGGTCACGAACAAACTTGACTCGTCTTGGGTTGCTGGGGTTTGATCGTGGGATGGGTTTTTGGGTCTCAACGCCGGAGCTAGATCGGCACGGTCACGAACAAACTTGACTCGTCTTGGGTTGCTGGGGTTTGATCATGGGATGGGTTTTTGGGTCTTCAATTTGTGGGTCTTGATTTTGATTTTTGGGTGGTCATGCTGTTTAGCTCTTAAGACTGAGAGAGGTGTTTAATTTGTGTGAGAGAGTGATGTTTAGTGTGTGTGAGAGAGTGAGAGATGAGGACACGGTGGAGAAATCTGGGTTGCTTTCTGTTTTTGATTTTTGGGTTGCTTTCTGTTTGTTTTTCATTGTTTTTAATTAAAATTAAAATTGAGAAATCTGGCTTTTACTTTTAATAATTAATAAAATTAAAATTAAAATTGAGAAAACTGACGTGGCGCTGACGTGGTATTAAAAAATGCCAAATAATTATTTTTAATAATATTTTAATGATCATGTCAGCGCCACGTCAGCAAGAAGGGCACTCCGTCTGCCACGTAGGAGGTTTCCGTCAGTGGGTTGACGGTAGGGACCATTTTAAAAACGATTTTCTTTTTTTAGGGATGAAATTTGCAAAGAAATCAATTTTGGGACGAAAATAGGAATTGACCCAAAATGTAGGGACGAAAAGTGCATTTTCGCCAAAAAATAAAAATAAATAAATAAATAAATAAAACCATTTGTCTCAAAAGCATAAACTAAATAAAATTATGAACTTAATTATTTAACTATAATTCTAAAATAGACATCTTACACATCTCATCATTATGAATCATTTGAACCATATAGAAATTAATTGACATTGTTTAAGGAGGGAGAAAAAGAGAGGGGGGGGGGGGGGGTGGGTGGGTGTTAAGTACCTGCAGTTGGTGGTTTCAGTATAGAGGAGGAAGGTTTGATCCCTAGATAATTGAACTCCATTTGGAAAAGCCAAGCCCTCCAAGACAACATGAGTTGTTTGAGTAGATGGATCATATCTGAGAAGCCTACCAGTGGCTTCTCCTTCCAACAATATAAAGAAATGGTCCCTGCAACAAGAAAATTTAATATGCTTCAATGTTTGGCATATTGAAGGATGTTTTATTAATTCAAATGGTATTAATATATGCACTTGTACACTTACACTCTGTTATATCTTTTGCTAGTGTCTGTGAAGAAGATGGATCCATTAGTATGAATGTCAAGGTCATTAGCGAAGAGAATAGGCTTCCCTTCTACGTGGGTTGCCAGAGGTCTTGCAAGTCCTCCTTCAGGTCCAACAACCAGAAGGCCATAATAAGCATCAGCTATGTACAAATCTCCACTCTTTTTGTCGAATCTTAGGCCAAGGGGACGGCCACACTTTTTCTCATGTTTCCAATGCTTAGATGTGGTTGAGTCAATGCCTTTAGCACAAAGCTTCTCTGACCTTTTAAGGGCCACATTCAATTAGAATGTGTCATTGGTATAGTCAATAATAATTAAGACATGATAGCATTAAATGTGTCTAACAAATACTGCCAAATCTTTTGTTGGGTATGTAAGAGCTTCCAAATCAGGGTTAGCCAAAAAAATGTGCATGGAACATAAAAGGGGCTAAAATCAGTTTCTGCCCTATAGTGTCCCATATAGTAGTATGAACACTGTTTTCAAGTTACTAGTGAGACTCACCAATTTGTTGTCACAAGTGCAAATGTCTCCCACCCAACATTTTCACCCATCCATCTAACAACGCGTCCATCAGCTAATCCTGTGTAAGGGCCACGCCCCAAATAATCGAACTCCAATGATTCAGGGCCAAAGACTTCATCTTCAAACACCAAATTTCCAAGTCCTAACCGGCTTTGATTGTCTCTGGGCCATGTCTTCATGACTTGCTTGTATGGTGCAATGTTGTGCTTCACAGGCCTAAATTCATGGCCTCCTACTGGACCCATATGAAATGGGTCCATTATCACAAAACCCAAGGCTAGAACAAGTACAAGGAGGACTGGATACTGCAATAATGTTTCATCTTTGAGTGGAAATTTTTTCTCCATGTTAGGATGTTGAAGAAAGAGTGATCAAGTACTATGGTGAACTATCACACTTAATAGGATTTCACAAGAGTTGGGGTGTGAATGGAGGTTAGTACTTAGCTTGGTAGAAATTCATCTGGTAAGAATTTGAGAGCATGTAGTATTTGTGATAGATATGTGGTTGTGAGTAGGTTGTCTATTGTTAGCCATGTTTTTAGCATTCTTTTTTATTGTTGGCAAACAAACAGAATGTATCATTTCCTTATTAGAAAGGTTGTAGATTTTTAGCCTTAAACGTTTTCTAACCAGTTACTTGAAAAATGATCACGAAAACTAACCATTTGTATCTAACTTCTTGAACCAAAGTACTTTCTTAAGATTTACTATGCAACTAACTGTGATTGCTTCCTCGATGAAAAATGTCATCATAAGCCAGCTTCTTTGAAGATAGTGACTCAAAACTGACAGGGCTCATAATGTGGATGCTTTTTGCTTTATGGGATCTTATGGACCATGCAGCAGAAACATATTGTGAAAGAATACTGTTATTCTTCTAGCTACATCCATTGCTGCACCATTCAAGATGTGGTCATGGCCTGATTTCCACATTGGAATGGATTGGTGATGAAAGTGCAAAAATAATTTCCTTTCAGAAAGACACTTAACTGGTTGAATACATATATGCTGAGACAATTAATTGGTCTAGCTTAGGGTGACAGTTGATGATCCAAAACTATGAACCAACCCTAACCCGTCCAATTAATAAATGTGTTTAACGGGTAAAGACCCATTTATTGCCCATTCTAATCTTCTTCTTCAATTATTATTTTTTTCATCCCATTCTACACCCTATAAAACAAAGGAAAATGCTAACGAGTGCCTTTAGGACACTCATTAATAATCCATTTAAAGAAAGTTTTTATGAGAAATAAAAAAAAGTAATTAATATTTTGACAGTTTTTTTCATTTCCCATAAAAGTGGAATCAAAACTTTCTTTAAATAGATTATTAACGAGTGCCCTTAGAGCACTTGTTAGCATTTCCTTAAAACAAAACAAACAAAATCTTGAAAATAGTCACACAAAAAAACCAAAATTCTCCACGAAATCCTTTGAAACCTTGTTTTTGTTATTTTGGAGATTTTATGGTTTAAAGAAGGAAAATTTTCAATTAATCATATATTACCACATCATACCATCAAATTTGCGTAGCACATTCAAAACAACTAAATATGAAATGTCATGTGCTAACATTCACATTAGTCTCAATAAACTAGCTTGAGGTTAAAAATATACCTAAAACCCACAAAAAGTCTATGCATCAGTCTCAACAAACTACCAAAAAAAAATTAAAAATGAGTTTTACCTCACTAGAAGGAGTAAGTCACTGACTCTCGCTACTCCAATAAAATCAATCTTTTCCCCTTTCTCTCTCTCTCTCTCCAAATTCTTTTATTTTTTTATGTTATGTGTTAGGTTCTAAGATGAACTAATGTAGTTCTAAGATGAACTAATGTATTAGAACTTCAATTTGTAATGTGTTGGCAAACCATGATCAAAACATAGAGTTAGGTTTAGGCTTGCTCAAAGTATGTTTATTTGTAAAATTAGAATCGAGTGATTACAGAATTTATTAGACTAAATCTGCAAGGCTTGATCGATCGAAAATTAGACTTGATCGATCGAACCACGTGCAGATTTATTTTTCTGCAGAATTTCCAATTCAGCCCAAACTCTACTTAAACGTATTGAGTTTCAAGTAAAACACTCTTAGTATATAAAGGAAACCCTAAGGACGTTTTTATAAAGGCTTTTCAGAGAGAGATGCATGTGCCTCTTTTGTAGATCTAGGGTTTTGTACCCAAAAACTCTCTAAAGTCTTTGATGTGTTGTGTGTTGAATCTCTTGTGAGATCTAGAGGTGTTTTATTAAGATCAAGATTCATGTCAAGAACTTGGTGATCGTTTCAGTTGCTGCATAAAGAACTTAAAGAAGATCTGAAACTTTTGAGTGGAGTCTCAAAGTTACAAGTTGGAGAACTTGTGGTTGCTGTAGATCAAAGAAAGAAGTAGTCCATAGACTCGGAGCTATCATGTGGTCGTGGTGGTAAGTTTTCTATTTGAGATAGCAATAGGATGTTTGTGGTTTAAGTTCTATTGTACAAACTTCAATTCTTTCATAGTGGATCTGTTTTACCTTGAGGATAGCTAGGTTAAATCCTCCACAAGTTTTTTACCGGTTTGGTTTTCCTAGGTCATCAGATCTTTGTGTTATTTATTTTCTGCTGCTTTATTGTTTATGGTTATTTGTGTTTAGCCAAATCTTGAATAATGATCTTGTTAATCAACCTAGTATAATATTAGGTTAAACATATCTTGGTAAGGGGTCTAAAAACGTACATGATGTTCTCTCATACAGTTTTTGACATGTATTGTTAAAAATAATTGCTTACCATCAAGATGTGTGGTTTTGATAATAATTTTATGACAAATAAACAATAACATTTCTTGGAACCATAAAATTTGTTCACTTTTTGACAAATTGAATAGGAGTAATGCAAATACACAACAAAATGGTACATTATTTTCACAACAATTGAGCTGTAGCTAAAGTCAATTAAAATAAAATAAAATAATATGCTCAAATTCTCCACTTAAAAATATTTAGCCTTTTGTTGTATTTTTAGACTTTCTTTTTCACTAATATTTAAATGTAGTAAAAACTAGAGTATTGAGTCTGATGCGTATTCATACAAAACATCCTAAGTCCTAACTAAACTAGAAAATTTAGAGTTTTTTGGATTAGTTTACTTAAAAATCTGAGGAGACTGTTGTGAATGCTCTTAGTGGGTCAATATTGTTTTTGTTTAGAGACTAATGTCAATTTACCTAGTGTCATTAAATAGAAATTATAATTTTTTTTAAAAAAGCCAATCATATGTTGATATTTTAATTTAAAATTGATATAATTGTGCTAATTAAACATTCCATATATTGCCTAAAATGAAAATACTTTGTTAAATCAAATAAATACCACACGTTTGCAGTCATTGTTTGCCTTAATAGATCTGTGAACGCCTTGCACAAAAGGGAAATGTAGTAATTGTTAGGTATCATTCTAGCTTAATAAAAGCCTTAAACACTCAAAGAAGTCTTGAATTTATTAGAAATTTGAGAAGTTCTTAGAGAAGTATTTTATCTTACACTCTATTTGTTTTGACATTAATATTTTCTAAAAAATGAGTCATTTTTTATCTATTACATTTCAATCAATCCAAAACAAGCTCAATCAATTGAAATCTTTCATGTTTGATTGATCGAATAGCTATCAAACTTACAAAACCTAAAAACTATATACAAAACTTTGGTAGCGATCTTGTCTTTAATAAACTTACTTCTAAACTTACTTATTTTGTTCATGATTTGCCAACCTAAAATCTAGAATAAGGGAAATTACGTACCCCTATCACACCTCAACTAAAGAAACTAGAGGTAATGGAGGAGATAATCATCATAAGGATTAGGCCCACCAACCCCAGCCCTAAGTATGAGAGAAAAAACTAACACTTGTTATATTCACTTGAGATTCTGGGTTTTCTGAGTTCTGATTTAAGCATTTGAGAGGATTTGGCAAGCACTTCAATGATATCATTCTGATTTAGAGTTCTTGTTTTTTGTGTACCACAAGTCTTTCAAAGCTTTGTTTGGACAAGTGACTCTCAAATCTGCAACATCATTTGAAAAAAACAAAAGAAAACGCTGTCTGTTTGCAAATATAATTAATATACAACAGGAATTATCTTTACGTGGTTTTTAATAATACTAGATGATATCCCATGTAATGTGCAAACTACTTTACAATTTTATTTGAAATCATTTTAATATATATTAAGACTTACATAAAATACTGATGAGGTCAAGAATCTCCTCAGTGAGCTACAGGGCTTTCACGCACTCGGATGAACCTGCACAAATCAAAAGAACCTCAAAGGGGAGTACCAGCGTGGTACCGGCCAACGACCCTCCGATGGTTAAGTTAGTAGTATTCGCAACTCTAGAGTGCCAGAGTCGGGGAGAGTTATGCGTACCTCCATTTGTGGGGGTTTGGGGATATTTATAGTAGCATGGGACCTTAACCATGACGTGTTTGGGAAGATTCCTCCTTACCGAAATTACCCTTGATTAGCGTGAAGCGCAAGATATCTCTTGGGCAACAAGCGTGTTGGGAAAGACATCTCTTTATGAACAATCGTGCTGCACAAGATATCTGCCTAAGTATAAGCGTGTGCGACAAGACACATCTACTTGTGGAAGCGTATACAGCAAGATATGTATTGGTGCCTTCAGCTTCGTCCCGTCGCTTGCTCACCCCGTCGGCTATGCTTGAATCAATTTCATCTCGTCGTCGCGGCTAACCCGTCGGTTAGTACAAAGGGGCGTCCGTCTCGTCACGTGAGCACGGACAGCCGTCAGCTTATGTCGTGCCGTCAGCTTATGTTGCCCCGTCACCGTCCTTCAGACAGCCTACCCCTATCAGTTGCCCCCTACTCCTTAATCCCGTCAGCTTTAGCTGTCGGCTTGGGGAGTATATCTTCGCGTGGCAGACAGGGCATTAATTGCTAGCCTCCTCGAGTAGCCTTGATGTCAGAACACGTGTCCTGGATCAACTGGCCCTGTGCCTGGACGGGGGCGTCGCTTTGTCTTTTGTGCCATATTCTTCCCTATATATATGTCCCACTTCCCCCATTTCTCTCCTTTATTTCATTCCTGTTGATCAGAGAGAAACCGTCAGCTTAAAGAAACGAGATCGTCAAAGTGCTTTCGTCTTCGTCTGCTTATTGAGACCGTCAGCTTCATTGAAGTTTTTTCCATAACTTGTTGAGTATTCTTGCTGTTACCGTATTCTGTTTGTTTGTACTGTTCATTTGAAAGAGATTTTATTAGAAAGCTCGTCGTTTGGGCTCTTAAACCCCCCCCACCGGTCGCTTGTAGGTAGTAAGATGCTTAGGGAGGCGACGAGTGAGCAGTCGTTAGTCTGCGAGGGAGCGGGCTACGACGAGGTCTTCCAATCAGGCCATGAGCCCAAGGAAGGTTCCTCTTGGTCGTCAGAGGGTGGATCGTCAGCCCAGTCTTCTAACGGGGAAGTAGAGGCTTATAGAGGAGGTAGGGTAGCCGGTGAGGGAGAGGTTGATGGCGACGGGGCGGAGAGTAAGAGTGACGGGAGTTTGACTGGGGGCGACGACGCTTCGGAAAGTACGTCTGAAGGCCTCGGGGACGACCGTCCATTCATTCTCCCTAAGGAGTGGATGATTAACTACTTTATGTCGATGATGACGGACAAAGTGTTCAATTCCCTGCGAGCACGTTATCAGATACCTGACGACATCCCGATCTGTCTTCCTTTAGAAAAGGAGAAGTGCTATTCCGGGAAGACCGCGGACGTCGACATGTACGTCGCCATGTTCGCGGCGGGGTTAAGGTTGCCTCTGACGACACTCCATCGTCAGCTGGCCAAGTACCTCGGGCTGTCGGTCAGTCAGATTGCCCCCAATGCTTGGAGGGTGTTCATTGGGGCCGAGATTCTGTGGGGTAGCTTAAGTGGGGGGCACCGTTAGCTAACTCTCGACGTGTTTTTCTGGTGCTACCGTCCTCACCACATTGCCTCGTCTCAAGGGATCTACCACTTCTCCGCTAGGAAGAAGGAGTTGAGGCTGGTGTCTGACATGCTCGACTCTAATAGGAACTGGAAGGGCAGGTACTTCTTCGTGGAAGGGACGAATTAGGTGTGTCGTCAGGAGGAGTGGGAGACGATGCCCCAAGGTTTTGACAACACCTGGGCCTTCGTCAGGGAATCAGGTCGTCGCCGTCAGCTTCTCCTTAGACTTATTCGTTCCTAAATTCTCATCCGTCTGCCCTTTTCTCTCTTTTTTTTTTTTTTTTTTTTAATTTCAGCCAGCGCCCGTCCGAAGATCACGAAGGAGTAAGAGGCCTTCATTCTCAAGGTGACGGAGATACCTTTGGAGGAGCGGAAGTGCCGTGATCTTATAACTCCCGACACTCTTCACGCTTATTGCGGAATGCCCGAGCCTACAGAAGAAGCCCGTCGTCTAAACAATTTCTCCCGTCAATGTAAGCTTTGCTAATCTTCTTATTCCCGTCGCTTTTACTTATGGCCTTTTACACATATATATATATATATATATATTTTTTTTTTTTGCAGAAATGGAGTCGGGCAAGTTGAGGGCGGAGGTCAGGGCTACCGCTGCGCGCAAGAAGGAGGAGGGAAAAGGCAAGGAGGGGGCGTCCTCGTCCCTTCCAAAGGTCGACACCAAAGGCGCCCCAAAAAGGAGGGGTGACGGGGTGAAAGACCGCCCGTCAAAGAAACAGACCGTCACCCCTAGGGAGCATCCCACGAAGCCCCCGTCTCCTAAACATGGGGCCGGGAAGGGGTTGATGTCGGACTATGGTCCCGTCAGCCCGAAGACTGAGCGTCATCTTCTTACCCATAAGGGGTACGCACTGGAGATGCTGGAGTCCATCTTTAGGGAAAAGGACGCCGATCCCTGCGTCAACTAGTTAGTAGGGGAGCTGGGGGACTCAGGTCTCTTTGACCTTGCTCGGGTATGTATGCACATTTGTTATTACTTTTTGCTCCGTTTGTTTTTATGTTAATGGGCTGACGGGGGTTTTGTCTCGTAGGCCATGGTCCACATGAAGGCCATGCAAGTTAAGGGAGTTAAGGGCGAAGAGTTGCTGGCCCGTCAGCAGAAACGCATCAAGAATTTGACTGATGGGCTGGAGCAATACAAGGATGCCTGCCATACCTTAAACGGGGAGGTGAAGGAGCTGAAAAGGAAGCTTGAGGAGGGAAGCCGTCAGGTGGAGAGGGAGCGGGAGGCGAGGGTGATGGCAGAGAAAGAGCTAACGGCTCTTCTAGGCCAGGTGGAGATGGCTAAGGCCAACGCCGTGGCCGAATTCAACGCATCGAAGATGTTCATTGACTCCTGCGTCGAGTACTATGGTGACGGGTTCGAGGACTGTCTGAAGCAAATCAAGTCTCTTCACCCTCATCTTGACTTGTCGAAGGTTTCAATGGACGACCCCCTGCCGTCAACGCCCGTGAGCGAGACCGTCTTGGTGGACGATGATGATCTCAGTGAGTCTGGGATGCATCCAAAAGATGACAGTGTCGTCCTCGCTCAACTTGCCCAAGATAGATCCATTGCTCCAACAGTTTCGTTAGCCGACCCTCCTAGTTTTGAAGGTTTCCCTGTCGGCGAGGTCCAAGATCCCCCTAAGGATGACGAGGTCGTGCCAGACGCTCCTGCTCTTTGAGTTTTTTAACTTCCCTTTTTTTGTAAAAGATTTTTTTTTTTTTTTGGACATGGTGCCCCATCGTTTTGAGGGCTTTACTTGTAAAGACTATTCTCATGATATAATATTTTATTTCCGTCATTCGTACTGTATTGCCTATTTTTACTTGAGCTTTGTGGATGATTTCCTCTGTGGATTTAATGATTTTCTTTTCTTCTTGCTGAGCCCGTCTATTTTTTGTCACTTTATGGTAGTCCAGTTTCGAACTTTAATGCTCTTAGGATGAAGTCATATCCTTCTGATGAGGCCGTCAGCTTTTGGCATTTTGGAATGAACATCATGGTGAGGTCGTCAACTTTGGACTATCCCTCAATATGTTTTGAAGTTACAAACTTTAGGGTGAGGTCGTCAATTTTTTAAGCTGTTAGCTTTTATGCTTAACTGGCTTTTATGCCTTGTGTATCCTCTTAGGATAGGGTCGTCAGCTTTTAAGCCGTCAGCTTTTATGCTTAACTGGCTTTTATGCCTTATATCCTTTTAGGATAGAGTCGTCAGCTCTTAAGCCGTCAGCTTTTAAACCGTCAGCTTTTATGCCTTATATCCTTTTAGGATAGGGTCATCAGCTTTTATGCCTTATATCCTTTTAGGATAGGGTTATCAGCTTTTAAGCCGTCAGCTTTTATGCTTAACTAGCTTTTTATGTTTAACACTCGACAAGGTATAGGAGAGACTTTGAATAAATTTTTGAATCTTGTATAATTTCAAAAAGAGGGGAGACATGCCCTTTGAGTTCCCAAAATACATTAAGGCAAACTAAAAGTAGGGGGCTGTTACTTTTAATGCCATTCTTTTTTACTAGTAGTACTTTCGTAGATGCTCGGCATTCCACGGATGGTGTAGTTTCTGTCCTTCCAGTGTTTCCAAGTGGTAGGTGCCTTTTCTCTGTCATGACGTGACCCGGTAAGGTCCTTCCTAGTTGGGACCGAGTTTCCCCTGTGCAGGGTCTCTGGTAGCGCCCATGATCTTTCTTAGAACAATATCTCCGACCTGGAAGTCTCTGTGTTTGACTCTAGAGTTGTAGTGTTTAGCCATGCGATCTTGATACCGTGTGAGCTTTTGTTCTGCTACTGCTCTGGTTTCGTCGATTAGGTCGAGCTGCAGGCGCAAGGCATCATCATTCCTGCCTTCATCGTGGGCGTTCACCTTGTAGCTTGTGAGTCCTACTTCGGCCAGGATGATTGCTTCACTTCCGTAGGTTAGCCGGAACGGTGTTTCTCCTGTAGGGGTCCTTGCTGTTGTCCTGTATGCCCATAGTACGCTGGGTAGTTCCTCAGGCCATATCCCTTTTACCCCCTCGAGTCGAGTCTTGATGATCTTAAGCAAGGATCGATTCGCTACTTCTACTTGGCCGTTGGCTTGGGGGTGGGCGGGGGAGGAGTAATGATTCTTTATTCCCAACTGCGAGCAGAATTCTAGGAAAAGGCCGTTGTTGAATTGTCTTCCGTTGTCTGAGACTAGGACTCTAGGAATCCCAAACCTGCATATGATGGACCTCCAGACAAAGCTTTGTACGTTTTTCTCTGTGATAGTGGCCAAAGCTTCAGTTTCTACCCATTTCGTGAAGTAGTCTATGCCTACTACCAAGAACTTCAGTTGTCGCATAGCTGTTGGGAATGGACCTATGATGTCCAGCCCCCATTAAGCGAACGGCCACGAGGCTGTCATGGGGGTCAACTCTTCGGGCAGCTGTCTGATGATGTTGTTGAACCTCTGGCACTTGTCGCAGGCTTTGACATACGCTTGGGTATCTTTTTGCATCGTAGGCCAATAGTATCCCGCTTGAACTAGCTTGTGCGCCAATGACCGTGACCCCGAATGGTTTCGCATATTCCCTCGTGGACTTACCTCATGACGTAGTCCGCTTCTTCGGGACCCAAGCACCTTAGGTATGGGCGAAAGAAACTCCTTTTGTACAGGACGTCCTTCATCAATACGAACTTTGCTGCCTGGACCTTCAGCCTTCTAGCGACCTCTTTTTCGTTCGACAGGGCGCCATCTTTCAAATAAGAGACTAATGGCGTGGTCCAATTACTTTCGGAACCGATTTCCTGCACATTGACAGAGTCTATTAGCGGAGAAACCTGAACAAAAGAGAGCACGTTGTCGGGGGTGGTCATGTTCTGATGAAGCGGCTTTGGCAAGGCGGTCGGCTTGCTCATTTTCTTCTCTGGGGATCTGGATTATTTTTGCCTTCAGCTCGTCCACCCTTCTCTTCGCTTGATCGAGATATCTTCTCATTTTGTCGCCTCTACACTCGTAGTCTCCTTTTACTTGGTTGACGACGACCTGGGAGTCGCAGTAGACTACTACTTTCACGGCCCCTGATGCTTTGGCGAGATCAATCCCGGTTATCAAAGCTTCATACTCTGCTTCGTTATTGGTGGTGGGGAAGTCGAGGCGGATCATGCATTCGATTCGGTCTCCTTCAGGGGAGTGAAGTACGACACCCACTCCTCCAGCCCGCCTATTCGACGACCCATCTGTATGTACATTCCACGGAGGGCATTCGCCTGCCCCTTGGTCCTCCCCGCTGGTGAACTCGACTATAAAGTCAGCGATGGTTTGCCCTTTGATGGCGGTACGTGGGTTGTATTGAATGTCGAACTCAGTCAACTCTATCACCCACAAGGCCAGGCGACCAGCAGCTTTGGGGTTGGGCATCGCCCGCCGTAAGGGCTTCTCGGTTAAAACGACTATCGTGTGAGCTTGGAAGTACAGCTTAAGCTTGCGGGTTGCCGTAATTAAGACGAAGGCGAGCTTTTCCATGGGTCGATATCTTTCCTCCGCTCCGCAAAATGCCAGGCTGGCGTAGTACACGGGCCTCTGGACCTTGTCTTCCTCTCTGACCAAGGCCGCGCTAACGGCCACTGGGGACACAACTAGATAGAGAAAAAGCACCTCCCCAGGTCGCGAAGGACTCAGTAATGGAGGTGAAGAAAGATAGGCCTTTAGTTCCTCGAACGCTTTTTGGCATTCGTCTGTCCACTCGAAAGTTTTCTTCAGCGTGCGAAAGAAGGGTAGGCATTTGTCTGTCGCCCTTGACACGAACCTGTTGAGGGCAGCCACCTTTTCGTTCAAGCTTTGTACCTCTTTCGCGTTTTTCGGGAGGGCCATCTCCATTATGGCTCGGATCTTGTCTGGGTTGGTCTCGATGCCTCTTTGAGACACTATAAAGCCGAGAAATTTTCCTGCCGTTACTCCGAATGCACATTTCGTCGGGTTGAGCTTCATGTTGTAGGAGCGGAGGGTGCTCAAAGTTTCCTCGAGGTCCTTCAAATGTTCCTCCTCCCTTTGGCTTTTTACTAACATGTCATCAACGTATACTTGAACATTCCTTCCTATCTGGTCGGCGAACATCTTGTTCATGAGTCTTTGGTACGTAGCGCCCGCATTCTTTAGTCCGAAGGGCATCACCTTGTAACAGAAAAGACTCTGGCTGGTAACGAATGAGGTCTTCTCTTGGTCCGCCACGTCCATCCGGATCTAGTTGTACCCCAAGAAGGCATCCATAAAGCTCAATAGCTGGTGCCGGGCCGTAGAGTCCACTAGTGTATCGACTCGAGGGAAGGGGTAGCTATCCTTGGGGCACGCCTTGTTCAAGTCCGTGAAGTCTACACACATGCGCCACTTCCCGTTAGCTTTTTTGACCATCACCACATTGGCTAGCCAGTCGGGGTAGTATACTTCCCTGATGAAACCTGCTTCCCGTAGTTTTTTGACTTCTTCCGCCATCGCCCGGTCTCGCTCTGGGGCGAATACTCGCTTCTTCTGCCGAATGGGCGAGAAGGAAGGCGACACATTCAGCCTATGTACCATAACTGAAGGGCCGATCCCTGGCATGTCCTCGTGACTCCAGGCGAACACGTCTTAATTTTCCTTGAGGAAAGTCATGAGCGCTTGGCGAACCGTAGGGCTGGCGAAAGTGCCGACCTTTGTGCTCTTGTCCCGTTGGGACTTGTCGACGGATATCTCTTCGAGCTCTTCTACGGGTTCTGCCCCCACACGCTGTTCTATGTTCATCGTCTGCAAGTGGTCGTTCATTTCTACCATTACGATATAGCATTCGCGTGCGGCCATCTGGTCCCCCTGTAGCTCCCCCACTCCGCACTCAGTGGGGAACTTGACCATCAGATGGTATGTCGAAGTCACAGCCTTCCACGCATTGAGGGTGGGTCGCAGTCGACGACGAGGAATGTGTAGGCAGAGGAGAAGTCGTCGACGAGGAATGTGTAGGCCCTAGTAGCCTGCCGAAGGTAGTCTCCAATCGTTACAAGCAGCGTGATCATGCCGAGGGGGTACACCCTTACTCCCCCAAACCCGACGAGGGGAGTGTCGGTCGAGACCAGGCGTCCCTTGTCAATCTGCATCTGTTGGAACGCAGGGTAGTAGAGAATGTCCGCGAAGCTTCCATTATCAATCAAGACCCAATGTGTGTTATAATCCCCTATTCGGATATTAACGACGAGAGCGTTGTCATGTGGGTGGTGTAGGCATCGAGCTTCTTCCTCCATGAAACTAATGGTGGGGTTATCGATCCTCGGTATTTTCGGGGCGACACCGGTGGATTGGACATTCTGGACTATTCTGAGGTACGATTTTCAGGCTCTATTGGATGAACCAACGGTTGCCGTGCCCCCGAAAATCATCCTTATGTCTCCTAAGGGCGATCTAGCATGCTTGTTGTCCTGTCGGGGGGCTTGTTCTTGGTGAGGCGGGTCTGCTCTTTCTCTGCTGACGAATCTCTGCAACTTCCCCTGCCTGATCAGGGCTTCGATCTGTTGTTTTAGGTCGTAACAGTCGGCTGTGTCGTGGCCGTGGTCAAAATGAAAACGGCAGTACTTGTCCCTGGGCCATTTGCCGGGGTCTCCCTTTAGCTTTCCTGGAAATGTTAAGGCCCCCTCATCTTTGATCTGCATTAGAACTTGGTCGATCGGGGCTGTTAACGGGGTGAAGCTTGTGAATCTACTGGCGAGCAGTCTTGGGCGTTTACCATCTCGGCTTTCTCCTGTCCTGGCTGCTTTCCGTCCCCTATCTTGTCGAGGATCTTCCTGCCGTTCCCTTTTCTTGGTGGGCTTCTTTTCGCGGGCCAGAAATGCGTCTTCCGCATTCATGTATTTCGTCACCCTGTAAAGCAATTCCGACATGGTTTTTGGGTCATTTTTATAAATGGAGAATAAAAACTTTCCCTTCCGCAGTCCGTTTGTGAATACGGCAACAAGTATCTTATCATCCGCTTCATCGATCGAAAGTGCTTCTTTATTGAAACGGGCTATGTAGGACCTCAGTGTCTCGTCTTCTTGCTACCTAATGTTCATCAGGCACGCGGTTGATTTTTTGTACCTGTGTCCCCCCGATGAAGTGCGAAGCAAACTAAGCGCTCAGCTCTTTGAAGGTGCCGATAGAGCCGGGCGTCAGCCTGCTGAACCAGATCCTTGCAGGGCCCCTTAATGTCATCGGGAAGGCCCGGAACATGATCTTGTCTGCTACACCTTGTAAGTGCATCAATGTCTTGAAGGACTCCAGGTGGTCTAGTGGGTCTTTGGACCCGTCGTAACTTTCCACCTAAGGCATACGAAATTTCGGCGGAAGGGGAAACAAGTTAACAGATGTGGTGAAGGGAGAGTCTGTCTGCTGGACGAGATCGTCGAGATCCCTAGATACTCGTCCTTTGAGGGTGTTCATCATGAAATCCATGCGCTCCCTCATCATCTGCATCTCCGCGACCACGTGGGATGGGACATAATCTGTGGCCGACGGACGACTTGTCTCCTGTCTTTCGGGTCGGCTCAAGGCATTGCTTCCTTTTGAACCTCCAGGATTCCTCTCCTCGGCGCTGCTTGCCTCCTGATTTTCTCCAAGCATTGCATTTTTCCATTGCAACTGTTCTTCTAGGTCATGATTATGCTTCGTGAGGCGTTCTACTGCAGCCGCTAGAATTTGGACCTGTCTCTCAAGAGCCGTGGTGCGTTGTTCGTTGCCTTGATCGTTCATGGTGGTTGCCATCGAACGCGTGAATACCATGCAACTTTTTGTCTGGAAAACGTGAAGTAG
This sequence comes from Lithocarpus polystachyus, assembly GCA_033629205.1. NCBI lineage: Eukaryota > Viridiplantae > Streptophyta > Magnoliopsida > Fagales > Fagaceae > Lithocarpus > Lithocarpus polystachyus. The sequence goes on along the minus strand of CM066171.1, from coordinate 52,450,066 downwards.
TGTCTTCCCACAGACGGCGCCAACTGATGAGGTCAAGAATCTCCTCAGTGATCTACAAGGCTTTCACGCACTTGGATGGACCTGCACAAATCAAAAGAACCTCAAAGGGGAGTACCGGTGTGGTACCGGCCAACGACCCTCCGATTGTTAAGTTAGTAGTATTCGCAACTCTAGAGTGCCAGAGTCGGGGAGAGTTATGTGTACTTCTATTTGTGGGGGTTTGGGGATATTTATAGTAGCATGGGACCTTAAACATGGCGTGTTTGGGAAGATTCCTCTTTACCGGAATTACCCTTGATTAGCGTGGAGCGCAAGATATCTCTTGGGCAATAAGCGTGTTGGGCAAGACATCTCTTTATGAACAATCGTGCTGCGCAAGATATCTGTCTAAGTATAAGCGTGTGCGACAAGACACATCTACTTGTGGAAGCGTATACAGCAAGATATGTATTGGTGCCTTCAGCTTCGTCTCGTCGCTTGCTCACCCCGTCAGCTATGCTTGAATCGATTTCATCTCGTCGTCGCGGCGGACCCGTCGGTTAGTACAAAGGGGCGTCCGTCTCGTCACGTGAGCACGGACAGCCGTCAACTTATGTCGTGCCGTCAGCTTATGTCGCCCCGTCACCGTCCTTCAGACAGCCTACCCCTATCAAATACTTTTTTTTGTTGTATAATATTTATGTTTGCCCACAATATTGTTGAATACTTTGAAACTTAATTTTCTTAATTTCTTTTTTTTTTTTTAATTGTATAACACTATAAGACTATAACATACTAGTTGCCAACCCGTGCTATGCACCGGAACCTACCTATTTGTAAAGTTGACTAAAATAATTTTATAAAATCTTAAATTGATTTGCTATTGTATGACTTCAATTTGTGTTACAATTTGATGAAGAAGCAATTGCTTGAACGTGCAATGGCTTACAAAAAATTTGTCAGAAAATTTCAGATTCGGCAAAAAAAAAAAAAAACTCAAAAATTCAGATACAATAAAGAAATATAAGAGAAAGATAGGTTACATTTAAAAGAATAATTTTAATTATTGCAAGCTTTTTTATCTTATAAAAAAGGGTTAAAGAGAGTCTAATTTTGTGGTTCGTGTTCGAAAATTACTTTTAAAAAATACATGAAAAACCATGAAATAAAATTTTTTTTTAACAAAGCAAGGGAGAAGAATATAACATAAAAAGAGCTTATACCTCTACTTGGCTTTAAAAATAAATATTGGGGTTTGCATTGCTTTTATAGTGTTCATAATTAACCTCGTGAATTTGGAGATAAATTATCAACATTTAAGTTTGAGTTTAAGTTAGACTTGTTAGAGAGATAGAGTTTCACTCATTGTTAATTTTGGATTAAACAAAAATAATTTTGTTTTAAAAAAATGACAGTGTTGAGTTTGAGTTTGAGTTTAAGATGGACTTGCTAGAGAGATAGAGTTTCTCTCATTTTTAAGTTGCTACCTATTTTGGAATTTGGATATAATGTAATGTATAATGATGTTGATATGGTTTGGTTGGCTGATCCATTTCCTTATTTGCTAGGGAGTCACGATGTATACTTCATAGCTAATATGGCAACAATAAGTACACCTACACTACAAAAAACGTGTTTTTAAGCTGCGTTTTGAAGCTGCGTTTTTCAAAAATACAGCTTTAGGAAAATAGTGCCAAGGGTTGCATATAAGCTACCAAAAACATTATATTCTATACAAACTTGATTTGTAACAAAATCTAAATGTGCTAGTCATTTGTTTCCTTGTAACCATTTATATTTGTCTATCATTTGATGGCCGTAAATTGGGAAATAGAAGGACAAATCATGATTAATTTTGTAAATTTGGAGATAAATTATTAACGTTTGAGTTTAAGTTAAACTGGTTAAAGAGATAGAGTTTTGCTCCTTATTAAGTTTAGATTAAACAAAAATAATTTTGTTTTAAAAAAATGATAATGATGAGTTTGAGTTTGAATTTAAGTTAGACTTGTTAAAGAGATAGAGTTTCACTCCCTATTAAGTTCAGACTAAACAAAAATAATTTTATTTAAATAAAATGATAATTTTATTTAAATATTGTGCTGACGTGGAAAATTGTGAAAATTTCAGAAGTTTCGATTTTAATTAAAAATCATATGTAATTTAAACGAAAAATAACAACAGCTAAGGTTTTGTATTTATCTCAAAATTGATAGAGTGTATAGAAAAAATCAATAAGATCAATTATAATTTTGTGTCTATCTATGAGGTGTTTTAAAAAAAAAAATTGAATTAAAGTTTGATATTAGTAGTTGTATATGTGTACTATGATTTATTTAAAAATATTAATATTGATATGAACAATTAGTGTGAAACCAAAATTCGAATCCCCTGGAATGCTAGAACTCATAAATCATAAATGAAGTAGATAAATAAATCACTTAGAAATTATAGATAAATTAATAATAAAATGATTAGATGAAGAATTTGGATTGTATTCAAATTGAAATTCTTATCATACTAGAAATTATGGGAGAAGAAGATAAGAGCAAAAAAAAAAATTATATATATTTTTAAAAATCTATCAAAATTTCTATAATTTGGTGAAGTCACGTGACACAACCATGGCTTCTAAGCTCAACTTTTATTATATAGTATATGATATATATATATATATATAGAGAGAGAGAGAGAGAGAGAGAGAGAGAGAGAGAGAGAGATTAGAATATTTATCGTTAAAAGTAGATTTTGTTTTTTAAATTAATTAAATGATTTTGAAATCTTTAGATAAGAATTTAAAGCATAAAATAAGATTTTATCAAAATTTAATTGTCTTTAGTTGGGCTTCCATATCCTTTAAAAAAAGCAAAAAATTCTTTAAAATCATTATTGATTTTTAATTTTATCACTATGGCTCATACTACACAAAATAGCATTAAAAAAAACATACAAATTATGAGTTCTAACACAAAATTAAAAAATAGCTAACTTCATAAATAATCAATTAAAATTTTTCTTTTTCTTTTTCTTTTTCTTTTTCTTTTTCTTTTTCTTTTTCTTTAGTTCTAAAACAAATAATTTTATGACTTTTTCAAACCAAAATCTCAAATATCCAAAGACACAAAGCAAATCACACGGCTACCATCAATAGTCTTTTCCTGCCTTCTAAGTTCAAGATTCCTTCCTTGAACTCATATGATAAAATGCGCGACCCGTGTGATCAAATAGCAACTTTTAAGAACACAATGCACCTTCAAGGAGTTCTAGATGATATAATGTGTAGGGCCTTCCTAACCACCCTTAAGGAGCCAGCATAAGTGTAGTTCAGTAAAATGCCTCTGAATATTGTTGGTTTTTTCAAGAAGTTGAGTAAGTTGTTCGTCAAAAACTTTATTGAAGGACAAAGGCCATCAATGGCCATCCATTGCCTCCAAAGTTCATCGAACAGACTCCCCTTTCACGGCTACCATCAATGGCCATCCATTGTCTCCAAAGTTCAAGATGCCTTCCCTAGACTCGTACGATGGAACATGAGATCCATTCAACCATATTGTCACTTTCAAGACTACAATGCATCTCCAAGGGGTCCCAGACGAGATTATGTGCAAAGCCTTCCCTACTACCCTTAAAGGACTAGTGCGAGTGTGGTTCAGTAAGATACCTCCGAATACAATAAGTTCTTTCGAAGAGTTGAGTAAATTGTTTGTCAATAATTTTATTGGGGGACAAAGGCACAAGCGCTCCTCGTCCAGCCTGTTGACCATCGAACAAGGAGAGAATGAAAGTTTGCGATCCTTCATTACTCGTTTCAACAGAGAAGCCCTAACAGTTGACAAGGTGGACGACAAATTGTTATTGGCAGCCTTCCACAATGGAGTAAATTCTGACTTATTCATCCACAAGCTTTACGAGAAAGAACCTCAAACCATGGCCGATCTCGTTCACTCGGCCCAGAACTTTATGAATGCAGAAGATGTGATCATAATTAAGAAGAGAAAGAGAGCTGAGAGAATGGAAGCAAACCCCATGTGTCACTTCGAACAAGGCCCCCGCCCAAAGAAGGGACGAATGGAAGATAAGAAGGATCGGGACATCAAGAAGGCAAGCCCCTCAGCAAGGAGTCAACAATACACGCCGTTGAATGTGCCGCTGGAATAGGTACTCATGCAAATCAAGGATGACCCCTCCCTGAAGTGGCCTGAAAAAATGAAGGGAGATCCCAACAAACGCAATAGAAACAAATATTACCGCTTCCATAGAGACCATGGGCATGACACCGACGAGTGTTTTGACTTGAAACAACAAATAGAAAATCTTATCAGGCAAGGGAAGTTAAGAAACTTCCTTGGACGAGATCACAAGGACAAGAAATTGAAAGCGAAGGTAGAGGAGTCGTCGCGCCTCCCGCTTGGAGAAATAAGAGTTATCATAGGAGGAAATTCGATGGGGCAATCTTCCAAGTCAAAAAAGACATACCTAAAAGGAGTGCAGAACGTCCAGCTCTCCGGACGATCGCCCAGAGTGAGGATGACTGACGAGCAAGCCATTACGTTCACGGACGAGGATGCTGAAAGGATTCACCACCCCCATGACGATGACATCGTCATTACTTTGCTCATCGCTGACTACACAACCAGAAGGGTGTTGGTAGACAATGGAAGTTCGGCGGACATTTTGTATTATCCTGCTTTTCAGCAAATGAAGCTTGGACAAAACCAACTTCGTCTAGTAAATTCGTCCTTGGTGGGATTCAGAGGAATGAAAGTGTAGCCTGTGGGCACTATCACCTTACCTGTGGTGGTGGGCGCATACCCACAACAGGTAACCAAAGACGTGAATTCTTTGGTAGTAGACTGCTCATCCTCTTACAATGCCATAATTGGAAAACCAACTTTAAATAGTTGGAAAGCAGTCACATCCATTTATCACCTGTCAGTCAAGTTTCCTACAGAGCATGGGGTAGGACAAGTACAAGGAGACCAATTAGCAGCAAGAGAATGCTATCTGGCTATGTTAGCCATGGACGAACAGGTTCAGACGATGAACATTGAGGAGAGGCAAGTTGTGGCAGAGCCAATCGAAGCATTAGAAGACATTCCTTTAGATGAGAACAAACCCGAGAGATATACAAGGGTTGGAGTGGATATGGAAGATAAGACAAAACAAGATCTCGCCCAGTTCTTAAGGAAGAACATCGATGTATTTTCATGGACTTATGAAGATATGCCGGGTATAGACCCCAGTGTCATTACCCACCATCTCAATGTATATCCTTCCTCAAAGCCTATATGACAGAAGAAAAGAGTGTTCGCCCCTGACAGAAATAATTCCATTAAAGAAGCGGTTCAAAAGTTGACCGCAGCAAAGTTCATTCGAGAAGTTTATTATCCAGAGTGGTTGGCCAACATAGTAATGGTCAAGAAGGCTAATGGAAAATGGAGGATGTGTGTGGATTTCACCGATCTGAACAAAGTATGCCCCAAGGACAGTTATCCATTGCCACACATTGATCAGTTGGTGGACTCAACTGCAGGTCATAGATTACTAAGTTTCGTGGATGCTTTCTCCAAGAGAAGACGTCTTTTGTCACCAGCCAAGGCTTGTTTTGCTATAAAGTAATGCCCTTTGGTTTGAAAAACACAGGAGCAACATACCAAAGGTTGGTTAACCATATGTTTCGACCGCAGATTGGACGGAATGTGGAAGTCTACGTTGATGACATGCTGGTAAAGAGTTTGGATGGGAGAAGCCACCTAAATGACTTGTGAGAAACATTTGATACTCTTAGGCGTTACAACATGAAATTAAATCCCAGCAAGTGCGCTTTCGGAGTTTTATCAGGAAAATTCCTCGGATTTATGGTTTTGCCTAGAGGAATCGAGGCGAATCCTGACAAGATTCAGGCCATATTGGATATGAAGCCACCACAAAATATAAAAGAAGTCCAGTCTCTCACCGGACGAGTAGCCGCCTTTAACAGGTTTGTTTCTGAAGCTACTGACAAATGTTTGGCATTTTTTAAGGTCCTTAAAAAAGCATTGGAATAGATGGATGAGTGTCAAAAAGCATTCCAAGACCTGAAAATGTACCTCTCCACGGCTCCCTTACTAAGTCTGTCCGTCCCAGGCGAGGAGTTGTATATGTATCTGGCGGTGTCCCCACATGCAGTGAGCTCAGCTTTAATTAGAGAAGAAAGAAGAGTGCAAAAACTAGTTTATTACACGAGCCGAGCGCTAAGGGGAGCAGAAGGAAAATATCCCATAATGGAAAAATTAGTCTTCGCTTTAATTACGGCCTCTAGAAAGCTAAGGCATTATTTCCAAGCTCATGTTATCAATGTCTAGATGGACCATCCACTAAAGAAGGCAATGAACAAGTTAGAAGCTACAGGACGACTGATCTAGTGGGCAATAGAACTTAGTGAATTCGATGTCAGGTATCAACCAAGGAATGCGATCAAAGCACAAGTGTTGGCGAACTTCATTGCGGAGTTCACCCCGGGTCAAGGAGAGCTGGACGAGCTGCAAAAAGTCCCAAAATGGGTCGTCGATGTGGACGGCTCATCCACAATGCATGCAGGAGGAGTCGGAGTCAGACTCAAATCCCATACAGCGGAAAATCACAAACAAATCACAAACTAAGTTAATATGCAGCGAAAAATAAAGTTGACATGGTGATTTGTTTACGAATAAGGAAAACCTCCAAGGCAAAAACCCCACCGGGTGATTTTAAGGTCACCACTCTCGAGAATCCACTATTATCACAACAAGCGGTTACAAGTAAAGAAATCCCAGTACCTTAGATCAACCTATATTTGAACCCTTACCCCAATACCTAATTAGACTTGTTTTGTAGTGACAATCTCTCCTTTTAATGCATGGCTCCTAGTACGTGACTAACCAATAGATACGCGGATCCCAGTACGCGGCTTACACACCAACTTAAGAAAGATGTTAGCTGCAAAGTTCTTCAGTTCATCCACACAATGAAGATCACGAAGCTCCTTGGTTACAAAACCCTACGGGATAAAAACGCAACAGCTTCTTGAAGAGAAAGATGAACTAGGGCAAAAAGACTTCGGTCACAATATGCTTGTGTAAAACCTTTGCATCAAGTTGTACTCACTTGCATCAGTTGTGAAGGCCCTTAAAATAATCCTTATATATGTTTAGGATTGAGAGAAAAGAAAGCCTAAACATGTATACACGGATTGGATGAAAATCAAAATTGAAAATCTAATTTTCATAAATCTTGATAGATAGGGTATCTATCAAGCAGCTGTCGAGCATCGGGCAAAATCTGCCTTTTAAACCTCGATAGATGCTATCTGTCGAGTTTTAAAATCCAACACTTCTTCACTTGATTCTTGGACAAATTTGCATGGCTTTAATACTTGGACTTGAAACCTACAACAAAACTTTTGGGGTTTGCATTCCATGTTCCGTTTTAGTATTTTGATTTAAGTTACTGAGCCATATTTCAATCTTTGACAGCAAATTTAGAAAGACTTTTGCAAAGAGTGCAAGGGTAGAAAGAGGCTTTTACCCTTTACAATGGATAATGTCGAAAAAGGTAATACACAATTTAGAGTTATCTTTTCGAACACAATTTTCATTTAATTGTTATTATAGTATACATTTGATAGTTTATGATTTCGAATCATCAAATGCAGATTTTTTCCCCTCTTAGGAGATGTGGGTAGTTTTTTTGGGTTGATTACAAAATTTGAGAATTTGGGGATGATGAAATTGTCGATGTTAAATGATTTGGTCAAATGGGTTGTTGGATATGGTGCATGGGTTGGATCAAATTAATAGAACCGGAATATTTCGTACCGACACCTAATTTGGTACGAAAACACCTATGTTTCGTGCAATTTAATAAAGACCCTAATCGAGAAACATATTGGATTTTTGCTAGAAATTTCATATCGAACATAAACCAGAAAAAAGTTTTCAGATCTAATAATATCTCTCTCCATTCTTTGTAATTTACTAAGTACTGACTAGCTCTGGCCCGCGTTGCCATCATCATCAACATGTTTCCATTGTAGTTGTCGCCATGCCACAACCATGTTCCTCCTCCACCTTCTTCTTCTTACTTCTTTGGCTCCCACAGATTATAAAAAATGTTTCTTTCTTTTGCAACAATTATATCATGGTAAAGTGTGATTGGTGAAGTAAAAATAGTGAGTTCATGTGTAATCGATGATTAAATATTCATAATTTGCCATGTCAGAATTGTGATAAAAAAATGTGGAATAATTTGTGGTACTAAAACTACTCAACTACACGTGAAAATATTGTAAAATTATGTTTTATATATATATATATATATATATATATATATCTCTGTGTGTGTGTATGTGTGCGCACGCGTGACACACCACGTCAAAACCATCTTTGCTTATTCTTTTGTTTCTACAAATTCTTTGTCCTCAAAGTATGTGAATTTTTTTCATAGCTTTTCTTTCTTTTGTTTTTCATATTCTAATTTTTTGTTTAATTGAACTTTTTCATTTAGTAATTGAATGTTTCATATTGAGGTTAGGGATTTTTGACATGGAATCCTAATGTGCAATTAAAGAAGAATGAAAAATTCTATGTTTAGATCTCCTTAAAAAAATTTGTGGAATTTATGTCTGCAAAACATTTATATACATTTAAAACAAATTGCTAAAAACTGTGCTCATCACAAAAGAGTTACAACATTTGCTGAACAGTACTTAATTTATTATGTAGGTTTTTTTTTAAAAATAATTTATTATGTAAGTTCAATTACTAAAATTTGTAGTTACCTCATATTTCTAAATATATTATGCAATTATGGTATGATGACTACTGTAAATAAAATAAGATTAAATTGTTATAAATGCATGAAGTTACAAGAGTGCGTGACGTTACTTTCATAAAGGGATGAAGTTATATTCTTTAATGCATGGCGTTGCATTCTTAAGAGTTCTCTCCATCCGATTCTTAAGATGTATATATGTGTGTGTGTGTGTGTGTGTGTGTGTGAGCTAATTACAAAGGAAGACACACTTGTATTCAAGATCGATAATAGTTACGTGGGGGATCACTTAAGGAATAAAGTTCACGTACTATCTTCTCTATACATTTCTTTATCTTTTTAATATTCCTTTTAATTTATAACACGTTATTTGCATGAGTTTCTACCCAATTTTGGAAAGGAAGTTGTACTTCTATTGTTCTTCAAACATTAAAGATTATTTGTGTAGTTTTCTCAACTCACTATAAGTTTTCTTTCTAATGAATTAGTAATTATCCTATTTATTTGTCATTACATTTTATGATTATAATTTTAGTGATTTTTAATTGATTATAAAAAATTTATGAGATTTGCATTATCCTATTGTTATATTTTGTTATGAGATTCACATTATGAGATTCACGTTTAATTGATTAAAAATATATTGTTAAAAATGGTTAGTGATAAACCAACTCAATCATACCTATACCTATATGTAATGTGTATTGATAAACTTTAAATATGTAAGTATTGTTTCATTACAATCAAATTTTGAATATGTATCCATATTATTGTTTCATATATATCATATCATATATCATATACTTTATATAATAGCAAAAGTCTTTTCCTGCAATTAAGGAGGTGCTGCCATGTAGGGAAAAGTTCTAGTATTTGTCCTCCAAAATTTAATGATACCCAAATTTTTTAGTACCAAAAATAAAAAACCCTTTGCGTATTGCTGATTATCAACCCATAAGCCTATGCAATGTAGTCTATAAGCTAGCTTCCAAAATCCTGGCTAATAGACTTAAAAAAATCTTGCCATCTGTCATTAGTGATTGTTAGAGAGAGCGCTTTCGTTCAAGGTAGATTTATTACTGACAATGTGTTGGTGGCTTTTGAGACAATGCATCGCATTAGTCAAAAAATGAGTGGGCAACTTGGTGAGATGGCACTCAAATTAGATATGAGTAAGGCTTATGATAGGGTGGAATGGGTTTTTTAGGATAAAATGATGGAACGTTTGGGTTTTAACTTAAGGTGGCGTGGTCTCATGATGCAATGTATTTCTACAGTTACTTACTCTGTTCGTATCAATGGAGTTTCATGTGGGTGTATTGTTCCAGCTAGGGGTTTGCGTCAAGGAGATCCTTTATCTCCTTACTTGTTTTTAATTTGTGTTGAGGGTTCATCTACTCTAATTAAACAGTTTGTGCAGTGTGGAAGTATGGAGGGAGTTGTTGTGTGTCGAGGTGGTCCTTGTATTTCACATCTATTTTTAGCAAACGATAGCCTTATTTTTTGTAAAGCTTGTTTGGAAGAATGTGACTCATTGCAGCAAATTCTCAGAGTGTATGAAGAGGCTTCGGGTCAACAATTGAATAAGGCTAAAACTTCTCTCTTTTTTAGTCAAAACACAAGGGATGAAGTTAAAGAGGAGATTAAAACAAGATTTGGTGCCCAAATCATTCATGAACATGAGAAATATCTTGGTCTCCCTTCATTAGTGGGTAGAAACAAAAGAAATTCCTTTAATGATATTAAGGAAAAATTGGCAAAGAAATTGGCAAGTTGGAAAGAGAAGCTAATTTCTAAAGTAGGAAAGGAGGTGTTGTTTAAGGCTGTTGCTTAGGCCATTCCAACTTACTCCATGAGTTGTTTTAAAATTCCTGATTCCCTTTGGGATGAATTGACTAATATGGTAAGGAATTTTTGGTGGGGGAAAAAATAGGATGAAAGAAAAATGGCCTGGTTAAGTTGGGATAAAATGTGTGTTCCTAAAGCATGTGGACGTATGGGTTTTAAACAATTGAAACAATTTAATTTGGCACTTTTAGCAAAACAGGGTTGGTGGCTTCAAGTTGGTCATAACTCACTGGTCTATCATGTCTTCAAGGCAAAATATTTTCCAGATTGTGACTTTGTCCATGCATCTATAAGGAAAAAACCATCATTTGTTTGGAGAAGTTTAATGGCTGCTCAAAAGATTGTTCAGGGCGTGTGGGAAATGGTAGGAATATTAAGGTTTGGGAAGATAATTGGGTTCCTAGCTCCTCTACACATAAGATAATTTCGCCTAGAGGTTCATTTCCTTTGAACTCAAGAGTATGTGATTTGATTGATGCTAAAAAGAAGTGTTGGAACTTGAATCTGTTGAATAGAATTTTCCTTCCTTTTGAAGCTGAAGAGATTGCAAGTATTCCTTTGAGTATTAGATTGCCGGATGACAAGCAGGTGTGGGAAGCAACTTCAGATGGGCTGTTTTTAGTTCGAAGCGCCTATAAATTGGATTTAGAATTAGAGAAAGATGAGGAAGCTGGCTCTAGTTCTGATGGAAGTCACTTGCGCCGATTCTAGAAAAGATTATGGTCATGCCAAATCCCTCACAAGATCAAACATTTCGTATGGAGAGCAGCTTGAGACATCTTGCCAACTAAGGCTAACTGGGTAGCAAGGAAAATTCTAGTAGATAGCAGTTGTGAGGAGTGTGGGATATATGCAAAATCTTTTTATCATATGTTTTGGGAGTGTTCAAAGGCTAAAGACACTTAGGCTCATTCACCTTTTCTCAGTTCTTTATCAGTGGTCCCTTTTAGGAGCTTTTTTTTATTGTTTATGGTATATCATCTTGGATGCAGATTGGAGTATGGAAGATGTTGGTTTAGCTGTAACTATTGCATGGGCTCTATGGTCTAATAGGAATGATGTGATTCATGGGAAGTCCAGGAAGGCAGGTTTGAAGTTGGTTGACTGGTATAAGAACTACCTAGATGAATATTGGTCTGCAAACAGAACTTCATCGAATCTGTCAGTTCATCTGGAAGTAACTTGGTCTCCATCTAATTATCCTTCTTATAAAGTTAATGTGGATGTTGCAAGGTTTATGACTTAAAAGGCTATAGGTGCAGGTGTGATTATTCGAAACCATGAAGAAAAGTTCATTGCAAGTTTAAGCAAGAAATTTCATTCTCCATTAGGGATTAGAGACTTGGTTTTAGAAGCAAAGGCATTTGAAGCTGGTATTATCTTTGCTAAGGAGGTGGGAATTAGAGACTTGGTTTTAGAAGGGGACTCATTGATTGTTGTACAAGCTCTAAAGCAAGTTTCGAATGCTCCATCAACTGTTTTTGGTCTGATATGGGATGATAGCTGAATGTAATGAGTTTAGGAAAGTGTCTTTCTCTCATGTCAAACGGCAAGGCAATAGGCCTGCTCATTTATTGGCAAAACAAGCTCTTGGCTTGGCTGATTTCTCTGCTTGGATTGAAGAGTGTCATTGTTTCTTAGAATAAGATCTTGTCCATGATGTATCCGTTTCTTTATCTTCATAAATAAAGTTTTAGTCTTTCTACCAAACCAAAAAAAAGAAATAGAGAGAGGCCATGAGCACACAGAGAAAGAAGAAGAAAAAGAGAGAGGCGATGAAATAGAGAGAGGATGAGGCCTGGTACATAGAGAAAGAGGCAGAACGTTAAAGACTACATCAATTGGGCATAAGAAATCAAAAAGTTTCAAAACATGATTTTGTAGATGACGTATCTCAAATTCCTTTCTCTTAGTTTTTGCTAAATATAAGATCAGAATTCAAAGACGTTTTTCATTCTACTTTTTTTTACGAAATAAGGAGGAAGGAAGATGAAGCGGCCTTCAACATAAACACGAAAAGAGCCTTTCCCAGGAACTCTCAATATCAGACCATTCTTTCTCAGTAATTTTCAACTAATCTCTTATCCTATTGTCTTCAATTATGTTTGCTGTCAATTTAGGGATTTCGTTGAAATCAGGGAAACAACCTAGAAGATCAAATTCTAACTAAATTGTTATTAGGAATTTTCTATTTCTGGGTTTTGTATCAAATTCTAACTGAATTGTTATTAGGAATTTTCAATTTCTAGGTTTTGTTCCTTTGCTATCATGAATTTCAGTTTCATATTTTGTTTTGCATTGATACATATATATATATATATATATATATATTGGCTTGCTATCTGGGTCATTAGAAAAGAAGAATGGTTATTAGATAAATTATACTGTTTCACAACTTTAAGACACCATTTAATGTTTTTCATTATAAAAAAAACCCTTGAAATTCAGAGGTAGAGAGGGAGAGAGACAGTGTTCATAAAAGGGAGAATTATATTGGTACAACCCAAAAAAAAAAAAAAAAAAAAAAACTGGGATAGAGAGGGGGAGTTCACTAGCCATATGTCTGCCAAAGTCTGATCTCCCATCACCATCAAACTCCTGTGACCCCATGGTAAAGTTTAAAATTTATGGATTTGGTTATATACTTATATTTGGTTGGATTGATATCGATTTAGATGTTTGGGTTAAATTTGATTTTGATTAAAGAATCTGGATAAGAATGCTTTAAGTTTGGGGTATTCGAGTTAAATTAGGGAGTGAGTTTTTATTTATTTATTCTCTTTTCTTTCTTAAATATAAATGTGGGATGTGGAGTTTTTTTTTTTTTTTTGGTGGGAGTATTTCTTTTTATTCTATACGTGGGAGTGTATTTCCGTGGCATTGGAGTGTTTTTTTTTAAAAAAAATCTAAATGTGGGAGTGTAGAATTGTGACCGAAACTGGAGAGCGAATGACAGAGAGAAATCTTGTCAGAAATAGAAAGTGGAAAGCGGAAAAGACTGAGAAGACAGTCACGCCTATACCTCTATTAGACCTGTACTCTTCATTGGTATGGTTTCCGTTTTTTGGTTCTTTAAATTTGGGGTCAAATATCATTTAAGTCTGGGTATTTTTGTTAGATTGGATTGAATTCAAGTTTTGACTTAGATTTGGTTTTGAGTAAGGAATTTGGATTATAATGGTTTTTAATACCAGTTAGCTATCTTAGATTTGGTTTTTTTTTTTTTTTTTTTTTTAAGGATATTTGGGTTCAATTCTGGCTGTATGCCTTTACTCTGTAGACCTTCAAGGATAAAATCCGGCAATATGTGTTTAGTTGTTTGCTGTTGTATCGATGATGTTACTAAATTGGACCCGATTTGAATTTTTGGGTTTCTTTGACTGCAGATAAAAATTTGCAGTCTACATATTTGTTTTTATTACATTCCACATGTTCTATGAAATCCCTTTTAGACTTAATACGTGATGTTTGGATTCCCCACCCCATATCACGATAAATATAAATGATTTATTCATTTATCAAAAATGAATATGAACAAAAGTTTAGAAGGATGAAGTCTAGAAGATATAAGCATGGTGGATAAAATGAATTATGAACCAAATGTGATGCAATTTATTAGGACATATGTGAATCATGTTAGGAACATATGTCAATGTAGAATTGGCTAATCCTTTGACAAAATGCACTTTACTTGTAATTGGGTAGATCTAGGATGTGTTTAATACTTCAAGAAACAAGGTTTCAAGTCTAAGTGTTAAAGCCATGCAAATCTGTCCAAGAATCAAGTGAAGAAGTGCTGGATTTTAAAACTCGACAGCTAGTTCAACAGATAGCATCTATTGAGGTTTAAAAGGCAGCTTTTGCCCGATGCTTGGCAGCTGCTTGATAGATACCCTATCTATCGAGATTTATGAAAAATTTGATTTTTAGTTCTGATTTTCATCAAATCCGTGTATACATGTTTGTGCTTTCTTTTCTCACAACCCTAAACATATGTAAAGATTATTTTAAGGGCCGTTACTACTGATGCAAGTGAGTACAACTTGATGCAAAGGTTTTACACAAGCATATTGTGACCGGAGACTTTTTGCCCTAGTTCATCTTTCTTTTCAAGAAGCTGTTGTGTTTGTACATTGTAAAGTTTTGTAATCAAGGAGCTTCGTGATCTTTATCATGTGGATGAACTGAAGAACTTTGCAGCCAACATCTTTCTCAAGTTGGTGTGTAAGCTGCGTACTGGGATTCGCGCATCGATTGGTTAGTCACGTACTGCTATGCATTAGAAGAAGAGATTTTCACTACAAAACAAGTCCAATTGGGTATTGGGGTAAGGGTTCAACTGTAGATTGGTACAAGGTACTGAGATTCTTTTACTTGTAACTGCTTGTTGTGATAATAGTAGATTCTCGAGAATGGTGACCTTAAAATCACCCGGTGGCATTTTTTCCTTAGAGGTTTTCCCAATTCGTAAACAAATTTCCGTGTCAACTTCATTTTCCGCTGCATATTAACTTAGTTGGTGATTTGTTTATGCTACCACGCGTATTGCATGTTAATTGGATTAATTATTTAACTTGGCTAATTAATTGGTTAATTCATCACAAGTGGTCAATACATTCTTGATAGCTCCATCTAGGCTTTTTTTTTTTTTAATATTCTCGACACCTTTCGATCCATCGAGCTGCGTATGTTTCTATATATAGGGTTAGCGCGACATTTCTCTCATTTCTCCCCGATCTCTCTTGACAGAGCTTGTCTCCTCACCTTCCCAAACACTTCTCTCTCACTCCAAACCTTATTCCCAAGTGATTTTCGGCCTAGATTGATTCTTTCTTCACTGGTAAGACCTTGTTTTCCCTTTTTTTCATGCATTTCATTCATATAGATCTAGGTTTTTGGGTTTTTGAAAATTTTTTGGGGTTTTCAAAACTGATGAGGTTTTTGCAAAATTTTTAGGATGAGTTTTGTTTAAATGATCCTCAATTTTCATGCATTGCATCACATTTGCATTTTAACAATGTTTCATGCGTTATAAATATGTGCTTAATATGTTGAAATCATGTGTGCTCGTAGGATTGGATTAGTCTGAACCCATGATGTTTTTACTGTTGCATGTCACATGTTCATGCATTTTTCATACATACGTACCTTCCTTTATCTTTTTTTTTTTTTTTTGATATTGATATATGTTGGTGTTTTTCTCTCTCTCTCTCTCTCTCTCTCTCTCTCTCTCTCTCTCTCTCTCTCTCTCTCTCTCTCTCTCTCATTAGTTGCTCTATGGCATCTAAACGAAAATCCATTCTGTCCCGGAACCCTCTTCGTTTTGGGACATCTTTTTCTTTTTCCCCCGCTGATTCTACTCCATCTCACGTCCGGTTTTGTGATGATATAGCTTGTAAGGACTTTTCGAAAAACTTCTCACGGCATGGCATTCATTTAGAATGCCAAGTCGTTTTATCAGACTTTTCCAATACTAACCTTCCCACTGTCATCTATAGTAGGGGTTGGGACTCACTGTGTGACATTCCGGTCACTTGTCCTTCCGTGATCATACAGGAGTTTTACTCTAACATGCACGGATTCAACTATGTTAATGTAGAATTGGCTAATCCTTTGACAAAACTCACTTTACTTGTAATTGGGTAGATCTAGGATGTATTTAATACTGGTGAAGAATGAATTCTTTTTTTTTTTTTTTTAGGGGGGGGGGGTGTTTAAAGAAATATAAAGTGACAATTTATAAAGAACCGTGTTAAAGTAATAACTACCCAATGAAATGGTGCAATTGTACACCAACAGTAGGAAAATAGTACTAAAATAGTTTGCCAAACGAAAAGTTATATATATATATATATATATATAATTTTTTTTTAATTATATATGTGTCATTAACTTATGTAGCCACATGATAGAATGATGAATGGTTAACAAAAAATTAAATGTTTCGCTTTCATATTATATATAGATATAAATGTAAATATAGATTAGTAATGAAATATTCTAAATTTTTATAAGAATATATTTTAATAGTTTAACTATGGTTAGTGAAAAAATAACTAATAAATTTAGATTAAAAACGTAAAATATATCAAGTATCAACATACTTGCAACGACAAATCTCCCCATACCCCCGTTGAAAAAGGAGAAAAATGAGCAAAATTCATACTTAATATTTTAAATTCTCATTAAATTAAAAATTTAAAACAATAAATTTTAATTATAAAATAAAAATTTTTTTAACTGAAAAAGGTCGAATAATTTTATTTAAAATATATAGATTTATACAAGTGTAAGTAAAAGGGGGTCCACGACTTAGCTGTGCGAATTAGCTAGTCTGAACCCATGGACAAGACATACAATAATGAAAGCTACGTGAAAAAGCTAAAAGCATCAGCTGCTTAGTCCTTTGGTCTGCCACTAGTTCATAATTTGATTCTATTAATTTAACGGGTAAATCAAGATGTTAACGGCAGAAAATATTTTTATCGAGGAGCGTAATTACCCAAAAGAAAAAGAAAGAAAAGAAAGATAGCAAAAGATGTAGCTAAATTCCCATACACCACTCCTGCCTAACCATCCGAACCAAATAGTTTCATAAAATTAAAAAAAAAAAAAAAAAAAAATCTGAACCAAATAGCTTTATTAGAAAAAAAGCAACGAAGGAGAAGGAGAAGGAGAAGGAGAAGAAAGGAGAAGCTGTAGCAGCAGGCTGCTATGGAGGCTGAACAACATTTAAATTAAAAGTGGTTTTAGAAGGAAAAATGAAATATTTGGAGCACAGATAAGAACCCACGAATTAGGTATTGAGTCGCTAACCCATTTTTCTCATCTTCTTTTTCTTTTTAATCTCTGTTCTGTGCCGGTTCAAAATGCCCGGGATGTCCCGAAGTGGCCCAAACAGACCGGTACAACCGGGTACGAATCACGGCTGTTTCTGTACCGGTCTGGGCTCTGGTGCGGTGCGAAATTGACTCTATTCATTAGAAAAAAACTCTTCGCATTTTAGGCATCATTTTGTGGTTAGACTCTCTAAAATAGAGAGGATTTTGTATTTGCCGATGCTGTTGAGCTCGGTAGTTTGATTCAGGGTTGCTGCTTTTCTTCTTTTTCAGATTTTAGTCTTCCACCCAAATTAGATTACATTCTTAGGAATGCCATGGCGGAAGCGGTGTTGACAGGGTTGGCGGAACAGCTGGCTTCTGTACTTCTTGATGAGGTTATTTCCAGTTTGACTGCAGGATGGGGATTGCAACTCCGACGTCAGCTGATACAGCTAGAAGACAAATTGAGTCACATTTCTTATTTATTGTACCATATAGATTCCATGAAAGGACCAAGCCGAGCTACGAGTGTCTGGGCAACAGAAGCAAGAAATGTTGTTTGCTCCATAGAGGTTTTGATGGACGATCTCAGGAGCAAAAGAGCTAGGAGGATCGGGCCAAATTTATTGAACAGACCTGCCTTGTATTTCACTGGCATATTTCTTGAATTCATGTTTAGACCCAAGGTAGGCCGCTGCTTGTTACGTATCAATAAACTGTTAAGAGATGTTCCTGTCAATAGAAATGATTTCCCTTTTATGTCCAACTCCATGCCTCAAAGAAGCAATCAATATTCTAAGGAAACTGTTGTCATCGGTTTTGAGGAGCATGTAAATGAAATAACGGAAAGGTTGCTCTCACTTAATGACCCAAGTCGCTGCGTCATTTTTATTGTGGGAATGGAAGGCTCCGGTAAGACATTCCTTGCAGAATCAATCTATCGCAATAATGCTACCCATTTTCATACTCATGCTTGGGTTTCTACATCTCAAGAGCGTAGTGCTGAAGATATTCTGCAAGACATAATGGAAAAAGTAATAGGATCTGATCATCAAGAACTAAAAGGGAAGCAGAGCCTTAAAGAAGAACTAAAGCAAATGCTTCAGAATTTCTTGAGAGAAAAGAGGTACCTCATAGTTCTGGATAAAATTCCCATGTCTGGAGTCTGGGATGATCTCAAAGACGCATTCCCAGATCAATCAAATGGGAGCAGAATCATGATCACTACTCGGGACATGGATTTGCTTCTGCATCCTGTCTCAGGAATCTTTCATTACAAAATGCAATTGCTAAGTACTGATGAGAGTTGGACATTATTTAAAAGTACTTTGAGGGTGGACATCTCCCAAGAACTGGAAGAAATCGGAAGAAAAATTGTGATTCGCTGTAGTGGTTTGCCACTGATAATCAAAAACATGGGGGAACTGCTGTCAGATAAAATAGCAACCAAAGAGGAATGGACAAGGGTGCTAAACGAGTTCACAGGAGACCCAGGACCTTGGTCAGAAATATCAAACAAGGTCCTTGGGGAATCTCCCCTAGAATTGATAAGATGTCTACAATATTTCTACTATTTCCCCGAAGAATTTGAGATCCCTGCAAGAAGATTAATCAGACTGTGGGTTGCTGAGGGGTCTTTGTTTAGACTAAAAAGGGACGACGAATTTTCTGAAAATAAGGCTGAGAGTTTTCTGATGGAGCTGATACATTTGAACTTTGTTCAAGTAACAAAGAAGAAGCAGAATGGTAAAGTCAGAAATTGTCGTCTTCCTGTTGCATTAAGGAGATTCTCATCATTTGAAAGACTCGTCAACACAGCTTCCCAATCATCTTCAGGGCTTCAGAAGAAATTTTGGGTTGTTGATCATTACAACAGCACAGAACCCAGCGAAACCAGCAATCATATTCATGGCGACAACACCGACAATGCTACCCTGCGGGCCTCTTATGAAAAATCCCTATCTTTTTTGTCCTTTGATTTTCGAGAAGGAAGCCAGCCTGGGGAAGAGATAGGAAACTTTCTTGATCGGTGCATTTCCTGCAGATGCTTCCTATGGCTGCGGGTGCTTGATTTTGAACGTGTTTTCAGACCTCAATTGCCAAAGGTACTGAGTAAGCTGGTTTCGATGAGGTACCTGGGCTTGAGATGGACTTACCTAGAGTCATTTCCGTCATCCATAAGCAACTTGCTGGAACTCCAAACACTAGATGTGAAGCACACTTACATCAGTTCTCTCCCTCAATCTATTTGGAAGATGCAACATCTACGGCACTTGTATTTGAGTGAGACTTATCGCTGTAGATTTGAGCCGCGACCAAGTGGTGCCTCTTTAACAGACCTTCAAACTTTATGGGGTGCGTTTGTGGATGAGAAAAGTCCTGTGAAGGATGGGTTGGACACGTTGATCAATCTTAGAAAATTGGGTGTAGCATGCCGGTGTATGTCAAATCAAAAAAATGAAATGTCATCGAAACTTCAAGCAGTGGCTAACTGGATTCAAGAACTAGGACATCTTCAGTCTTTAAGGCTGAAATCACATGATGAAAACAATCAACCTTGGGATCTACACTTAGAGTCTTTGTTACGCCAAACAAATCTCTCCAGTATATATCTTCTTGGAAGGTTAAAAACTCCTTCTGTCATCTCTAAATTTCCAGAGAACCTTATTGAGATTACCTTGTCAGCATCAGCACTAAGTGAAGATCCCATGCAAAAGTTATATAAACTTCCAAAACTGAGGATTCTTCAGTTATTCTCTAAATCTTATATGGGGAAGAATATGTGCTGCCCTGAAGACAGCTTTCCTCAGCTTCAAGTTCTTAAACTATGGAAGCTAGAGGAGCTGGAGGACTGGATTGTATTGGGAGGAGCACTGTCTCGTCTCAGAGTTTTACAGATCAGATCATGTTCACGACTGCATAAGCTTCCTGATGGATTGCCGCATGTTAAGACTCTCCTAGAATTGAAACTGTCAAACATGCCAACGGAGTTCACAGAACGGATTAAGGATTGTAACACTGAGGATTGGGGCAAAATAGCACATGTGCGCCATGTTAGCATTGAACCCTGAGGTACCTCCAGTTCTTATTAGTACGTATTCCTTTACTTTTACCAGTAGCATTGTGAACCTCATAATTTATAGTTTGATTTTCTTACTGTTAATTTGCAAGCTAGTAATCTTTTCCAGAGGATGACAAACTTCTGCAAAATAAATGTCAGTTATTCTAACTGCTTTGTGGGCGACTGGGATAGTAAGGCCAATGCTGATACAAGGAATGGAATTTCAGAAACATTGGGGAGGATATCGAGCTCACTCCAAGGACACTATCAGATGTTAGCTCTTCCTTTCATGTGATGGTTTATTTCAGGGGTATCACCAGTAGTAGGCTTGGCTGCAGCTATATCATTCCTTGACCCTCTTGTGTTTGTTTGTTTGTTTTTTTTTTTTTTTTTTTTTGCTATTTGTTGCTTCTCTTGTGTTTTTATATTTAAATGTGATTGTTGTGATGTATTCTAAAACCAGTGCTTATTTCAGAACCTTTTTTTTTTCCTGAAAATTCTGCATGTTAGAAATTTTGGACGGGGCCTAATGAATGAGTAAACTCACAATGGAGTTGGTCCAATCCATAACCAAGACTTAATTGATATTTCCCTTGGTTTCCTAAAAGTAATTATCCATGAAAAATTCTTTAAATAAAGGTTGTATAACCATTTTGTGCGCGTGTGTATGTGTGAGAAATAGAAGAAAAACATTCTCCATCTCTTACTTTCATTTCTATTATCTGAAAAGTGTTTCTAGACTGTAGATTAGAGTGTTTTTCTCTAGAGTCATCATCTTCTTGTGGGGCTACTCAAACTCACGGCTCTCCCTTGACTTTGTAGCTCTGGCTTTCCTGGGTCTCCCAAAAACTCTCTTTGGTATTCACTTCAACTTTGTCTCTAATCCTAGGTCTCTCCATCTTCCTTCACTTCATCTCATTCTCTGTTAGGAGTCCTAATCTATCAGTTTGTAGTGTTCTTCTCAAAGCACTCCATATGTTTGTGCTTTTGCCTAAAAGAGTTTTGTAGGCTGTCGCAAAAGATTGTGTTAGATGAGGCTTTTTTTTTTTTTTTTGTAAGTCTGTTGGATTAGTGGTTGTGTGTAGAAGATCGTTAGGAGTAAGAGGTTAAGATGAAAGGTAAGCAACATGCTAAACGAGGTTGATGACATCTGTTGTTGAAGACAAGGATTAATTCTCTGCTTGCTGTTTCAATTTCCTCTTTCATGATATTAATATTAACGAATGTTTTAAAAGTATTAATTTATAAATTATTTTTAAAAATATTTTATGAAAAAATATAAGGTAATTAATTTTTTTTTACAGAATTTTGTATTTTTCATTAAAATTATGTCAAAACTTTTTTAATATGATTTATTAATTATTATCCTAAGGGTTTCAGTTAACATGACTCTTAGATGAATGTCTTTGAAATTGCTATGAACTTTTACCAGACGAACCTAAGAGCCTTGGTTAGGATGTTTGCCCCCCATGTTTGTTTGTTAGTTTGGTTGGTTTTTTTTTTTTTTTTTCCTATGAGAGAACACCAATCAATTTTTAATGTAAGCAGGGGTTGAACTCTAGATTTCTTATTTAACTATCGGATACATTTCTCAAAAAAAATAAAATTTTAAAAAATTTTACCAATTAAGTTAACTAAAACTCAATGCTCTTATTTTAATAGAACTACAAAGCCCTGTTTGTTTTTCTCAACAACATAAAATAAAATCATATAAATTAAAATTAAGAAAATAAAAAAAATTAATAAAAAAGCCCTGTTTGTAATTGTATGCAATGAGGATCTACAAGGTGTCTTTAGCAGAGTTATTAAATGTTTTTTTTTTTTTTGCTGAGTTATTAAATGTTATTTTTTAGAAGGCAGTTATTAAATGATTTAAATCCATATTGATGCGATCAGTCAATCCAATAACCCGATGAACTAATATACCTAAGTTGGTTCAATTGTTTAATTGGACAACTTATGTAATTGAAATGGTGAAATTCCTTGGTGTTTTCCGCAAACCATACAGCCCTAAAGATTGTTATCTCCCAATAATTTTTGTAATTTTAAATAAAACTATCTCTATATGTCCATTACAGTACTATTTTCTACTTCTCTACTATTTAAAATAAAGCAATTTTTTGCTAGAGTTAAAATCTAAAATGAATAATTTAAAAAAAAAAAACTACATATTACAATGTCGTTAGTCATGTCCTTAAAACAGCTATTTTTGTCAATGCAATTTTGCAAATCACATATCCCTACGTATCCCAATGCCAGACTATAGAGTGCAAACGGCTTGTTCACAGTTCACTTTCAATTTAGAAATTAAATTAGTTTGTCTTATGCGACATGTAAGAGCATCCATAGCAAATATTGCAAAAAAAAAATATCATTTTGTCACACCAAAATTCTATTTTATTATTTTACTATATCATTTTACAACATTCTATTTATAAGATGTTTTACCATTCAATTTTATACATTAAAATAATATTTACTACACATTAAAATAATATATTATCTCCTCTCCATTTATCATTAACAACAGCAACAACCACCCAGATCAACTGAACCGGCCATCACACCCACAGCCCACCACCACCACTGCCACTGTCACCGCCCATAGCCCACCACCGCCACTGCCATTGTCATCGCCCATAGCCCACAACCCACCACCACCCAGATCAACTGAACCCACCAACCACCACAATTACTCACCAATATCAAATCAACCCAAATTGCAGCAAAAAAAAAAAAAAAAAAAACCCACAACCAGAGGTAAGCAGAGTGAAAGGCAGACAGAGAGGAAAGGGAAGAGGGTGAGATCGACGGCGGCCTCGGGGTGAGATCGGCTATGACTAGAGAGGGTAAGATTGGCCGTGACTGGAGAAGGTGAGATTGGAGAGATCGAGCGTGGTTGAACAATATTGACGGCGGCTGGGCGAGATCGGCCGTGACTGGAAAAGGTGAGATCGGCAAGATCAAGCGTGGCTGAGCGATATTGACGACGTCTGACGATATTGATAGCGGCTGGGCGAGATCAGCGGTGGCGGCTTCAGATGGTGAGAGGGATTGAGAGGAATTGGTGAGAGGAACAGATGTAAGAGAGAGAGAGATAGAGAGAGAACCTGTGAGAGAGAAGAGAAAACAAAAAGTGAAAAGAGAAGAGAGAGAAAAGAGAATAAAAAAATCATATGGTGAGAGAGATTGAGAGGAATTGGTGAGAGGAACAGAGGTAAGAGAGAGAGAACCGGTGAGAGAGAAGAGAAAAGAAAAAGTGAAGAGAGAGGAGAGAGAAAAGATAACAAAAAATAAGATGGTGAGAGAGATTGAGAGGAATTGGTAAGAGGAACAGAGGTAAGAGAGAGAGAACCGATGAGAGAGGAGAAAAGAAAAAGTGAAGAGAGAGGAGAGAGAAAAGAGAATAAAATAGTAATAAAAATTTAGACCATTTTTGTCCGTACCGTCTCAAATATGAGACAGTACTGTAGCAATGTGGTATAATTTTTGGTATTTGGAACATCTGATAAAACTCCGTTTTTGTGTTTGGTGTGCCAAATGTGCCAAATATTTGGCATTTGGCACATTTACTGCGGATGCTCTAATAAGATTTTATTTAGCAAAGATTTGATACAATTCTATGACATTATTTATTGCATTGTTACTTGTGAAACCTCAATTTTCAATTCTAATAACTAACAAGCGGCTGGTTTTTTAAACTTAATTTTAATTAATAATTTAGACATGCCTAATTTTTCAATTAACATATTTATGTTTTGATTTTTCAAACTTATTTTATTTATTTGTACAGAGGCTATTTGATCCATTTTATGTTATATTTAGTGCTTTTCTAAAGGAAAAGAATAAGGTTAGTTACGACCCTAACAGAATTAACTTTAAGTGAGTAAATTGACAATTTTTGAATCACAGGTAGGCAAAGTAAATTTGAGTCTAATCTTAAGTGGATAATATGTAATTATTACTATATTTCCCCTTAAATGTAGTTTGAACCAATTTATAGCCAATGCTTGGGGTGTAAGGCTGTTAGTCATCAAGATTGATTTACTCTTATTTATGTCTAACTAGTCGTTAACCAAAAAATGATGAAATATTTAACTTCTATACTTTTCCTTAGTTTAGAAGTGTTGTCTAACATTGAACGTTATTGAGTTGCAAGTGCATATTTACCAAAACCTACAAAGCAATTTACAATTCTTAAATTAGTAAAGCAAAACTCTCAATAGTTATACACACACACACACACACACACACACTCAAAACTAATATAAACTGCAAATATATAAACAAAAACCACGATATAAGGAAGACACAACAAGTTTCAAATTTGACTAGCAATATGACTTTCTCGTAATAATAACAATATGAACAATTCAAACATGGAACAATATCAAAATTATAATACCTAATTCCATTATCTTTTATGTTGAATCCAAACAAATAATTAATCAACCAAAAATCATAGATTTTAATAAGAAAACAAAAAATCACATGAACCTAAATAAAAAGCATTTAAGGTGAAGAATTAAGATCAACCTACTGAGACGCAAATACCAAAAACCCCAAGACTTAAAACTTCAAAATTTATAGAATCCCCAAATTCTACTTCAAAACCAAACCAAATTCAACAAATTTATATATATAACATACCAAATAAAAATTTATCGATCCCAAAGCTGGAAGACATAGGTTGCAGTTTTGATTTTTCTCCCAAAAAATAGAGATGCTTTATCTGCCGTGTACAATAAAAAAAAATAATTAGTAGAAATTTCAACCCAAAAACCAAACACACAAAAATAATGTCAATATAAATATGGAGATTAACCCAAATACTCAAAAGAAAATCAATTCTAAACATAACAAAAGAATAAGACAGAAAGAAGATCTCAAGCACATATGAAAGCAAATAAAAAATTCGTCATTAAAGATAAAATTCATTAATAACAATATAAACAAATATCCACATATGTTGAATTAAAATTTTGTTAATAATAACAATATAAACAAATTCGAAATAAAATTCATTAATTGTTAGGTTTTAAGTTTGTAATGTTGGCAAACCATGACAAAAACTAATTCTTATTAGTTTAGAATGGTCTACATTGAAGCTCAAGGCAAAAAACTCAAGTTCGGGATGAAGAAAAATGAGTTACAATCTGTTTCGTTCGATTGGTACTTGATCGATCAAAAGTCGCATATCAGCAAAATCAGAAAACGTAAAAAGGCCATAACTTATCCGTTTGAAGCCTAAATCGCAAGCCGTTTTTTCCAGTATTTAAAGGACATTATAAGCTAACCCTAGAGAGGGTTTTTAGAGTTTTTTAGAGAGATTAGAGTGCATCTTGAGCCACTTTTGTAGATCTAAGGTTTTATACCTAAAAGCTTTCTAATGTCTTCTACCGGTGTTATTCCTTAAAGAATCTCAAGATCCGGTATTATAGAAGTTGCTGCATACAAGATCAACGTTTAAGAAGATCCAAAACTTTTGAGTGGAGTCTCAAAGTCACAAGCAGGTGAGCTTGTGTTGTTGCAAAGGTCAAAGAAAGAAGTAATCCGTGGACTCGGAGCTATCATGGGTCGTGGTAGTAAGTTTTCTACTCAAGGTAGCAATAGAATGTTAGTGGTCTAAGTTCTATTGTACAAACTTCAATTCTTTCATAGTGGTTTTGCTTTTTACCTTGAGGATAGTTAGGTTAAATTCTCCCCAAGTTTCATATCATTATGTTCTTTATATTTCCACTGCTTTGCATGATATGATTGTTTTGTTTTAACGTAGATCTAAATAATAAACCTTAGTTAATCACTTGGCTAAATAACTAAGTTAAACTGGTTGTGTTTAAGGGGTCTAAAATTGAACATTAATTAAAGAAGAAAGTTGAATCAAATTGCTTGCGTTTTTTTTTTTTTTTTTTAATCCTAAAGTGAAGTTAAGTTTAGGGTTTTAAGATGATAATTGCTAAGGCTTTGAGGAGGGAAAAGAGACTCCTAACAGGAGTCCTTCTCTCTTTTTTTTCTTATTCCTAACTTTTTTTTTGGTTACGTGAGTCTCTCTTTTTTTTTTTTTTTTTTTTTTTTTTGAATCCTAAAGTGAAGTTAAGTTTAGGGTTTTTAGGTGATGATTGTTAGGACTTTGAGGACAGGACTCTCTCTCTCTCTCTCTCTCTCTCTCTCTCTCTCTCTCTCTCTCTCTCTCGTAATCTAACTTGAGTTTTTTTTTTTCAACATGAGTCTCTTCTTTTCTTTTCTTTTTTGGGAGTCCTATTTTCAACATGAGTCTCTTTTTTTCTTTGTGTTTTTTTATTTTTATTTTTTTGAGTCCTATTAGAATTTTTGTTTTTATATAGATTATCAACATTTGAATTTAAGTTTAAGTTGGACTTATTAGAGAGAGTTTCACTCCTTATTAAATTTTGATTAAAAAAATAATTTTTTTAAATGATAATAATGAGTTTGAGTTTGAGTTTAATTTGGACTTGTTAGAGAGATGGAGTTTCACTCCTTGTTAAGTTTGGACCAAACAAAAATAATTTTATTTAAATATTATGTTGACGGGGAAAATTGTGAGAGCTTCAGAGGCTGGACTAAACAAAAATAATTTTATTTAAATAAAATGATAATTTTATTTAAAAATTGTTTTGATGTGAAAAATTGTGAGATCTTCAGAGGTTTCGATTTTATATATATATATATATATAGATGAATTTCCTTTTTCATCAAAAAGTTATTATTATTATTATTAGGGTAAACTACATATTTGCTTCTTAACCTTTACACTATATTTCAATTTAGTCCATAACCTTTCAATTGTGTTAATTTGGTTTCTAACTTTTCAATGTCATGTCCATTTAGTCCCTGCATTTATATTTTAAATGAAAATTGCTAATGTGACAAATGGTCAAAATAAAATTTAACTTTATTGTCACATCAACATAAGCTTTTTTTTTTTTTTTTTTTGTCATTAGACACGTCATCAATTTTCATCTAAAAGATAATGACAAATACTAAATTGACACAGTACTGAAAGGTTAGAAACCAAATTGACTCAATTGAAAGGTTATGGATCAAGTTAAAATATAGTGTATAGAATAGGGAGCAAATACAGTGTATAGAATAGGGAGCAAATACGTAGTTTACCCTTATTATTATTATTATTATTATTATTATTATTATTATTAATTTATTATTATTAAATAGTTGAGCATTTTTAACTTTTTTATAATTGTTATATATAATAGGGATAGATAGTTAAGCATTTTTCTCCTTTTTTTATTATTGTTATATATAATTCTTACAATAATTTAGAAGTAGGATTTGAAGCCTAATTCTCCTTACGAGAGACCAATAAATAATTTTTTTTTGGTGTTGAATACCAATATAGAGTTTTAAGACTATTTGCAAACTTTGGTTTTTTTTTTTTGGGAGAGAACCTCTTGTCATTTTAATTCTTGATTTCTTAGGTATTATTTTTTTCCCCAAAATATAAATAAGGAGATCAGGGAGGGGAAAGAGTTGCGATGTGCCTCGCCCTATCTTGCCATGCACAACCGTGAATGTTTATATACATATGTTATTTAATATATATTTAAATTATATATACATATATATTTTTTTTGTTAATAAAAAATGGGGGTTAGATAGGTTACTCCAACCCCCGGACAGGGCGCCAGGTGATGGGGAGGGCGTCAAGTTTTTGCCAAGCCACCACCAACCTGTGTGGGAAGCGACCCCACCAAGGCCCACTAACAGACTCCGGCTGGTAGTGGGAATCGAACCGGAGCGGGTTAGGCAGAGCGAACGATCCTTACCAGCTGAGCCAAGCCTCCGTTGGCTTATTTATACATAATTACATACAATTTAATATTTTCTATACATATCCAAATTGTAATTTATTTATTTTTATATATATTCTAACACAATTTTCAAAAAAACTTGTCTAGATTGACTTGTCTATACATATCCAAATTGTAATTTTTTTTACATCTATTTTTATATATATTCATTATGATTATTAAAATGAATCCATTCTGCCCTAGATTGACATGTCCCACTCCCGCTCCACATGGGGTTTTCCCATCATAAGGAGCAGACGGGATGGGGACAAGGCACTTAAGTTCCAATTTCGTCCTGCCCCATTGCCATTAAAAAAAAAAAAAAAAAAAAAGAAAAGAAAAAAGAAAAAGCTCTTTCTATTATTTTTATCAGGGCCGGCCCTACTAGAGGGAGGCCCCAAATTTTAGAGCAAAAATTGATATATTTAAAAAAAAATAGAGATATAAGAAAAAAAATTAGTTTTACATTTTTTCTCTGCTTATAATAAGTCTCAAAGAATTAAGTAATGCTAGATATAATACAACTTTAAATACATGAGTCTTACAAATAGAGCAATGCTACAGTTACAAACTATTTTATAATATTTTTACAAGCTGTTGTTGTGACCAACTTCTTATTGGTTCTCATATGGACCCACCAATAACATCACTTTTTTATTTATCTATAATCACTCACCACATCATTAGTTTGTAAAAGTTTTTGTAAAAAAAAAAATTGCATCTCTAGCATTTTCCCTTACAAATATATGTGTAACTAATTGTAAGAAATGATTTAGATAGAAAAATACTAAAAATATTATTAATTTTACTTGAAAACTTTACAAATTGGTGTGGCAATTAATATGATATGCGGATATCAATAACCTATTAAATACATTTTTGAATTATTTTTTGTGATTAGTAATACATCTTTGTAATCCTCATGTTGTAAAATTTATAATATCTTTAACATCATTCATTCAAATATTTATTTATTATTTTCTTTTAGTGACTAATCGCATTCATTTCTACATCGCTTGTAAGTTTTTTTTAGTAAAATTTGTTATAACTTTATCATTTCCCCAAAAAAACATATTACAAAATAAAAAGAATAAATTTTTGTTACTAAAAAAAATTATGATATTAAATACGAATTAAATATTATTTAAGTAATAACACAAAAGCACTATTTATATATATATATCGCCTTAGGCTTTCAAATTTGTTAGCCGCCCTGATTTTTATCTTAACCTTTTCAGATGTATCACCCCATCAAAAGTGTAAGCTACAATATTCTTCAGTGGGTAATGAGTAGCGACTCTTGTCACGATTTCAGTTAGAAACAAGTGTGTATACGAACCATTGCTCTTGGTCGAAACAGCTAGTTTTTCACCTGCTACTGGTTATGCAATCGTAATTTGTAAGTTGTAACTGACGTTATGTACACACCATACATTGTTGGGTTGTGGAACCTGGTGTTATTCACGAGTTTTTCAAGAGTGATTCAGCTTTTTAAAGACGATAACGGCCTAGCTATTTGTTTGTAACAAGTTGTTCACTGCCAAGCAGCTTGAGCTTCCCTACCAAAATTGTTCTAACTTCTAATATTTATAAACACAATTAAAGCAGAGATTATTTCCATATTATGACCACGACATTTTTATTCTTTCTTTTGAAGTTCATGCTTATAAATTTTTCGTCTATTCTGTTTTTAGGATTAATTATTTAACAAAAAAAAAATCAATTTAAATATTGCCTTTTTCTTCAAATATATGCCTGTTATGTAATTCATATTTGAACTTTAAAACGTACAATAAATTTTATATCATTAATAATTTGATGGGGATGGATGGGATTGTAGGAAATTGTAGAAGAATTGATTATTCGAGGTAGTCACTCCATAAAGAACTACTAAGAGAGAAAGGAAACGTACTAAACAACAAATTTTGTTGTTCTTCAAATTCTTCAAGATATATCAAATGATGGTTACATGAACTATTTATAGAACAAGCTCTCTTACTATTGGTCACACATGACTTAAATCTATTGGCTTACTAATTAAGCATGCATTCTCACTAATTAACCTACGTGATTATAGTGTTACATATGCCAAGGACTCTAACTAACTCTATCCAAATCCCATCACTTATAACTAAGTAAATAATTAATGACAACGATTACAGTGGAATTACAATTGCAACGAGGGCTTCCTAACATAATTTCAAATGAGTTTGGAGGTTGAAATCACAAAAAGTACCAGCTTTAGGATAAGTGATATGATTATAAGATATAAAAATTGTGTTATATTCACTCCTTGGTGATAGCATTGAAACTTATGATGTTGTCTCCATGATGAATATTATTTACCATTAGACTAAGACATTAATTAGTCGGTCTCTCCCATGATGAAGGATTTGAATTTTTTATTTATTTATGGAACCATGATGAAGGATTTGAAATGTATAATATCCGCTTCATGGTTAAATATTTCAAACTTTTTTTGTTTCCAAGAAACTTATAATATATATTCATGACAAAAAATTTTTTAGTATAAGGTCAATACACCATTTTTTTAAAATAAGATTCAAATCTATGTCCTTTATTCTATAAAAAAAAATATACTTTCTTTAACTATAAGAAACTTTATTAATTAAGCTAATTCCAACTTATAACTTCTCATGTCTTTATTGGGTAACTCAACCCAATGACATAGCCGAGACTTTCATTGAGTCCTACCAGCAACTCTTTGCCTCTTCAAATCCAAGAATGGAGAAGGCAGCCTTGATTCACATGGAAAAAAAGTGTCACTGATGAAATGAATGCTATGCTCATGCAAGAATTTACGGAGGTGGAGGTTGAAGTAGCACTTAAACAAATGGCTCCACTAAAAGCTCCTGGCCCTGATGGTATGCCCCCTCTCTTCTATCAAAATTTTGGAGTTTAGTTGGTGATGATGTTTCAAAAACAATTTTGTCCATGCTAAATTCGGCCACTATACCCCACCCCCTAAACCATACCTTTATAACTTTAATCCCAAAACAAAAAACCCCTTGGCTACCACAGATTACCGTCCTATTAGCCTATGCAATGTACTTTATAAAATTTTTTCTAAAGTCCTTGCAAATAGGCTAAAGAAAATTTTACCTTCCATAATAACCAAACACCAAAGTGCTTTTACAAAAATCCATTTAATTTCAAATAATATTCTTGTCGCATTCGAAACTTTGCATAGCATGGATATCCATAAATCAAGCAAATCTGGTTTTATGGCGGTGAAATTGGATATGAGTAAGGCATATGATAGAGTGGAGTGGAGTTTTTTGGAGGAAGTGATGAGAAAGATGGGTTTCAATGAACAATGGATTACCCTTGTGATGATTTGTGTTAAAACAATGTCTTATTATGTGCTTGTAAATGGGGAGCCATAAGGGATGATTCAACCTTCAAGGGGTATTCGCCAAGGGGACCCCCTATCTCATTTCCTATTTTTATTGTGCACGGAAGGACTTAACAGTCTTATTGTGAAGGCAGAAAGGGAGGGTATTATCCATGGTTTTTCCCTAAATAGGGGAGGCCCTAAACTAACCCATTTGCTCTTTACAGATGATAGCATTTTGTTTTATAGGTCCAATAGGAGTGAATGCCAAAAATTGTTGGATATTTTGGCTCTTTATGAAAGTTTGTTGGGACAAAAAATTAACCGAGACAAAACTTCCATCTTTTTTAGCAAGTCCACTACAGAGGACATGAGGACAGAAATTAAGGAAGCTTTGGGGGTGCCGGAAATTCTGTATTATGATAAATATCTTGGTTTACCATCATTAGTGGGGAGAAATAAAAAGGTGAGTTTTGATTATATAAAAGAGAGGGTGTGGAGGAAGTTACAGGGTTGGGAAGAAAAATTGCTTTCTCAAACGGGTAGGGAAGTGCTAATCAAGGCGGTGGTGCAAGCAATTCCCACATTCACAATGAGTTATTTCAAGCTCCCAATGGGCCTTTGTGATGAAATAGAAAAGCTCATTCGAAGGTTTTGGTGGGGCCAAAGAGAAGAAGTAATGTTTGAACTAAAAGGAGAGAGAATGTTGGAAGGAGGATTACGGTGGGAATGATCATCAGGTATCCGTGTAATTAATAGAGGCGTGAAGAGATGCGACGGGTCGGCCATTGGAAATAGAATGAAATTAATGAAGCACCAGGATAACTGCTAAATGAGGAAAGCGAAGAGACAAAGCTGTTCGTAGCAGGAGTGTGTATATATCTGGGTATGTCTGAACAAGCGCATAAGTTGGGACCACTGTTTAAAAAGCCCGCGAAGAAAAAGGGAACTACAAGGCACAAAGGGCAGAAAAGTCTTTTCATTCACATATGAATTGCAGGAGCACTTCATATGCTCAGGGGGCTAACTGTTGAGGCTCACTTTTGCAATAAAACCCAAAAAGAGGAGAGAGCCCATAATCAAAGAACAAGCCCAATTAAATCTGAGCGGCAAGAATAGGTCCGTAAAGCAAGCAAACGGGTCTTGAAGAGGTAAGCGGGCCTGAAAAGGCCCGGAAAGATAAGAACCATGGGCCGTGGATGTAGGGAAGTAAGTATGGGCTATGTCCATTGTGGCAAGCCTAAAGTAAAGCAAGAATACGGAGCCACAGTTTATGGGCTCTAAAGAAAGTAAAGAATGGTTGGACCGCGGAAGCCCAACAAGGTAATGAGGGCCCATGGAAAACATGAGATTGTAAGGGGCCAAGGATGCCCCAAAGAAGAATGAACGGGACACGGGAGCCCGCGGACTTAAGAGGCAATAAGAGCCCAGTGGGCTAACCAAGCCATTGAGAAAGGAATTGATGAACCCAAAGAGTATAGCCATTTCAAATACAGCAGGCCCACAGTCGGGGCGAGCCCAAACCACGGGAAGAGAATCGATGGTCTACACAGAGGCAGGAAAAGTAAATACCCAAGCCATGGCGAGCGACTAACCGACGAATGAATTTTGGACGGACATAGGCACGCGCAAGGCCCAGGTTCACCAGCCTGTACCCAGCCAATACAGGCGAAGGTGGGCCACGGGTCAGAGGTAAGGAGGGTGTGGTCTGGCGGAGGGGAGAGGGGGGCGATCCATTTCGGGGCTTCCACTCAAGCCACTTTCGGGTGAGTGTCCTGCTGGGATGACATAGCACCCGAAAATGGTAAAACTGAGTTGGAGCCTTCTGGTGCATGCCATGAGAGAGAAAGAGTGCTCTGCCGTAGTAAGAGAGAATGCCACGGCAAGCTAACAAACAAAATACCCTTATATTTGTCTGGAGATGTAGTGCGCCGCGGCCAGCGCAGGAACGTGGCGTTGGCCGAGTGCCTGACTAACCAGTAATGGTCGGGTGGGTACACACATCAGACAAAGGTGGTTACAGGGGTAATAAGGTAAATATAAAGCATCAGAAAATGCTATATAAGATGCTCCCTGTGCACAGAAAAGGAGGAGGGAACCGAAGAAAATAAAGAAAGGCAAAACAGAGTAACAAAGAAAAGAAAGAAAAAACAGAGTAAGAAAATAAAGAAAGGAAAAACAGAGTAAGAAAGAAAAGAAAGAAAAAACAGAGTAAAAAAGAAAGAAAATAGAGTGAAGGAGAGGCAAACTAGGCATGCACCAAGATGGGTTGTCGATTCCTCTCTCCCTCTCGAGAAACCACATTCTCCATGGACTCGTATTCAGAACAAAGGTCATCTAGGACCATTCCTTCAAAGTCACTAATTTCTCTTTAGAGAAATTAGTCGCATTGAGGGAGTGTTGTTTTCTTTTTGATTTGAGTTTTCTCTGACATATTACCGCAGGCCGAAAGCCTGATTGACTGGCCGAAGTGTCCTACTCCTTTTCTTTCTTGTGTCTATCCTCTTTAAGTCTATCTTTATCATCTTTATGTTTTTATTCAGATATTTGCTTATTTAAAGCACAGCAAACTAGTTACATATGTATTTGTAGCATACTTGTCTGCGGTAGTTGTTTATAAAGGATTCACCCGCCACAATTTCAAAACGTGATCATGCTGGACTAAGGCATAGCTTGCGCACAAGCCGGGCCAGGGTGAAGCACAACTGGGTCGGTCCCGACTCTCCAATCCAGAACACACTTGGGCTTAGTACGGCAGGATGGAATAATCCAGCCCAATACAAAACCGGCCCAAAACGCAACAACAAATTTGGCGACTCCACTGGGGAGTTGGGAAACAGATAGGGACTGAGATTCCTCGCAAGCAAATGCCGCCAAAGTCCAGGGTGACGCGAAGACGCGAAACATGAGCGCCGTGCCTTCTCAAGCAGAATCCAGACCAACAATACCCCGCCAGCATCAGTCCAACCGGGTTGAGGACGCTACGGGAATGGGGGCTGGGCCTCAGCCGCAGGCCAAGAATCCCAATAGCGACCCCAATGCCTTCGTGGAGGTATTACAGGCGCTCCAACATTCACAGCAACAGATGATGGAGGAAATTTGGCAACTAAAGACGGACAGGACAAAAGAAAAAGGAAGCCAACATGACCCAGAGCATGCGGCAGACAAAGAAGAAACACCTGCTGGGGGTGTCCCGCCAAACGCTGAGCAACGCTACATTACAATGGCGGAAGTAGCTGCTCTCTTGGAACGTGAAAGAGCCAGAGTGCCAAAAGAAAGGTTTTACGCACGAAGACCGCCTTACCCGCTGAAAGTGCTCAGCAAGCCATATCCGGAGAGGTATGAACTTCGAACCTTCACACAATATGATGGTAGGAAAGGGAGTGCCGTTGAACACGTAAGCAAGTTTATCGACACCCTCGGGCCTTATGCAGCAGATGAAGATCTATGCCTTCGGGAGTTCTCGAAGTCGTTATGTGACCGAGCCTATACTTGGTATACCGGTTTAAAGCCCGGGTCGATACCGACTTGGGATGACATGGTGGATGTATTTTGCACTAAGTATTTCCATGGAGAAGAAACAGTGACGCTCGCAACCTTGCAAGCTACCAAGCAAAAAGGTGGCGAAGATTTTCTGGAATATATCAAGAGGTTTAGGGATATAACACTCGACTGCTATGATCACTGTGAGGAAAAGACATTAGTAGAAATGTGCATGACGAATATGATCAGAGAATATCGGGCTGTCCTAGAAAACCTGGAGATTTCACAGTTTGCACAGCTACTGCAAAAGGCCAGAAGGACTGCCCAATCAGTAAGACCAGCTCCTGACAAAAGGAATGCCCCGCAGGCCATGACAGCTTCTGCAGGCGAAAGAAAGAGGAAATCAGAGGGGAAAGAGCGTGACACTCCCCCACCGATACCATGCACCCCGAGGGAATTAGATGTGCTCCTGGATAAGTGGATAGTTGATGGGGTTTTTAAACCCAACCAAGTCTCCAGAGAACCCATAGAGGAAGAGCGAAGGGATCCGCGCTTCTGCCGACTGCACAACTACGTGCAGCACCCTACCGCAGAATGTTGGGCACTCCGCAGACTGATACATCGCAGGATCAGAGAAGGAACCCTGGAGTTGACGCAATCAGAAGTTCAAAGAAACCCACCCCCGAACCATAAAGGGAACGGTGTAGCAGCGGTGGTAATTTGCGCAGATCCTCGAGAGGATGAAGAAGAGAGCCCAAACTTGCCTACCGCAGCAATCAGCACCCTGCAGAAGAGCTCAAAGTTCAAAAACCTGTTTGATCAATTGGG
Organism: Lithocarpus polystachyus; assembly: GCA_033629205.1. Lineage (NCBI taxonomy): Eukaryota > Viridiplantae > Streptophyta > Magnoliopsida > Fagales > Fagaceae > Lithocarpus > Lithocarpus polystachyus. The sequence continues at coordinate 52,414,072 of CM066171.1, read as the reverse complement.
GTTCACGACAAGCGAACGAAAAGTGGCTACGGAGGCCCTAGTCAGCATTGCCTCTAGAGCAGGGATCGAATGCTTAACCGCAGGAGTTCCAGATGACAAAGCTTTCTTGCAAGAATCAAGTGAAATCACCTTTAGTGATGAAGACATGGAGGTGGGAAGTCCTGACCACAGAAGACCCCTTTATTTGGCCGCATCGATAAATCAGATCCCTATCAAAAGAGCCCTGGTAGACACGGGCGCTTCGGTGAATCTAATTCCATTAGCAACTCTGCGGGCAGCAGGTATTTCGGAAAAAAGGATCCAGGGATGTCCGATGGAAGTAACCGGGTTTGGAGGAAGTGGAGAATACACCGCAGGCCATATTCAGCTGTGGCTAAAAGTAGGACCCATAGCTTCCTTAGCTCGATTCCACGTGGTAAAAACAGAAGTCTCATATCATGTGTTATTGGGACGACCATGGCTACACAAGCACAAGCTAGTCTCGTCCACCTATCACCAGTGTGTGAAGGGAAGGCTAAATGGCAGAGTAGTACGAATAACGGCCAATCCATCACCGTTTGAGCAGGCAGAGGCCCATTTGGTAGAGACCATGTTCTACGATCAGTGGGCACCGTCGGGGGAAAGCCTAGTGTCAAAACCACGAGGCACTTTTGTTCCCAAATGGGAAGATATACGGGATGACCCCGAACCTGACCTGAGAAAGCTCCTGTCCCAAAAGAGGAAGAGGAGAGAAACGCCTGCTGCAGAGGCAGACGATGTTCCCCAATGCGTCAGAATACGAAGCCCCGACGGCAAGGTTGTGTACCGATTATGAAGGTATGCGGGGCCCACAAATGAAACACCTGCGGGCCCCGGACAGGAATGGGGACACGAAAGCCCCGTATGTTGCAATGTTCAAGAAAGATTGGAGGAAAAATATGGTGACAAAGGAATGGTGGCAGAAAAAGACCCGCAGATTACGGCAGAAGAAAAGTTAGAGGAGGTAAACTTAGGAGTTGATCCACAGAATCCGAAGCCGATTTCTATCAGTTCAAATTTGTCAGAAAAGGAAAAGAAGGAACTAATAATGCTGTTGAAAGAATATAGAGACGTTTTTGCATGGGACTACAGTGAGATGCTCGGGTTGGACCCAGCACTGGTAGTACACACGCTAAACGTAGACCCGGGAGCTAAACAAGTAATTCAGCCTGCCAGGGTGTTTCACCCCGAGATAGAAGAGCAGATAACCAAAGAAGTGCAGAAGCTACTAGCCGCAGGATTCATCAAACCCATTCAACATCCTCGTTGGTTGTCTAATATTGTGCCAGTAAAGAAGAAGAACGGGCAGATAAGATGCTGCGTAGATTTTAGAAGTCTTAACAGAGCATGTCCAAAGGATGAGTTCCCGCTGCCAAATATGGATCTATTAATAGATTCTGCGGCAGGAAATGCCATGTTTTCTTTCATGGATGGTTTCAGTGGGTATAATCAGATTAGGATGGCACCAAAGGATGCAGAAAAAACTGCCTTCAGAACACCCATAGGCAACTTCTACTACACAGTAATGCCGTTTGGGTTAAAAAACGCTAGAACAACTTATCAGCGGACGATGACAGCCATATTCCATGACATGATGCACAGGGAACTAGAAGACTATGTCGACGACATAGTAGTAAAGTCAAGAGGACGGGAAGAGCATGCTCAAGTACTGAGGAAGGTGTTCGAAAGGTGCAGGATTTTCAAGCTAAGGATGAACCCTTTCAAGTGCGCGTTTGGAGTATCCTCTAGGAAATTTCTGGGCTTTCTAGTCCGTAGCAAAGGGATAAGTGTGGACCCAGCCAAGGCTACGGCCATAGCAACTATGAGACCGCCGACCACGGTTAAAGAATTAAAGAGCTTCCTAGGAAAAGTCTCGTATATTAGGAGGTTCATCCCGGGATTGGCGTTTATTACCTCAACTTTCGGCAGGCTGCTCAAGAAAGGGCAAAACTTTGAGTGGGGCAACGCACAGCAGGCAGCCTTCCAAAGGCTACAGGAGCTCATGATGAACCTCCCCACTGTACAAGCCCCGATCCGGAGGAAGCTGCTGTTGTTATACCTGGCCACCAATCAATACGCTGTAGGCGCGTTGATTGCCCAAGAAGATGTAAATGGCAATGAACAACCAGTGTACTACATCAGCCGAGCCTTGAAAGATGCAGAGACTCGTTACCCAAGGGCGGAAAGGGCATATTTAGCCATTGTGTACGCCTCCCAAAGGCTACGACATTATTTCTTAGCCTACGAAGTATGGCTGATGACCAGGTCTCACGCTATAAAAGCCTTATTGCAGCAACCCATCCTCTCTGGCAGGATATCCCAATGGCTGTTACAATTATCCCAATACGACTTGAAGGCAGGAACACCCAAGGCAGTAAAGAGTCAAGCCATAGCTGATTTATTGGCACAATTCCCGGGAGAAGAAGAATTCCCGCTGGACGACGAATTCCCAGGAGAAGTAGCCATGGCAGAAGAAGAAAGGGAACAATGGGTGATGAGGTTTGATGGGTCATCCACTGCCCAGTCAGGAGGAGTGGGAGTGATTCTATACCATACAGAGGACGAAACAGTGGCACTGTCCTTCAAATTGGAGTTTCCATGTTCGAATAATACGGCAGAGTATGAGGCTTATTTGATTGGGCTAGCTACGGCCTTTGAAATGGGGGTTAAGCACTTGAAAGTAATAGGGGATTCGAACCTAGTGGTCTGCCAGGCCAAAGGAAGTTTCTCCTTAAGGGAACCTAGCCTGGCCCCATACAGGGCAACGGCCCAGAAGATGGAAGAAGAATTTTTGACCTTTGAAATAGAGCATGCACCGAGGAACGAAAACCGGTTCGCAGATGCATTAGCCGCGCTGGGATCACTGATAACTTTTGAAGGAAACAGCGCGCACGTGAAAGTTAGCAAAAGAAAACAGCCCATCATTGAGCTGTTAAGAGAAAGATTTCGGGAGGAATGCTGTGAAGAGGACTGGCGGAACCCGATAAAAGAAGCCCTAATGGACAGAGAGGAGAATATGGATCTAAAGTTATTGAAAGATTATGTCTTGGTGAAAGGGGAGTTGTACCGCAGAATGCCCAGGGGAGTCCTATCCAGATGCGTGGGACAGATGAAAGCCCAGAGAAGATTAAAAGAAGTACACGACAAGACCTGCGGATCCAGCGGGGGAGTCAGCCTCTACCGCAGGCTTCAGAGGGCAGGTTTCTATTGGCCAAATATGGGAAAAGATGCAGACCAAATCCAAGTCCAATGCGAGGCATGTCAGCTGGCCGCCGATAGGGAGGAAAGCTACGCAGTATTTGTTTGCGAAGACTGGAGGAAGCCGTTCATTCAGTACTTAGCAGAAGGAATCCTACCGCAAAGGCACAGCGAGCGGTACAAGCTCAGAAGATTGACAACGCGCTATTTTCTGCACAATGGGGTTCTCTTCAAGAAGGGATTTGATGGAGACCCACTACGGTGCCTGAGTCCCGATGAAGCAAAGGAGATGCTAAAGGAGGTACACATGGGGGAATGTGGAGAGCACCAGGGAAAGAAGAAGTTATACAGGTGCCTGTTGCAAATGGGTTATTACTGGCCCACTATGAAAAGGGAAGCGGCAGAATTTGTAAAAAGGTGTCACAGCTGTCAGGTACAAGCTAATTTAATCCATACCCATCCGCAGAACCTGCAAAACATGGTCACCCCATGGCCTTTTCATACTTGGAGGCTCGATCTAGTGGGGCCAATCAATCCGCCGTCACATGGTTATGTATGGATCTTAGCAGCCACTGAATATTTCACGAAGTGGGCAGAGGCAATACCACTCCGAAAAGCTACAGGAGGAGTAGTGGCAAACTTCATTAAGGAAAATATAATTGTAAGGTTCGGTGTACCCCATAAGATCATCAGCGATAACGGCACACCTTTTGTTAACAAGGACGTAAGAAAAATGTTGGAGTTTTACCAAGTAAAGCATCATCGCTCGTCACCTTATTATCCTCAAGGGAATGGGTAGGCAGAAGCAACGAACAAAGTCCTTATAAAAATCATAAGTAAAATGAGTCAGGAGTACACGGGAGGATGGGCAACACATCTGCCGGATGCCCTTTGGGCTTACCGAAACTCCTCGAAGTCAGCTACTGGCTTTTCCCCTTTTTCTCTGGTCTACGGTACGGAGGTAATGAGCCCGACAGAAATAAAAACTCCATCATTAAGAACCATGCAGATGCGCGAGAAGGAAAAAGAGGAAGGAGTCTTTGCCGCAGAAAGGTATGAAGACTTGGAAGGACTTGATGAAAAAAGAGAAAAAGCCCAAGAGCGTAGCCGCAAGTATAGACAGAAAATGGTGGAAGCTTATGGAAGGATGACCAAGGAAAGAGTGTTTGCAGAAGGACAGCTTGTGCTAAAAGTGGTAGACTATGTTAGAAGAGGCATGGCAGGACTTTCTAAGTTCGTGCCAAAATGGGAAGGACCCTTTGTAGTACGGGAGGCACATCCAACGGGGTATTATCGATTGGCGCAAATGAATGGCAAGGACTTGAATGATCCCATTAACGGGAAGTGGTTAAAACGTTATTACACTTAAGGAAGAAAGTATTGTAGTTGGTCCCTTCCTTTTCTTTTTTTGTTTCTTTTGTTAGTTTCCTTAAGTGACCGAGTCACGAAATATGGTTGTAATGCGTTTTTCATCACAATAAAAAGAAATATAAAAAGAAAAATCTTACAAAAAGAAAAGGAAAAGCATTCTATGTCATGACAAGTAGCAAATGTAGTATCTTAGTTACAAACCCAAATTGTAGCAAGCTCAAAAGAAAAGAGAAATAAAAAGAAGGGAATGGAGAAATAGTGTTCAGGGGGACAAAAGAAAGAGAATATAGAAACTATGTCATCAACGAAGTCCAATGATAAGGGATCGGTCCTCGAAGCGGATAGACTCATCAACACCTGAAAGAAGACGCTCACGGCGAGCCTCCAAGTCTGCCACCTCTTTCTTCAGCACCTCAATACGAGCATCAATAGCATCAATGGCAGGCTGAATCTTCCTCATAAAAAAGGCTCGGGCAATCTCTCGCAGGTGATCAAGAACAAAGTCCACGTCGAACCCAACACTGATGAGCTCTTGAATTGCAGCCCTCCATTGGAGAATCCTCTCGGGAGAAACAGTTTCCACAAAATTGTGCTCAATATCGTTCAACACACTCCCAAGCATCTTCAGAAAATGCTCTCTAACCGAGCGACCCAGGCGGAACCTCTCCATAAAGTTACCACGACTGCTATAGATGGCTTCCAAATGAGAGAAACAGTCCTCGGGAACTCTGAAACCATGGAAATCCACGTAAGGTGGACCAGAGCCCCAGAACTCCGCAGGATCAAGATCGTTGGTCTCAAGCTGATCAAAACGAATGAAAAAGGATGTAGCCTCACTTGCCGGATCAATAACTGTGGAAGAGCTGCTGCCCAATTCAAATTGGGAAGGAACGGGAAGAAGTGGATCTGGCAAAGAAGAAAGAGAGAGCAAATCAATAAGAAGAGAAAGGGAGGCACAAAAAAAAAGGGGAGGAGCAAGGATGAGGAGGAGCAGATTAAGACCTGTAGAAACGGGGGCTGCAAAGGTAACAGACGCTGCGGGTACAGAGGGAGGAATAGTCGTGGATGCGCCTGCTGTAATCTTTGGCTCAGGGGAGGTCTCTGCAGAAAGGAGATGAAGCACAAAGTAAAAGGGCGTTGCACAGAAAAGAAGAAGTGAAAAGTAGAAGCAAGACTCAGTGAGGAAAAGGATACGTACCCATAAACTTAACCTCATGCTCAATGTCCTCTTCCTCCTCAGAATCGGAAACTACCTTCTTCACCACGGGTTCATCATCACGATCCTCAAGGATGTCTTCAGAGCCTTCGGAAGACAAGTCCACGTCAGGACCCCGTATGGCAGAACTTGGAATAGAAGAAGGGGTAACAACTAGGGAAGAACCATCCTTTGCCGCTTGAGAAAGAGCAAGAAACGGGTCACTGGTGGAAATAATGAAGGGAGTAGCAGGAGAAACGGCCTCAGCCTCAGCAATACCCGAAGGATCAGTCTTCTCAACTGGCTCAGAAGGGACACCCTCACTCATGAATGTCGGCTCAGCAGGAGGGGTGTGCGCCTCAGTAAAAGCCCTGGGTGCAATAGTGGCAAGAGTAGGAGTCACAAAGGATGTGCCAGTCGTACTAAGGGGACCTTCTAAAAGCACCCCCTTTGAGGCAGAAATCTCCTCGGCAGTAGGACGATATATGAAAAGAGGTTCAGGTTCATCCTAAGGAACGAAAGCAAAAAAAAAAAAAAAAAAAAAAAAAAGGAAGGGAAAGATGAAACATAGTCAAACGAATGAAGTATAAGCAGGAGGCATGAATGAAATAAAACGGAGGAATAGCAATGGACATACTTCAGACTCGGGATCATCAACCGATATGGGATGCGTAGCAGACGTATCCTCCTTGAACTTAGACTGCAAAAGAAAGTAAAAGACAAAGATCAAGAGATGTATCAACAAATACAAGAGTTAGCAAAAAAAAAAAAAAGAGAGGAGTAAGGTCAAAGGGAATTTACCCGTCGCTCGGTGGGAGGAGCAGACTTCCTTTTGCTGCCTCTTGTCCTGCTAGAAAGAGGAGTCCCGGAAGAAGGCTGTGAGGCAGAGGATTTAGGCTTACGGGCCTTGGGTTGCACATCAGAAGAAGTTTCAGAAAGTTCAATCTCCTTCTTGGCGGATTTGGACTTGGCGGATCCTCTCTTGAGGGCCGGGATGTTAGTCACTTTCACCTTCTTCTCCCAACTGGGAGGATAATCACTAGCATGCCAAAACCATCCTTTCTCTTCAGCATCCCACTCGAAGATACCAGACCGGTTCTGCTTTCGGGCATAAGCCAACACGAATCTGGAGGGTAAGAGCAAGCGGGGATTGGCGGAGATAACAGCGCTAAGCCCCTCGGGGGGAATAAGAGAGAAACCACGGCTACCCGCCAATGCTTGCTGAAATGAAGTCATTACGGCCTGCCAATAGCCGTGCATCGCAGGAGTATAAATGCCTTCCCTCGAAGAACCTGGAATGGTGACTGCGGCAAATCGTTGACCCCAAAAAGCAAAAGCAGTATGCCTCAAAAATGGGCGAACGGATGTGGGGGACTCCATAAGAAAGGAAAGATTGTCCGGAATATCTTGGTCCAACCCAAATTGCCTCCTCACTCGGTTAGCAGGGTAGTGAACAAACCGAAGACCCTCGTCAGCAAGATAGGGTAGCCACCCAGCATTGGTGGCAGCCAAATAGGTAATGCCAGTTTCATCGAAGGTGGCCAAAGGGGTGGTAGTGCTGGCGGTGTCAGTAAACAAGCCCATAACCAAGTCATCACACGTATACCCCAAACCCAAGTCCCTATAGGCTCTCCAAGAAAAACCAACCTCTTGATCAAACGACTCAACAATAGAATAGTCGATGGGCTTCAAGCCAACCCAACGAAAGGCTAGCGGGAAATCAGATTCGAATCTACCGCAGAAATCAGAAATAACCTGAGGGCAGGATTGGTACTTCTCCTTGGCAAAACGAACGGGCCTACATTTCACCAGATACTTTGCACAACGCTCATAGAGTAGATGCTGTAAGATGGTGCTGTGAACACAGGAAGTAACTATATGGCAAGAACCGGCTTGGCTCTCATCGCTCCGCAGGATGTCAAGCTGAACATATAAGTTTCCCAAAAACATCGGGGCCAGCGGGAAACTTACCCCGGTTGAAATTTTAATGGCCAGCCGAAAGTACAGAGGCTTGATGGCGTAATGAGGATGGGAAGCAAACACAAACTTACATAGCCAAAAGGCGACAACAGCCGCACGGCGGGCAGCAGCGGAAGAGAAAAAGAAGGTATGAGTAGTAGTACACCACCGGCGGACCAAGTGTCGGAGATTGAAAAGGTCTCTGAAATTTGACAAGCAACGGAAGGAAACGACGGCCTTCAACACGCCGGCTCGTTGAAGCAAACCCATAAAGCCAGTGTCTGATAACTCCCTATCAACCCACTCTTTCCAACCCAAGGCGGTGCCGGAACCATACTCGAAGTGAATGGGCACGGGAAGCGAAGCGCCTTCGCGAATGACAAGATCATAAATCGAAGAAGCCAAGGGAGCCCACGAAGTGTTCGTGTCTCGCCGGTAAAGGGCTAACCACACAAGGCTGGATGGAGGCGGCGCCTACTCACCGGGAATCTTGGGGAAGTGTGGATGGATGTCATACCATGGGTCAAGGAAGGGGGCGCACTCTCTGTCTGGAGCGCGTTGCGACTCTTCCTCCTCGGATTGGTCCGATTCGGAAAGAAGGGACTCCTCACCAACGTCGTAAGAAATCGGAGGGTCACGAGCAACTCCTTTCCCTTTACGGCGCACAGAACTCTGACCTTTCACCGGCGTCATATGGCGGAGTCTCGATCGGAGCAAGATGGAAGGAAGTGATTTGGGAATGAAGGACGAAGGAGCAGAAAGAGAAGAAGTAATGTTTGAACTAAAAGGAGAGAGAATGTTGGAAGGAGGATTACGGTGGGAATGATCATCAGGTATTAGTGTAATTAATAGAGGCGTGAAGAGATGCGACGGGTCGGCCATTGGAAATAGAATGAAATTAATGAAGCACCAAGATAACTGCTAAATGAGGAAAGCGAAGAGACAAAGCTGTTCGTAGCAGGAGTGTGTATATATCTGGGTATGTCTGAACAAGCGCATAAGTTGGGACCACTATTTAAAAAGCCCGCGAAGAAAAAGGGAACTACAAGGCACAAAGGGCAGAAAAGTCTTTTCATTCACATATGAATTGCAGGAGCACTTCATATGCTCAGGGGGCTAACTGTTGAGGCTCACTTTTGCAATAAAACCCAAAAAGAGGAGAGAGCCCATAATCAAAGAACAAGCCCAATTAAATCTAAGCGGCAGGAATAGGTCCGTAAAGCAAGCAAACGGGTCTTGAAGAGGTAAGCGGGCCTGAAAAGGCCCGGAAAGATAAGAACCATGGGCCGTGGATGTAGGGAAGTAAGTATGGGCTATGCCCATTATGGCAAGCCTAAAGTAAAGCAAGAATACGGAGCCACAGTTTATGGGCTCTAAAGAAAGTAAAGAATGGTTGGACCGCGGAAGCCCAACAAGGTAATGAGGGCCCATGGAAAACATGAGATTGTAAGGGGCCAAGGATGCCCCAAAGAAGAATGAACGGGACACGGGAGCCCGCGGACTTAAGAGGCAATAAGAGCCCAGTGGGCTAACCAAGCCATTGAGAAAGGAATTGATGAACCCAAAGAGTATAGCCATTTCAAATACAGCAGGCCCATAGCCGGGGCGAGCCCAAACCACGGGAAAAGAATCGATGGTCTACACAGAGGCGGGAAAAGTAAATACCCAAGCCATGGCGAGCGACTAACTGACAAATGAATTTTGGATGGACATAGGCACGCGCAAGGCCCAGATTCACCAGCCTGTACCCAGCCAATACAGGCGAAGGTGGGCCACAGGTCAGAGGTAAGGAGGGTGTGGTCTGGCGGAGGGGAGAGGGGGGCGATCCATTTCGGGGCTTCCACTCAGGCCACTTTCGAGTGAGTGTCCTGCTGGGATGACATAGCACCCGAAAATGGTAAAACTGAGTTGGAGCCTTCTGGTGCATGCCATGAGAGAGAAAGAGTGCTCTGCCGTAGTAAGAGAGAATGCTACGGCAAGCTAACAAACAAAATACCCTTATATTTGTCTGGAGATGTAGTGCGCCGCGGCCAGTGCAGGAACGTGGCGCTGGCCGGGTGCCTGACCAACTAGTAATGGTCGGGTGGGTACACACATCAGACAAAGGTGGTTACAGGGGTAATAAGGTAAATATAAAGCATCAGAAAATGCTATATAAGATGCTCCCTGTGCACAGAAAAGGAGGAGGGAACCGAAGAAAATAAAGAAAGGCAAAACAGAGTAAGAAAGAAAAGAAAGAAAAAACAGAGTAAGAAAATAAAGAAAGGAAAAACAGAGTAAGAAAGAAAAGAAAAGAAAAACAGAGTAAAAAAGAAAGAAAACAGAGTGAAAGAGAGGCAAACTAGGCATGCACCAAGATGGGTTGTCGATTCCTCTCTCCCTCTCGAGAAACCACATTCTCCATGGACTCGTATTCAGAACAAAGGTCATCTAGGACCATTCCTTCAAAGTTACTAATTTCTCTTTAGAGAAATTAGTCGCATTGAGGGAGTGTTGTCTTCTTTTTTATTTGAGTTTTCTCTGACATATTACCGCAGGCCGAAAGCCTGATTGACTGGCCGAAGTGTCCTACTCCTTTTCTTTCTTGTGTCTATCCTCTTTAAGTATATCTTTATCATCTTTATGTTTTTATTCAGATATTTGCTTATTTAAAGCGCAGCAAACTAGTTACATATGTATTTGTAGCATACTTGTCTGCGGTAGTTGTTTATAAAGGATTCACCCGCCACAATTTCAAAACGTGATCGTGCTGGACTAAGGCATAGCTTGCGCACAAGCCGGGCCAGGGTGAAGCACAACTGGGCCGGTCCCGACTCTCCAATCCAGAACACACTTGGGCTTAGTACGGCAGGATGGAATAATCCAGCCCAATACAAAACCGGCCCAAAACGCAGCAACAGGGGGTATGGGCTTCAAGGAGTTAGCTTTGTTCAATGATGCTCTCTTGGCTAAGCAAACTTGGAGGCTGCTGCATAACCACGATTCTTTGTTGTACAAAGTATTCAAATCAAGATTCTTTCCTAATTGTTCAATTCTAGAAGCTAAGGAAGGCCATGGGGGCTCATACGCTTGGAGGAGTATTTTGAAGGGTAGGGAGGTTATCCGGAGAGGTGCAAAGTGGCGTGTTGGTGATGGGGAAAATATCAAAATTTGGGGAGACAAATGGCTACCCTTTTTACATACTTCAACAGTTCATGGACCCCTCACGGCAGATTTACAAAATGCTAAGGTCAGTTCCCTCATAAATCCTATCACACAGCAATGGAAATATAGTGTGCTGCATAACTCCTTTAGCGCAGAAGAATCGAAGCTGATATAGAAAATTCCACTCAGCCGAATCAGTGTGAACAACACCCTATTCTGGCCTTATGTGCAATCTGGTGAGTACTCGGTCAGGTTTGGGTATTTCTTCCTCAAGACTGAAGCAAAATTAGACATTCCTTTGAGACAAAACAACACCGAACTGATGAAACCTTTGTGGAAAAAAATTTGGAAAATGCCTGTGCCTTGCAAAGTCCGAAATTTTCTATGGAGGGCTTATCCGAATGCAATTCCAACGATGAAGAATCTGCAGCGGCGATGTGTGGTAGAAGACTCACTCTGTCCCCTCTGTTCACAACATGAAGAGACTGTGCTCCATGCAATCTAGTCTTGCCCAGAGCTAGCAATGGTGTGGGAAGATAACGACCAATGGAATTTCAGAAGCCAATTGACATTCCATGATTTCCCACAGTTGCTCCATCATGTCCTTGATTCGGATTGCAGTGGAGAGCTTTTTGCTATGTAAGCTTGGACGGTTTGGTTCAGAAGAAATAAGGTCAGAACAGCCCCGCCGGGTTTCCCGCTGAATCTAATTGCACAGAGAGCATATGACGCCTTGTTGGAGTACAGAACAGCTCATCAAAGGTCACGCAATACAAGGCCCTCTGTCCGAACAAAAACGAGGTGGTCACCCCCTCCTAATGGCTGGTATAAAGCAAATATTGATGCAGCCACGTTCCAGGAGGAAGGAAGAGCAGGAATTGGAATCATTTGGCGCGACAACAATGGGTTGGTGATGGCGTCTGCATCACAAAATATCCAGCTCACGTCTTCAGTGGTGGAAATGGAAGCCTTGGCTGCCATCCGAGCCATTGAATTCTCTTCCGAGCTGGGTTTTGATAGAGTAGTGTTTGAGGGCGATTGTCAAACAGTCATGAAGGCACTAACAGACACATCACTACCATTTGCAACCTATGGCTTGCTGATCCGGGATGCACAGGTCTTGGCAATTCGGTTTAGTGGGGTTAGGTTCCAATATGCTGGTAGAGAAAGTAACAAAGTAGCTCACAACCTTGCTAGATATGCACGCCATATCACAGGTTATTATGTATGGATGGAGGATGTTCCAGTCCATTGTTTAAGTGTTTATCAGGCGGACATGCCTTAATGAAATAAAATTCAAATCTTCTTTCTCCAAAAAAAAAAATCCTAATTTTGTAAATATTATTTTACTAGGAACTAACTCATTATTTTTTGGTGTGCTAGGTGGGAAAAATATAAGCATAGATTACTTGCTTGGGGCATAAACTTTTCCCAAAATAGATTTTTCAAAAAAGTTTGCAACGTGATTCCCACCTTTAGGGCCAAAATGTAATTGTGAAAATAGAGAAAGCTCAATAATTTTTTTTTTTTTTTAATCTTAAAAATTAATCAGATGTCACCCAATGAAAACGTGTAAACTACATAATTGGTCAAAACGGCTAGTCTGTCACCTGCAACCGGTTTGGCAATTCCATCTCCTGCGCACCCTAACACTCATTTATGTTGAATATTCATCTGCCTTGACCGGTTGCCAGTCAAATAGAATAAAGTTATTTCTTAGTAAAGAGAATAATCAAATTTTCAATAAAATAAAATAAAATAATAAAAAAGCTTTTGGAAAGTCTCTAGCTGAAGCTTCCTCCAAATAAATCACAGATTGAAAACCCTAATTTTCCAGTCTCAGCTTTTTGCAGAGAGCCTTATTGTTTTCTGAGAAAACTTCTTTCAAGGTTTGAATATTTAATTCCTTAAATTTTTGTTTTGTTTTTTTGTTTTTTTATGATTCTGATACTGCATTATTGATTCACAGATTGTGTTTTTATGTGTTTTTGTGCGTGTGAATTATTCAACATAATCTACACAGGAAACCCATTAAAACCCATTTACAAAGATTCTTGATTTCTGGGTTTTTATTTTTTTATGGTTTTGGATATGATTTAGCGGATAGCTTGATTAAGTTTGTGCATGAAAATATGAGTGTTGGTTTGGTTTGATATGTCTGCAAATATGTAAGGTAGTATTTGAGGATTTATGCTTGTTGGATTGGTTGTTTTATTAATGCTTTTCATGAATTCTCAAAGCATATAACATGTTAATAAGTAATAGTAATACAAGGTTCAGACAGATATGGTGTTCAAAGCTATCCATGTAGACGCAGGAAATTTTATATGTGAATTCGGTTTAGAAGGGTTTGTTGAAGAACATTTATTTATTTATTTATAATTATTTTCATGTTTGCTTTTTGATTAAGGCAAGGTTCTTTTTTTTGCTTGATACGAGATTGCTTTTGTGAGAGTGATACGCATTAATATTCTTGTACTTTTTGTGGTTTATAAATCTAATGCCATAAAAAAGTAGACGTTTCGTTTCTAGGATAACAATATTGGACTTTATATGTCTTTTCTTTCTTTTTTTTATCATCTTGAAATTGCCACGTTCCTAAGAGTGAGACACTTGGTTAGTAGTTAGATTGTGGGTTTCTCTTCAAGCTCCTGGATTGTAATAATTTTTCTGAAGCATAATCCATAGATATGATTATTTGTAATAAGATAAAGCTTTAATGATTGATCTCTCACATTTAATGTTACAACTTTCACTTTTGCTGCTTCGTTCTCTATCATGTACTTATTTTTGCAGTCCTCACAATTTGAAGTAGATAAAGTAGAAGAATTGTCCCCACACCTCTCCCCCCCCCCCCCCCCCCCCCCAAAAAAAAAAAAAAGTTTCAGTGGCCTAGTGCTGAAGCTCAATGTTTCATATTCTTTTCTTTCTCTTTGAGTTTCTTCTGTGGGTCTATAATATGGGTGCATTTGTCAAGAGGTTGAAGGAGAACAATCGGTTGTATTTTAGCTCTTTTAGAGGCTGCATGAATTTGTCAATGTCTCAGACTAGTAATGTAGTTTGTATAGTGCAATGAGTCCCAATAGTCTACAGAGGGACATGGTTATTTGGTTTTCTCAACTAAAAAACAATTGTAGATAGTATAAAAGTCTTGAAAGTAATAACTATGTAAACTTGTTAAAAATGTGTAAGAGCCTCATAGTATGCATATAATTTAATTAAATGAAAGTGGGATCTTTTACTAGTCTCCAGGCGAGTGTGGGAGACAGGTGGAAGATGTCGTTTTATAACTCTCTAAAGATAGCTTTTCTTTGAACAGGACATTTTTGCAGTTTTTGGCCATCTTTCATTGCTAAGCATATCTGTCTACTGTATGGGGGAATTTGTAATATTTGTCAAACACAATAGAAATAGAAGCATAAAATAATTGAGGCCAGTAAATATTTCTTACATCTTTTTGTTTCTTTATTTTTTTCTTTTACCTGACAGATTGCTGCCTTGATAGAATATCACATGGCTAGTGCTGATCATAAAAGTGAGCTTGAATGGATAGAGAGAGTCAGATCAGAGGGAGCTGTTCCACTTCTCGAGCCAGATAACTGTCCAAATGGCTGGGCTTCCCCGCCTGCAGACAAGTTCATGGTCAGAGGTCCAGAGTACTTCTCAACCAGAGTTAAAGTTCCCGCTGGTGAATATCTTCTAAAGCCTATTGGCTTTGATTGGATTAAAAGCTCCACAAAGATTGGGGAGGTCTTGAACGATCCAAACAACCGAGTTAGGAAGGTTATCGAGGACAAGTTTCCAGAAGGCAATAAGCCTTTTGTTTGGGCTTTCAATCTACAAGTCCCAAGCAAGGAAAATTATAGTGCTGTGGCATATTTTGCTGCAGTCAACCCTATTCCGGAGGGATCTTTGATGGATCAATTCTTGAAGGGCGACGATGCATTTAGGATGTCTAGGCTTAAATTGATAGCCAACATTGTCAAGGGTCCTTGGATTGTGAGAACTGCAGTTGGGGAGCAGGCCATATGCATAATTGGGCGTGCACTTTCCTGTAAGTACTGTTTAGCAGAGAATTTCTTAGAAGTTGATATAGATATTGGATCCTCCATGGTTGCAAGTGCCATAGTTCATCTGGCTATTGGTTACATCACAACACTTACTGTTGACCTAGCCTTTCTCATTGAAAGCCAAACGGAATCAGAGCTTCCAGAAAGAATATTAGGTGCTGTAAGATTTTCCGAGCTAAACCTTGCTTCGGCTCAGCCAATTGAATTGTCATCTGATAGAAGCGATGCTAATTTGCAGTCGTCCCTATCTACACGATTGTGGAAGTCAATTGGGCAGGGTTTTACCAACATTCTTCATCCTGGTGCTCAAGAAAGTGGCTCTAGCACTGGCTCAGTACATACTAATGGGGGTGTCGATCATGAAGACAGTTTCAAAGGCCTGAAGAAATGGTAAGTGTAACAAATGATGATCACATCAATAACTTCTTCAATTTTGACTGTGTGAATGTAATAGAACTAACAATTTGGTTCTATGAAGCAAGCTCTACCAGATGCTTCCTAAAAACTTGTCTCTTTTTATGTTGATGTGTGCACGAGTCTTTATGGTTTTTGGGTTTTTGAAAGAAGACTAGGGTGTTTACTATATAAGAAGTTTATAGGATTCTCAAAAAAGAAAAAAGAAAATTATATATACTTATCAAACGCACACGCACACGCACACGCACGCGCGCGCGCGCACACACACACACGCACAATAAGTTTTAGATTTTTAAAATTCTTGCTGCCCCCTCCCCCAATAAAATTGTTGCACTTTTTTTTAGTAAGTTATCTTTCTAGAAATAAATTGAATATGCATCTCTGATCCACCTCCTATTGCGCAAATTCTTCATTGATACTTTTTATTAATCAATCTCTTCCACTCTGTATTGAGTCTTGACTTTGTTTTTGTATTTAGGTTTCTTGTCTTTTGTACGTGTTTTATGGAATTTTCCATGGAGATATTTAGTTATCTACTCTAGATTTACCAGGGTTCTTTTGCAAATCTTCACAACAGGCTTTCTCTTTTTCCTTTTGTAGGGAAAACTACAAGGAAATGTGTTATGTCTAGCATGCATTTGTTGGCAATTCCATTTTTCTTGATCTTGATTTTTTTTTTTTACGAATACAAATACAAAACTGGCTATCTAAATGTTTTCTTATATTGTTCATCTCCTCCTTTTGACAATACATTTTATGATTGATGACATAATATTCATTGGCAGATCAACAACAGCAAGGTGAAGCGATATTTATGTTGACTCCTAGTCATGCCGTCTGCTTCTCTTAGGTTTATCAGTCCCTTGGGTAAGTTGTATGACCATGGGCAAGTCCATTAGGCATCTTCTTCATTAGTAGGATTTTAGATTTATTGGCTTTAGGAATATGGTATAGTAATTGTTTATTGTTTATTGTTTATTGTTTAAAGCTAAGAAAGTATATAAGCCTACCCCAAAAAGAGAAAAGAAAAAAAAAAATTAAGGACAGTAGCATTTTCTTTTGTAATGGATTTTATCATAAGTAGAATTTATTGAATTCCATTCGATTAAATTGAAGCAAAATTGCTATTGAATTTTATTTGAGCTGGTTCCTAATTCAAATGAATTTTTTTTATTGTTATTGTGATTGTTTTGTTCTGACTATGCAAGAATAGAGCAAGTCAGATCCACGTTTATTAATGTAAAACAGTGGTTCTGCAAGAAATTCTACTGCTATATTAGAACATTGAGGTTATCTATTGGTTTGGTTTTGTCTAAGCCAGTCAGCGTGTTATGCAGAGAGAACTTTGTAGCTGAAAATTTTTTGTTTTAGAAAAAACCTAACCTAAAAATTACCTACAAAAAGGCTGAACTGATTTTTTTTTTTTTTTTAATTCATATTTCTCAATGATCCAACATTCTTGTAACTCAACTGGTATCTTTTACTATTTTCAAATGAAACGTCATGGTTCAATTTCTTCCCTTCCCCCAACTATAGAATTATTATTAAAAAATAAGAAATAAATTCTCAGTGAGCTCTAATTCAAATGGTACCCTCTTCTTGTTAGTTGGGTGCATGCATAAAATTGTTCTCTCTATTTGGCCTATTAATTTTATGTATGTCATTGTTGAGTTGTCTTATGGGAAATATGACTCGAAACTAGCTAAAGTCTATTAGCCAAAAGGTTGGGTAATCCGTATTGGCGTCTTACTGCTGTATATATTTCTTTGTTTTAATAAGATATTTATTGTTTCTTTTTTTTTTTTATACGGATTTTTATTGTTTCAGTCGAGGGAAGAAAAAAGTGTTAAGTCGACATATCTAATGTATGCTCCATTAATATGCTTCACAACAAGTGTCGCATGTCATTTTTATTTTTATTTTTTGGGGTAATTCAGCTTTTTATTTATAGAAAAAAAAAACACAAATTACAAAGGAAAAATCCAAAATAAACTTGCAAAGGGAAACCTCCCTGCCTCAGCAACCAAAAACAAAACTAACCATAAAACCAAAGCAAGCCAAAACAAATGGCAAAGAAAAACACACTAACTACTGCACCAACAACTAAACAAAACATCTATAAGGCATCCCAACCAGTACCTTTAGCACAGCAACACATAGACTAGCACATTGGCAAAAGACAGCAGCACAAGATTTCAAGGATCAAATTAAAATACTTGGATCAATCCCCCAATTATAATAGATGGTAGCATTCAAAACTAACTTTTTGAACTTGGTTTTAAACCCCAACCTAGCTTTGACATCTTTAATAATGCTTCTCTTTAGTTGTTCTTCCGTTCAAATTCTTTCTTCGTGAATTATGGCATTTCTCTGCAGCCAAATATGGTAGACCGTTGCCCACCAAGCAAGTTTGCGAGCTATTACTCTCAGCCCCTTCCCTTTTAACTCTCTAGCCCCCCAAGCAATCAAATCCTCCCACACAAACTAAGCATTTGAAACTAGACACAACTTCATCATGTCATCCCAAATTCTTCTAAAGAAGATATGATCTCTACTTTCAAGGCAATTTCTACAAAAAACACATAAGCTATCACCCAAATACCCCCACCTGGCCATTTTATCTCGTGTGGACAGCTTGTTGATTGCGACTAACAATCCAATAAACGAATGCTTCAGGATAGTTAAATGGAACCAAAGCAGCTTCCACCACTCAACTTCACTAGATTTATCTCTAATCTCAGCATATGTTGCAGCACAAGAAAACTTCCCAGATTTAATAGCTTGTCAAAGGGCTTAATCCTCATCTTAAGCTCAACAAAGAATAGTTGACACTGAATAGTTACAAGGGCATCAGATCTAGTAAGTCTCCAAATCCATGTCTTATCTTTCAAACTAATAGAAACAATCTCACTTTCTTAGTTTGAGATGACAAAATGTTACTAATGGGGCTTAATCTCACACACCCACACTAATTTACAAACCTACTACAAAGAACTTGTGCTTTGGTGAAGTACAAAATGAAACATCCACTTTAATACAAAAGATTTTGGTTCCATTATGCTACACTAATCACGTAATATTATCTCTCATAAAAAAAAAAAAAAATCATGTACTATTTTCTTGTTTCATTTCATTGAATAATGGTATTAACTATTAAAAAATAGAAATGAAGTTATTGTACATTAATTTATATATATATATATATATATAATGAATGAATAGGTGACTTGTTTAGGCAAATGATGATGATACTTAAAATAGAAAGGTATTTATTGTACATTAATCTTTTATAATGAATGAATGAGTGATAGGATAGGAGGGAGGCAGATGAAGATGCTAAATGCCTAAATGACATATAACATTTTCTTTTTCTTTTATTTATTTATTTATTTATTTTTGAGAATGACAGCATTTTATGATTAACTAGGACTTAGGAGGTAACATGTAACTTATATGTTGATAATTGCAGTTTAGAACTTAAACATGGCTTGAGTTAAAATGCTACAAACTTAACTTCAAATAGGTTATGTGTTTTACAGTCTAATGAGAAGGGAGTATATATATTCCCATTTATTGTAATTTTACTTTGTTTTTGTTGGCCAAACCATTAGGAAAACAAAGAAAACAAGAAACTAGCTACTTGTAATCACAGAAATCATACTGAATCTGTGTAAAAATTGGGAATATTATCGACAATAAATCTGAACAGTGTCTGCCAACACAACACGACAATAATAGTACATCATTCCACCTATAATGCATCATAATGCATCTTGCAAAATAGTATATCCCATTATATACGTCATAATTCATAATGCATCATGTACATTTTATTATGCAATGTGGTGTATCATTCCATTATACAATATTCCACAATCTACACATTCAACCTAGCAAAAAGTCAAAAGACAAGACTTTGTATCATGGAAGTAAAGGACAAAGTTTCGCCATCAACAAATGTAGAGCATTTGAGGCTTTCTAATATTATAAGTAATAAGTTATGTCCTGATATATATTGATGATGTCAAAATCTCCTCAGTAAGTTGCAAGGTCTTCACGGCGTGGTATCGGCAAATGTAGAGCATAAGCCAAAAGGACCTCAAGGGGGTACCGGCGTGGTATCGGCCAATAACCCTCCGAATGTTAAGTTAGTGAATGCTTGTAACTCTAAAGTGCCAGAATTGGGTGAAGTTATGCGTACCTTCGTTCATGAGGGCTTGGGAATATTTATAGTGATGTAGAGTTGACGTCTGTGGAGTGTTTAAGAAGATATTTCCTTACCAGAACCACTCTCTATTGCGTGTTCCTTACAAAGCCTTTTTCCTTACCGGAACCACTCTCCATTGCGTGTTTCTTACGAAGCCTTTCTCTTACTAGAACCACTCTTTATTGCGTGGAGTGCAAGATATCTTCTTATGTGTAAGTGGGTAGGACAAGTCACGCTAACCCCGTCAGCTTCATACCTTCATCTTCTCTTCACACAGCTTTAACCCGTCAGCTTCCCATCAGCTCCGAGTTCACCACATCAGCTTTGAGCTATAGACCACATGTAGTTCCAAACGACAGAGAAGAAGCCGACTGGTTGGTCCATCTCATGCCTTTCCACTAACGGGTAACCACGCTTCTATTTCATACTTATCATATATATATATATATATATATATCATTCCATTGTGCAATATTCTACTGGTTATACGA
The DNA here is from genome assembly GCA_033629205.1 of Lithocarpus polystachyus. Taxonomy (NCBI): domain Eukaryota; kingdom Viridiplantae; phylum Streptophyta; class Magnoliopsida; order Fagales; family Fagaceae; genus Lithocarpus; species Lithocarpus polystachyus. The sequence goes on along the minus strand of CM066171.1, from coordinate 52,394,002 downwards.
GAGAGAGAGAGAGAGAGAGAGAGAGAGAGAGAGAGAGAGAGAGAGAGAGAGGCATTTTGGGGATTAGATCTAGAAAGGATGTGTCTCTTACAATATTATTGAAATTTCTGTTTTGCTTTTCTTTTTCTTTTTCTTTTTTTGAAGTAACATCTTGGGGTGTTTATAACTTCATATACTATATATCTGATTTCATTTTATTTTTAATTTCTATATAAAAGTTGGAGACACTTGCTGCAAAAGCATTGCTACATAACATGTGGCTTGTTTCCTTGTTGGTAGATGTTTCTGATGTTTGTTTCTTAAATTCCACGACATTGTATCAATTTCCTATTGGTTCTCATTCGTGATATTCACACAAAACGATGCCATTTTTGTGGTCCACAATTGTTTGACACCATTTTTGTGGAATGGTATTGTTTAGAGAGGCTTCATTTAACATGTAAAACAACATTATTTCATTAATCAAACGTATCTGGTCATGTCATACATGTAAAACAACACGCTTCAATGAAGTAAACCCAAAATCTTCTCGAGTAAATCCAAGCTTTTGTAGTTTTTAAATGGTCGGACGGATCAGTCTAAGCTATGTTAGGCACAGCAACAAAATCCATTTTTTGCTCAGATTTCACCAATTTCTTATATATATTGTCTTTGACTCATGTAACGCACACGAAAAATCGTGAAAAAGAGTGATTGTTCAATAAGTATTAATAAATAAAAATGTTCAATAAAAAAATTTGTAGAAAATATTAGCCATTGTTGTTAAATTAGACTTGATCATTTTTTGAAAAAAAAAATGGATTACTTTAATCCAATAAGAAAACTAGGAGTTCTTATAGAATTTAACTGACAGATAACAATTTACTATTTTTACTACTCAAAAAATTTAAAAACAATTGATATAATATTAATGGAGAAAAATATGTTTTTAAAAGTTTCGGTGACAACATGAGAAGTAAAGAGAAAAGTGTAATTGAAGTCACGGTTTATGCTTTTGCCCTGTCTGGTCCATAACTTTCAGCCGACACTATGTTGATGACATTTATCTCTTTGAAGATGAACTTTCTTTTATGTATAACATGTATAAAGTTGCTAATTTAGTTGGTAAAAGATTTGCATAATTCAGGCAAATCTTATGTTTAAGACAGCATAAGAAAGCTATTCGTCTACATATAAACTACCAACTTTAGGCCTCTTCAGAACCATCTTTGAAAGCAAGTACATCATTTTTGGAAGCCTAGGAATAACTTTTATTGTCTTATTTACAACATCAAAATTAAATTATCAGCATCACAATGTTCTTCATGAGTAATTCAGGATTCTAAGTGCAATACTTTCTCCTCTTACATAATACTAGATCCTACTAATTCAATTTATGATGAAACAAACCATTCACATGAGAGGAAAGAGCATTATTCTTGAAATATTGTATAAATTTTCATCCTTCACCAGTCCTCTTTTCCACTGTTAATCATGTCTTATCTTTTAAGTCATAGCAAAGACAATTACCATCATTTCCTGCACCAGCAAAGGCTCTGTCAAAAGCATTATGGAAGTACTTCTCATGTTCCTGGAACCAAAAATAGGTTTATGGACACTCTTTAAGACAATTGAATGCAAAAGAAAGGAGGGGGTGTTGTGACATTAATAACAATAATATGCAACTTCGCAGATAAGGTCTGCGTCAAAGATTCAAGTGAAAGACCAACTTTGTCAATTGGGCTGTTTAGGAGCATGCAAGCTCTCCAATCTATTTCTCTGTTAAAGGTTCAATCTTATTTAAGTAATTATACCAAAATGGTAAACGGAAGTTTTATCTGATGATTGCATTTCAATTAATCAACAACTCGAAAGTATTTGAAAATGCAGTAACCTCAAAGTAGACTAATTCATGAATTGAAATAGCACAAATCATTAACTTGAAGTTTTATATGGATTTCAAAGGAACAGTCCTTTCCACCATACCCTCCTGTCTTCACAGAGAAGGTGGAAATTTTGAGCTGGGATATAGAACAGATTGCAGCTGGAATTAATCAAGGGTTTATATTTTCAACAAGAATTTGTCCACAGAAACATTTACTAGATGTTTTAAATAACAAATCTGGCACTTAGGCTTCTCTACAGTAAATAAATTCAATCATCACCCTGCTGCCACAAAAGCTTCCTGGCAAAGATATCCACAAGATTGCTCCATTGTGAAGCACATAAAAGGCAAAGCAATTATCAGTCACCCAGGTCACACCACGAGTCACCAACAAGAATCAAACAGCCATTGCCAAATCAAAGCTTGATCAAACAAGTTCCAACAGAAGTACTTCGAGGATAGCACCACCAAAAAATTTATGCCAAACCATATGATTTGGGGCAAGGTCACATAAGCAGAGAGTGGCCAGATTGCTGGTTCATTGTCATATAACCAGATACGTTTTGAAGTTTCATTTTACCCAAATAGCATGCCATGTGTAACTCAATATGATATGACCTCTCAACCTAATCTACAAAAAATAAAAAATAGATAATAAAAAAAGGGCATAGCTCTCTGTCTTTAGGCTTCTTAATTGTATATAAGACCTACTAGAAATGCACGGTCAATGTTGTAAACAAATTCCTTTCATTTCATAGAGAAAACATTTGTAACAAAATATGGAGGATATTAACTAAACAGAGCTACAATTTCCAATTGACCACAAAGAATTTTGCAACTAAATGACAATGAACAAGAGTCTTCTGTACGGCATTGGGTAGCACAAAGATGCACCTGCCAATTAAATAAGTGGAAGAGTAGCACCTGAAACTTGCATTACCTTAGGAGATAACAATACAATATGGTTGCAGGAAACATGGACATATTAGCATTTTCATGTGTAGTTGTCTAGTCTGACAAATCAAAATCAAGCAACAAAAAAAATCCTGAGTGAGCCAAGCCCACATCAATAAGATATGATATGATCTTGACTAGTAATTACACAATTTCAGCATCTCCAATAGGTAAAGAACTCATCTGCAAGGTCCTACCATTACCTGATGCCATAAACCTCACAGATGGCAAGGAAGGATCTGTAACAGATTCAATCTCAAGAAAGTTGAAATCACAAGCACCAGATCGCTTCAAACTGAACACAAACATAAGCGCTGTCCATCCCAACATGGAAACTCCCCAGTAGTTGTTCATCCCATGAATCAAACCCCATGCAATAGCATACCCAGTAATGATTCCTGATAAATGCCCAAGAAAACTTGCTTGTGGAACAATAATTGAAGTAAAAATGAGTGACTCAAATGGTGCAAAACTAATGGGAAGCGAAAGAAACCCGAAAAGGTCCAACTTTGAAGAAGGTTGCTTCACAGCAAGAATCGTCATCCACCCAAAAACAACACAAGAATATCCAACAGCTGTCACTCTCCGAAAATACTCGACCTTGAACCTTTGGATCAGTACATGGTACATCCCTAAAACTAACACGCCTGATAACACAACCAAGACAAGTGTATACTGAAGATAATATGCCACACCAAGGCCCATATTCCCTAACTGTTCCACTACTCCAAGACTCCAAAGTGCACTCATATTAAAAACAAGATGAAGAACACTTATATGAGAAAATGCTGAGGTTATTATCCTCCAATGGTGCCCTTCAATGGAGGTTTCATAACTCAAACCCACATGTGAATAACCAATATTTTTCTTCTGTATGTAAAACCATATTGCACTACATATTCCTATAACACAACTTGTGGCTGGTTTTTCCAAGATCTCATAGAGCAAAGGCTTCCCCATCTATAACAACCCCTTTGACTTTCTCTTTTTCTCTCTCCACAATACTTCAAGCTAAATTACATAACAATGACAAATAAATTTTGGTACAACAAAACATGATATAGAGATTCTTCAAAGCCTCACAATAAAGGGCTTTGTAGAAAACTTAGAAATCCTTCATATACATGTAAAACCCAACTTAAAGTTCATCAATTTTAGGAGACCCAGATCGAGAAAACCCCCAAATACATGAAAATTTATACACCCCAATATTCAAATGGACCAAAAGCACCAATCTGAGAACTGGGTTTCTTGAAAATCAATCCAAAAACTTATCTTTCTCAGTGAATCTCCAAAAAGGTGCACAAAAGTTTCACGTACAACAATGTAAAAAAAAAAACTCGATTCAGATTTCTGTTTCAATGGTGATTATATGAATAAGGGTTTGCTGGATCAAATAAGCAAGGAATTAGGGTTTTGATGCAGAAAAGGCTCACCTTTTGGCTCCAAATCGATTCGAGTTCTTCGTTGGCACTTCGATTTTCTGGGACTTTCTAGTTTCTGCAACATATCAAAATAAAATATATGAACTTGCAAACGTTAAATTATCAAAATTACTAAAATGCCCTTCATTTGTTTTATTTTACTATATTTTATTACTTTTTTTGGGGCTACAAAACAAAGAGTTCTTTTTTTTTTTTTTTTTTTGGTTGAGAAGAGAGTGATTATTTATTAATATGGGTTTAAACTTTAAAGATTTTTGTTGTGACAAGAATTTTGTAGTTAAAATGTTTTTTTTTTTTTTTGGTTTTTAATTAGTCCTCTTTTTTTATTAACATTTAACAAGTCCTCTTTGATATATTTAAAATAAAAAATAATTAAAAAAAAACTTCGATAAGGGTTTAAATTGCACTGAATCTTAATAATAATAAAAAAAGGTTCAAATTGTACTTATCCGAGAGAGTATATACATTGTAATTTGTTACTATACTATTAAAAAAACATAAAATGCTTCAATCTTTGTGTGTGTGTGTGTGTGTTTTAAGGGCTTTGGCCCTTGATGTATATCATTTATAAGTCAAGGCTTCGGCGTGCATAATATAACACCCACAAAGTAAGAAAATATAGAATAAGGCTTTATAATTTTTTTTTTATGAAGAAAAGATCATGGACGTTGGTTATTTGTCCACGAAAAATTATCTTTCATCAACAATTAATCAATAATCCTTTTTAATTAGTAGGAAATGATTATGATTATGATTATAATTAGTAATTGTAAATTGAAATTAAGATTGTTCAAATTTGATTGTAAATTTACCTGAATTGAAGGGATTTGAGTCCCACAGATAACATGTTCCTCTCAAAAAGTACTTAGAAAAGCGATATTATCAATACACCATTTCATACAATATAGAAGTATTTGACTTAATCAGATGTTTCATAGTAATAAAAAAAAAAATTAGAAACCTCATATTAATAATTTAAATATCTATATATTTATTATATTGTGAGAATAATTTGTCATTATGAAAAGTCACATGTGTATGATTATTTTCTATTTTATTTTGTAGGACAATATTTCTTATCTTTTTTTAAAGTGTTTGTTTTTAAGGAAATGTCAACAAATGCTCGGGCATTGGTTTATGGCCTATTTTTACAAAAATTTTATAGAAAAACACTAAAATAATTAATTTTTTGGACAGTTTTACATATTTTTCATGATAATAGTGTTAAAACTTTTCTAATATAGTTTATTAACAAGTATCCTAATAGCATCTGTTAATATGACCGATAATACAAACAAGGGATTACAAGAGATATACTTGTGTAGATCTATCAGGTCAGGGTGGGTTTAGACTTTTAGGTTTCCATTTTAGTCTAAGCTTGAGCTGCTGTAGGTCTGTGATAAATAAAAAATAAAAAATAAAAAATAAAATCGGGCCTAATTGAAGGAGCCTGTAACGAGCATAAAGCAGTACTACAACATTTTTCCTTTTGCTTTTCATTCTTTCAGATATTCAAAATAGAAAATAATAATAATAATGTCAGAATTTGATTCATATATTTAGTTATTTCGTAAATTTAATGTAAATCTAGTAGATATTCATAAAAACTATATAAATTTGGAGAGTATACTTTAAAATTGTCAAGTTAGCGTACACAAATTTTAATTTTTTGATAGATAGTATGCATTTGGATACCGCTTATTTTGCTGAAAACTGAAAACTGAAAAAAAAAAATAAAAAAATAATTTTTCTACTATTTGCTACAATGTTATGCACTGTTCATTGCCCTAAAATCATTGTTCATGGCCAATGAACAGTGCATGATGCGGAGTTGAAGGAGAAAAAAAAAAAGCACAAGACGTCAAACGCCCAAACCGCAAACGTGATCCAAACAAACACATTAATGTGGGGGAGGGGTAGATAAGATTTGAACCACATTCACAAGATACTATAAAATATGCTATTATCATTAGGCTATCGCTTGAATCTCTTTATTACACAAGGTTAAGGGTTTTATCACTTGATGTACATGGATCATGTCATGTCAATTTGTGGTCTTATATATATATAATTTGATAGTTACATCTTACAACAATAAGACCAAGAGTTTTGTAACTTAATTGGTACTTCTGAATGTTTTCGCGAAGATATATAGGATTTAACTCCCCCTCCCCTTCTTTTAATCATCAAATTATTAAAAAAATAGTTATAATAAAAGAGATTTGAAACCTATACTTCTCCTCTAGATGTTAGTAATAAAATTATTTATAGTAAAATTGGTAGTAATTAACATTTTCGAATTTGTATTTTTGCGGTAGTTGTTGCAAGTTGCAAATCTATTTCAAATGACATCTTCTTCCTTTTAAAAATAACATAAAAAATGAAGTAGTAGGAAATTTATTGTAAAATTAGGAAGTTTGTTTATCCAAACTATTAAAAATAAATAACCAGAAGTGTAAAAGCTTGTCAATATTTCTTTTTAAAATTCAATTATTACAATAAGTAGGTAGGAAAAAATCGAACTCTAGTTCTTCTCGTAAAGAATATAAGAAATCTGGACAAAATTCTTGACAAATGTTTATCAATCTTGTGTAAATTCTTGACAAGTCTTTTCAATTTTGTGTCCTAACTCCTAACCCATTCAATGTTAGACAATTTTAAAGCATACCCTCCCAATCTTGTCAACTTTGATTTCTCTTTTCTTTCAAATTTTGTGTTCTGGTTGAAATTCTACCAGATTGTTACAATCACTACTAACTTATGCTCACTATGGGCACCTTCAACTCGGCCTCCAATGTTAGTATCACAAACCTACTAATGTCCAACCCAAGAATAGACTAAAATAAAATATTAAAGCCCAAATATATATATATATATATATATATACACACTTTTTTAAAGCAGAAAAGCCCAAGTCTAAATTGTTTTGCCTTGAAACCCGAAGGAGAGAAAAGCCCATTAAATAATCAATTTTTTTTGCTAATTATTCAGCAATCAGCATAAGCATTTCGTCATCATTGTTGCATTTATTTGAATAGGATTAGTGATCATCAAGCCACAACTCTATAGTTCTTGTTAACTGTGGCATCACAATCGCACAATGTCTCCACCTTTTTTTGGTTGAGAAAAATGTCTCCACCTAATACCATGACCAATACCATATAATAACTTTTAAATGTTGACATTTTGTGTAATACTGACATCACTGCAAATTTTTACGTAATATCAATATCTTGTCAAATCTGCCATTGAAGTATATGATTATGACAACACATACCTATACCAAATATTAAGATAGCCGATGATTTGAAAAAACTCTCGCATTTTAAAAAATAAAATTTAAAATTATGGTATTTTAATTTAAAAAATCTATCAAGCAATTTAATTTTAAATTGGTTGATAAATAATATTAGATCGGCATAAAATTTCATAGGCATGTTAAGCATATAAAAGACACAATGACCCTGGCAGAATATTAATCTACTTTTTTTTTTTTTTTTTTTGAGATAGGAATCTACTAGTTATTAAGCTGTGTGCTTGCACAAAGTCAGGACTTGGAGTTAAGGGGCAGCTCTCTTATTGGCCATGTGTGGTGACTCCGGCCTTCAACTTTGCTGCTTCGATGTTAAGGGTTTTTTTTTTTTTTTTTTTTTTTTTTTGGTGCGTGTGTTTGTTGCTAGGTAAGGACAAAATTATTTTGTTTTAAATTTTTAAAGGACTGGGTTGTTTTTTTTTTTTTATAATAAAATTGGTTGGTTGGGCTTAATTGTTTTCATTTTTGCTATTGGTAATTTTTGTTGTTAAGTTAATTGTTTTGGGCTTGTATATATTTTTTTAAATTTTATATCTATAATTTTTGTATGGCCTTTTAAAAAAGGAAAATTTTGAAGATTCAAAATTTTTTTTTTAAATTGTTGATGTAGTGAATGGTTATTGGTAAGTAAAAAAATAATATAAGTGGTGGATCCAAATATGAGCCAATAAAAATTAGCTATTTTAACAGTTTGTAAAAATATTGTAGAAAAGTTTGTGGCTATAATATTACTCTTAAAAGAATCAATGATATTGCTAGAGATGCAAAAAGTGTTATTTTATATAATAAAATTTTTAAAATTAATATATATATATATACACACACACACACACTAATATTTTTAAATTAAAAAAATGGGGGCTAATGCCCCCCCCCCCCCCTCTGTCCTTGTGTTTGTTGCTGAGTTGAGAGTTTTAAACTAATCTAGTTATTAATTAAATATATATTATATTGTTTGGATTGCACTGAAAATGAGATGTTTGCGTTTGGCATTTTTTTCCTAAGTCCCGTGCACTGTTTATGGGACCTGAAAATACGGAATTCAGCAAATTTTACTTTAAAACTGAGTCCTATAGTACTATTTGTTAGGTAATATACATGTTTGCATCGCATACAAAACATACGCAGCGGAAAATAAACGGATCTACTTCATTCGCAATTGATAACATGCACTATGTAGGTTTCAGAATATTAGAACAAGAGAGTGTACCTTGATGCGGTGAAATTCAAAACCGAATGAAGAAGTACTCGGGAACACTTTCAATCTTCACTCCAATTCTACTTAATGCCCAAGATGTGTGGTCTCTCAATCAGTTCTATGTTTTCTAGAGAGAATATGAAAGAGTATCTCTCTCCCTTATTTTCATCACCTTACACATACAACCATTTTATTCTATATAAAATTCTGTATGTTTCTCTCCACATAACTGATTATCTAATTGGGCTAGCTTTTTGGGCCTTCCCAATTGGGCTTTAGTGTGTGGCTTGGAGTGGGACCAAAAGGGAACAAATAATACACTAGCTCCAATGGGCCTTGGGCTTTCTGTCAACTCTTGACAAGTCCAAAGTTACCATTAATTATATTTAATACCACTATATAAATATAATTGCACTCTAGGCCTCATTAATAAATTATATCCCAAGACTTTATTATACATGCAACCCCTTCATAAAATATTCGTAGTAATACAAAGTCATGAATATAGACTGCCACTTTGTGAATTACTACATCTTAATCCTTGAGTACCCGGTTTAATCCTTTTAAGTTATTCACCATATATTTATAAAATCCAATTTCATAAATATATACTTTAGTCTTACTAAAGTGGTTAGGTCTAACTCTCTAAATAACTGAACCCATTAAACTTATCTCAAAGGAATATTTTATATCTCCGTTAAAAGACTATGAATTTCATCTTGAGAATATATGTTCCATCAACACTAAATGTGGCTGCCCAACATACTGAGGTTTTGACCGTTACTTTAGATCTCACTCCTGATATATCAAAGCAACCTACATTTTATGATCAGGTCAATTATTCTCTCAGGATTAAGAGTTCATGTGAATACAAGTCGTGAGATTTATTATTCAATTGACAGTCGTTAGGAGAATAATAAATCTCACAGCGGTCCAGTTCAATATGTCTTAACTCTTAAAACATATCAACATATTAACTAGAAGTCACCACTTCTATGATCAAGACAAATCATCGTAGTTAATATGTTATAGTCTTCGCAGATGAAATGCCCAATTTCATCACCGACTACGAACCAAAATTCTGAATTTACAAAGAACTTGTGATCTATATCTTCTATGACTAAATCACATAAATCACATACTATGCATCTCATGAACTATTTGATAATGTCCGAATATTCATGTTACCATTATTTTAGATAAGAATAAAACAACTTTATTAAACACAATATTAAGTCATACATCATTTCTCACATAATGTCATACATAATATCATACATAGCATCATACAATAGGATTTAAGGGCACATATCCTAACAATCTCCCACTTGCCCTAAAGACTATTGTGCACTAATCTAACTCACATTCCCTCCAAATGTGACTCGAAGGTCCTTTGAGGCAAGGCTTTGGTAAAGGGATCTGCTAGATTATTTGCACTTTCAATCTTTGCAACTACCACATCTCCACGAGCAACAATGTCTCGAATGATGTGGTACTTTCTCTCAATGTGCTTTCTTTTCTTGTGATTCCTTGGATCTTTGGATTGTGTAACTGCTCCACTATTGTCACAAAACAATGTGATAGGAACTTGCTCCATTCTCACTACACCAAGATCAGAAAGGAATTTCTTGAGCCAAACAGCTACCTTTGCCGCCTCACAAGCAGCAACATATTCAGCTTCCATGGTGGAGTCCGCAATACAAGATTGCTTAACACTCCTCCAACTTATGGCTCCACCTCCCAAGGTGAATATACATCCTGACATGGACTTTCTGAAATCTAGATCCGATTGAAAGTCTGAATCTGTATAGCCAATAGGAATCAAATGCTCATAACGGTAAACAAGCATATAATCTCTCGTTCTCCGTAGATACTTGAGAATATGCTTTACAGCTTGCCAATGTTGTGGTCCTAGATTTGATTGATATCGGCTGACCATGCCAACTGAAAAACAGATATCTGGTCTAGTACAAAGCATAGCATACATGAGACTTCCTACTGCAGAAGCATAAGGAACTTGTCTCATCATATTTTCTTCCTCTTGAGTCTTAGGCCTTTGGTCATCAGACAGAGGAACTCCATGTCTGAAAGGAAGTAATCATTTCTTGGAGTTTTGCATGCTAAACCGTTCTAGTACCTAATCTATATATCCAGCTTGTGATAAGCCTAACATCTTATTCTTACGATCTCGCCAAAGCTTGATCCCTAGAATAAAGTTAGCCTCGCCCAAGTCCTTCATATCAAATTGGCTTGACAACCAAACTTTTACTGATAACATTACACCTACATCATTTCCAATGAGTAAAATATCATCAACATAAAGCACTAGGAACATTACTACTTTGTCTTGATGTCTTTTGTACACACATGATTCATCAAGATTTTGTTCAAAACCAAATGATTTGATTGCTTGATCAAATCTAATGTTCCATGACCTAGATGCTTGCTTAAGTCCATAAATGGACCTATTCAACTTGCATACCATATGCTCTTGGTTCTTTGCTATGAAACCTTCTGGTTGCTTCATATAGATTTCCTTTTCAAGATTGCCATTAAGAAATGCAGTCTTGACATCCATTTGCCAAATCTCATAATCATAATGAGCAGCAATGGATAAGAGAATTCTGATAGATTTAAGCATTGCTACTGGTGAAAATGTTTCCTCATAATCAATACCTTCTTTTTAAGTATACCCTTTTGCCACTAGTCTTGCTTTAAAGGTTTCAACCTTTCCATCTATCCCTCTCTTCCTCTTGTAAACCTATTTGCAACTAACAGGTTTAATGCCGTTAGGTGCCTTTACAAGATCCCAAACTTGATTGGAATACATGGAATCTAATTATGATTTCATAGCTTGGACCCAATGATGTACATCTATATCATTTATTGCTTCTTCATAAGTGGAAGGATCAGTTTCGGTCTCCTCTGAGATAGCCTCATAAATCTCTCCAAGACCTATGAATCTTATAGGTGGCCTAACATTCCTCCCACTACGACGAGGCAACTGTGTACTAGACATCTCATGAGTAGTATCTTGTGGTGTATCCAATACAGCCACATCATCCCTAATTTCAACCATTGGTTGTTCAATTACAGGTTCATTCATTTCAGCCAAGACAACTCTACTTTTAGGGTTAAAATTATTCACATAATCATCTTCATAAAATTTGGCATGAGTGCTAACAAACACTTTGTTATCCTTATGATTATAGAATAAATAACCCTTGGTTTCCTTTGAATTCCCTAAAAACATGCATACTTCTGTTTTAGCTTCCAATTTATCAGACTTCCCTTTCAACACATGTGCTGAACATCCCCAAATGTGGAGATATTTCATACTAGGCTTGCGCCCACTCCACAATTCCATAGGTGTGTTGGGAACAGATTTTGATGGAACTAAATTCAAAATATGCATTGCAGTTTTTAGTGCATATTCCCAAAAGGAAACTAGTAAAGTTGAGTAACTTATCATGGACCTAACCATTTCTAAAAGAGTCTTATTCCTTCTTTCTACTACATCATTTTGTTAGGGAGTTCCAGGTGCAGTCAATTGGGATACAATCCCATTTTGAGTTAAGTAATCCTTGAAATCCCCAAGAAGGTATTCGCTACCACGATCAGATCGAAAGGCCTTTATGTATTTACCCAATTGATTCTCAACTTCAGCCCTAAACTCTTTGAATTTTTCAAAGGCTTCAGACTTCCGTCTCATTAGGTACACATAATCAAATCTAGAGTAATCATCGGTGAAAGTGATGAAGTACTCATAACCTCCTTTTGCTTGGGTTGACATAGGACCACAAACATTCGTATGAACTAATTCTAGCAACTCTTGGGCTCTTCTGTCTTTTGCATTAAAAGGTCGTTTGGTCATTTTTCCTTCCAAACAAGATTCACAAACTGGAAATTCATCAAAGTCCAATGGCTCTAAGAGACCATCTTTGATCAGTCTTTGAATTCTGTTTGGATTAATATGACCCAAACGCAAGTGCCAAAGATATGCATCATTAGTAGAAGGAAACTTTCTCTTTAATGATTTTACATGAGAGTTATTATCTAATTCAGAATTATATAATTCATGCTTATCAGGAGTTAAAATATAAAGACCATCCACAATATTGCCAGAACAGATAAATGTTTTACCCTTCTTTATTACAACATTGTCTTTAAGGATAACACAATATCCACTTTTACCTAAATAAGTTGCAGAAATTAAATTCCTACGAACATTAGGTACATATAGACAGTCATTTAATATTAAAACTCTTGATTCAAAATATAAATTAAACACTCCAATAGCTACAACTGGAATCCTACTCCCATCAGCCAAGGTCAGAAACAACTCTCCTTCTTTAAGTCTTTTAGTCTCCTAGAACCCCTGAAAGAATAGCAGATGATTAGTACAACCTGAATTCACACACCAGGAATCCGTGGGATTTTGTATCAAACATATTTCAAGAAGAAATGAAATTTTCATACCCTTATTGGCAGCCTTGAACTTTGGACAATTCCTCTTCCAATGTCTTTTCTCACCACAATGGAAACATTTTCCTTTCAGCTTCTTTCCTTTGTCGGCAACCCCTAAGACAATTTGTTTACCTTCCTGCTTAGTGAAGTCCTTCTTCTTCTTCTTCTTACCATTGCCTTTCGACTTAGGTTGAGAAGTAGAACCTTCACCCACATTGGCTTCAACATTAGAAGTACCAAGGATGCCTTCTGCCGCTACCAACTCATTCATTAATTCAGACAAAGAATAAATCTTTTTGTTCATGTTATAATTAAGTTTGAATTCCTTGAATGATTCCGGTAGTGACTGGAGTATCATATCCACTTGGGATTCTCCATCAATGTCGGCACCCAAAACTTCCAATGTATTCAGATTAGAAATCATTGTAAGACAATGTTCTCTCACTGAACTACCTTCAGCCATTTTGGTATTATAAATTTGCCTCATGGTTTCTTGCCTTGCAGAACGGCCTTGTTCACCAAACATCTCCTTCAGACTTAGCATAATGTCCGAAGCTAGTTCTACATCCTGCATTTGATGCTGTAGAACATTTGAGATGGACGCTAGGATGTAGCACTTGGCCATTTCATTATATTTCTGCCAACGATCATATTGTTGTTTTTCCTCAAGAGGAGCATCTAATGAAGGAAAGCTAGGACATGGTTGAGTAAGCACATATTTGTGCTCTTAAGCTGTGAGAACTATGTCCAAATTTCTTTTCCAGTCAACATAATTGGTTCCAATCAGTTTGTTTTGATTAAGAATGCTAACAAGTGGGCTAAATGATGCCATGTTCAAATCTGAAATAATAAACATGAATATAATAAGTAAACTGGACATTATCAATTTAGCATATAAGCATATAATATGGAATCTTAATAAAACCATAAAATAATATATGCAACGACAACCCAATCTATGTCTATAATTCCTTGGTAGCAAGTTTATTATAAACACATCAATCAGTTGAGAACTATTCTCATTATTAGTGTCACAACCCAAATCCATGGAACATGAATTTAGATGCATGACAAACTTCCCAAACTGATATAACTCCATAAACATAAATAATCCGAAATAAATTATAACTCCAAAGAAATCAATACTCTTAAATAAACCTCTTACAAAAGTCTAAACTCCACAAATTGGAAATAGATGAATTACAAAAATAAAGGTAACTGAAACTCTATAAGTCTTCAAATCACATTGAAGTCATCTACAACTGCCACGCTCTACCTTGCACCTTACAAAGCGATCCAAGAATTCTATCTTTCCAACTACACTTTAATCTGAAAATATTAATTGATGGGGTGAGCCACACATCTAGTAAGTAATTACACAGAATACACAACGGAATAGAGTCAAGCAAAGCACGAGTTAATTTCATAATTTCACTCAAAATATTCGAAATAAGTTTTCCAAACATGTAACAAATCACTTATTACAAATATAATCAAACCTTAAAGTCATTCGAAAACACATACAGATAATTGATCAGAGCACAGTATCACATATACACATCACATATTCTCACATACAATCCTGTGAGCGGATACCAACATCTAACCCCTGCTGGTGAGGGATCAACACATATTCTCACATACAATCCTGTGAGCGGATTTACACATATATCTGATATATCTGATCAATTCTAAGAACACTTATTTTGGATCACATATCACAAAAACAGCATTTATACAAAATATAATAATTTACTTGATATTAACAATTATTCTAAAAACAGGAGCATATCAAAGATCACAATATCGAATAAAACATAAATCAAAGGATGCTTGACTCTCTTAGGGAATGAATAAGAACTGAAGAGTTTATGTAAATATTTTTACAATTCTTGATTAAGTTTGGAAATCCAATTTGCTAAAAGAAACGTATTAAATACCATTTGTAGAATAAGAATATGACTTTGGAATCACTTGGTTTTAACAATTTAAGAATAAGAATCTTTTTAGAAAACTTACTTTGTAACTCAATTATTTTCGGAAAATAGTTAAATTTAAAAATCATCTTTTAAATAAAATTTGGTCATTCAAAACGTTATCTAAAATTCTAAATTTCTCTTTAAAACGTTTTTTTTTTTTTTTTTACAAGACAAAGTTTCTCTTTCAATAATGTAAAAATACTTTTTGATAAACCTTTAAAAATGTAAGCTAAAAAAAAAATATAACTTTTGAAAATCTTAACTTCTAAGAACCTAAAGAACAAAACTTGTGCATATTATGCATAATTACTTACCGTGCTTGAATCACTTTGAAATTCCAGCCAAAACAACCTCCAAAAAGCCTCAAAACACTCTTAAATAGGACCTATAATCAATCATGAAAATATACTTAATATCCTCTACCAAATATAAAGCTTATAGAACTATAAAAATTGACTCACCAAAATTATACTTTGCTGAACTAATTACCCTTTTAACACTAAATTATTGTTCCTCTAACCAATAGTATTCTAACCAATAATATTTCCTTGAATTAATCGAAACTCATATTGCCATGAGGACGGCAGTAGCCAAAATGTCATTGACCTAGGATTTAATATTAAACCCCAAAGAAAAACAATGTCAAAATCATCCTAATATATAACCCAAAATGTTAATGCCATATTCATGACTAAGATTGGAATTCCATGATTTTTTTTTTTAATTACTAACCGTAGGCAACCTAGTGATGGAATCATGTATAGATTAGTTTCAAATTAATCTATTTTATAAATAGCCACAATAGAAACCGTAAGCCATTCTAATATATATATATATATATATATATATATATATGAATAACCCCAATTGAAATTCTAGGCTGCCTTGAAGTACTCTCTAACATCCAAATATATATATTTAAAGCATCCAGAGAAGATCCCTACCCGTAGTACCTAGCAGCCCAAATCATGTATTGACTAAAACTTTTCTTGAAACTTAAAACAATACTATAGATTACAATAGAGTTAATGATTCAGCACTAGTACCAGGTGGCGTTAACTCCAAGACCCTATAAGACTAAATCCTTATATATATTTCTATATAAATAAAATAAAAAAAATCTCAATTCATGTACTGTTACGGGCTTGCAAGGATTTGTGTAAAATTCTCTTAATGGCATAAAAACAAGAACCCCCCTTTTTTTTAATCTATAAATTTTTCCTACCTGATCGTCATGCTAAAGCTGTAAGACCCTAAACTTCTAAAGGCTTATCTTCATACGTTCATATGGAAAAAATCACGCAAACTCTTTTTTTTTTTTTTTTTTTTTTGTCTCTAACAGTTAGAAATCATACCTTGAGCAAATTGCTTGTCTCTTCAATTGTATGTGCTCTAAACTCCAAGGAAAAATCTCTTAGCTTCTTTGATAAAACCCTTTCTATGAAAACCCTAATTATCTCTTCCTCTACCCTGTAGTTTAAAATTAGAGATGTGGGCTTAGTGAGGTAGTGGGCTGCAGTTACTAATAAAAAGAATACCTACGGCCCATCAATATATATAAAAGAAATTTTAATATTAACCTTAAATAAAAGTATGTGGGGTATTACAATTAGTGCCATCATGATAACTCTTATCAAACACTAATAATATGCCGTATTATCTTTAGCCTCTAAGTAATAATGACATAGCTCCTTTGGGAGGTTAACATTAAATTTAGTCTAGTGTACATCATTATCTAGAATCATGTGTAGCCACATTTCATCTTCCTTTATGGTGTTTAAACTTGTAGTACCATAGAACAAAACACCCTCCTTTGGGATCGCGAGGCATATACGCCAAGACGAGGTGCTTGTCTACACTACTTTAAACGGGTAAGTTCAATCCTGTAGTACTATGAAGTAAACACCCTCCTTTGGGATCGCGAGCCATATACGCCGAGACGAGGTGCTTAGCTCACACTACTATGAACCGATAATGGAGGCCGTGAGATCCAACCCTTGTATCTCTCTCCCACTAGATGTTTTAAATTAAAGGTTTTTATCTTTAAGCATGCATAAACTAATTATACACAGCTTTGCACTTTATACTAAGCACTTTTTTTTACGAAAAAGGCGTAAGAAAAAATAGTGAAAACACAAAATTTAATCACACACTTTTTAAGTTTGAAAAAACTTAGAAAAATTCAGATTTTCCTTCTTTGGATCGATCGAATGTGCCCCTCGATCGGTCGAAAAAATAAAACAATTCGAACTTGACCTTCTGACTTATTCGATTGATGCTCGATCGCTTCTCGATCGATCGAAAAGAAAATTCGATCGATCGACTAGTAATCGAATATCAATCGATTCAAAAAGATTGGTCTCTGTTTTACTCGATCGATCGAAAGTAAATTTCGATCGATCGAAACTCGTAAAACTCGAATTTTCAGAAATTCTTCTAAGGCAGTTTTCAACGGTTTTGCATGCATAAACAACCATCATACGAAAATGATAGATAGAGATTGATATCAAAACTGAAATATATTGATGCTATAGCCTTAAAGATCAATTTAACATTCTTAAATTCATATTTAAACAACATCATAACATCAATATCAGTTTTTATCAAATCATAGTTTCAACAACCATGCAGAAAATGAAATGTATAATCCTCTATCAACTTGAAACTATTATCTCGAATTCCAAAACGCACAAAACATGTTATACAGATTCGAAATGAAGACTGCTCTGATACCAATGTTAGGTAATATACAAGTTTGCATCGCATACAAAACATACGCAGCGGAAAATAAACGGATCTACTTCATTCGCAATTGATAACATGCACTATGTAGGTTTCAGAATATTAGAACAAGAGAGTGTACCTTGATGCGGTGAAATTCAAAACCGAATGAAGAAGTACTCGGGAACACTTTCAATCTTCACTCCAATTCCACTTGATGCCCAAGATGTGTGGTCTCTCAATCAGTTCTATGTTTTCTAGAGAGAATATGAAAGAGTATCTCTCTCCCTTATTTTCAACACCTTACACATACAAACCATTTCATTCTATATAAAATTCTGTATGTTTCTCTCCACATAACTGATTATCTAATTGGGCTAGCCTTTTGGGCCTTCCCAATTGGGCTTTAGTGTGTGGTTTGGAGTGGGACCAAAAGGGAACAAATAAGACACTAGCTCCAATGGGCCTTGGGCTTTCTGTCAACTCTTGACAAGTCCAAAGTTACCATTAATTATATTTAATACCACTATATAAATATAATTGCACTCTAGGCCTCATTAATAAATTATATCCCAAGACTTTATTATACATGCAACCCCTTCATAAAATATTCGTAGTAATACAAAGTCATGAATATAGACTGCCACTTTGTGAATTACTACATCTTAATCCTTGAGTACCCGGTTTAATCCTTTTAAGTTATTCACCATATATTTATAAAATCCAATTTCATAAATATATACTTTAGTCTTACTAAAGTGGTTAGGCCTAACTCTCTAAATAACTGAACCCATTAAACTTATCTCAAGGGAATATTTTATATCTCCGTTAAGAGACTATGAATTCCATCTTGAGAATATATGTTCCATCAACACTAAATGTGGTTGCCCAACATACTGAGATTTTGACCGTTACTTTAGATCTCACTCCTGATATATCAAAGCAACCTACATTTCATGATCAGGTCCATTATTCTCTCAGGATTAAGAGTTCATGTGAATACAAGTCGTGAGATTTATTATTCAATTGACAGTCGTTAGGAGAATAATAAATCTTACAGCGGTCCAGTTCAATATGTCTTAACTCTTAAAACATATCAACATATTAACTAGAAGTCACCACTTCCATGATCAAGACAAATCATCATAGTTAATATGTTATAGTCTTCGCAGATGAAATGCCCAATTTCATCACCGACTACGAACCAAAATTATGAGTTTACAAAGAACTTGTGATCTATATCTTCTGTGACTAAATCACATACTATGCATCACATGGACTATTTGATAATGTCTGAATATTCATGTTACCATTATTTTAGATAAGAATAAAACAACTTTATTAAACACAATATTAAGTCATACATCATTTCTCACATAATGTCATACATAATATCATACATAGCATCATACAATAGGATTTAAGGGCACATATCCTAACACTATTCACATATTTAAAAATTATTTTGCAACAGTTTTTACAGCAATAAATTTTCACTTTTCAACAATAAGCGATATCTAGACAGAATTAGTCTTCAATAACTTTTTTTTCCTAGATGATGAAAATACTTACATACTTTTAGTATATGGGAAGATTATCAACTCACTCAAATGTTGCAATCATAATATTTAATAACTTTTATTCAAATTAATATTTTGACAATCCTACTTTTTTTTTTTTTCGAGGGGATGACAATCCTACTTTAGACCAATGTCCAAGCTTAGCTCTGTCCCTGTGTTTGTTGCTGAGGTGAGAGTTTTAAATTAATCTAGTTATTAGTCTTCAGTAACTTTTTTTTCCTAGATAATTAAAATACTTACATACTTTTAGTATATGGGGAGATTACCAACTCACTGAAATGTTGCAGTCATAATATGTAATAACTTTTATTCAAATTAATATTTTGACAATCCTACTTTCTTTCTTTTTTGTGGAAGAATTAGGAGGTCTTTTATAATAATAATAATAATAATAAACCGATAGGATTATGGATCATATGGTCCAACACAAATTTGACAGCATTCTAGAGTTGGTGAATGCTACACTAAGGGATTAGGTAAAAGGTCTTTCTGAAATAACAATTAATAACATCATCATCATCATCATTATCCTAGGTGTAATGACTCTCTATTTGGTCATATGAGGGAAAGCCATTAAGAAGATTAATCTCTTGAAAGATACATAATTCTTTTCAAGTGTAATTCCTTGTGACTTCATAGCACTAACAATTACCTAACCATATCAACCATTGGAGGGACACTCCAAAAGTGTTTTTCCCATTCTTCTGTTTTTTTTTTCCTGGGTGTAAAGTGTTAAAGAAATCAGTTGTTGAGGATACAAAATCTTGGGTGCAACCAAAGCCACCAAACCATAACACATTTTCTCTGTGGTTTAACTACTATCCCTTTTTTCTAATTAGAAGAAATTGCATTGTTCCCATACCCCTATATAAATACTTCACTTACATTCTCAACATGCCAATTGCCATTTGCAATGCGACATGCCAAAGTCCGTCCAGTCACTATGTCCTATTATTGGTCCGAAAAACGTACCAATGTAGCCCTTCAGCTCACTGATAATTGGCAAGAAAATTATGGAATTGGACGTCGCCATGATCGCGATTACTGGTATGCAAGACGAGCATTTCTGAACAGTTATCATTTCTCAGAAGAAAATGGTTTCAAGTACAAGGTACGGAGGTCAGTGAAAGAGCTCAACAAGGTGGCCACCAGGGTTGTAACTGACATTCGTCAAAAAATGTCTAATAGAAAGCTAGTAATTAGGGTTTACAGGTTCACTGTGGCTTTGCAATCTCTGGTTCTTCTAAGTATAAGGTGTTTTACACCATGGTTGAATAAAAGAGATTCTAAGCCATGACCCATTACTCAATGGGTTGGTTGCATAAGTGACTACATGACTACATGTATTGTCACTATGGAATTGGATTAAAGTGTGGTAAATCTCGTTTACTACTATAGTTGTCGTTAATCTTGTTTTCAATTTTAATGTAATTTTCCGATAGTAATCGGAATATTGCTTTTGATGATTTGCATGGATACTTCAGTTTCGGAGCTGTATAAGTACTAAATAAAAAGGGATAAGTGATTAAATAACTTAGAAATTATGTCTCTTTGCTTTCTTAAAGCTTCTTATAAATTATATTCCAATGATACTACGAGCTTGCATTGATACCTCCCAGTCTCAATTTTTTTTTTTTTTTTTCCAATAGCTAAACTTCCTATACCATATAGTTCAGCCAGATAGAACGAGTGAAAAAGACAAGAAAAAAAAAAGTAAAATGAAAAAAAGAAAATGCAGTGCATCACAATTTACATATGGACCACCACATAGTTTTTTAAATAGGGACACTTAAGAATGAATCAACCTACTCTACGAAAAAGTTATGTGGGTTAGTGTGTCAGAGTTATGTAATGACCCCCTCACATGGGTCTTTACTCTTTTGCTCCAAAAATCAACGCGTGTTACGGTGTGTATACGTTTGAATAGGAATTATTTTCTTGCGTTTTGCGTTTTTTTTTTTTTTTATGCACACGTTTCAGTTTTTAGAAGACAAAGGACCTTCTCACATGGTCTTTACTCTTTTGCTCCAAAAATCAACACAACGTTCTATACGAGCTTCAGAAGTATGAAAGTTAAAGAAAAAAAAAATTAAATAAGAAAATAATAGGACCACAAGCTTGGTTGTAGTATGCAACTTCTATTAAAAAAATTAATATGACTATATTTTTTGAAAATTTAACTGTTAAATTATATGTTTTTTATGTAATTAACATGCATGTCAAATTTCGTATTAATCGAATGTTATTTACTATTTGATTTTTTAAACTTATTTTTTATTTATAATTTTAATAATTCAAAAACTTGAAAATTAAACATTTAGTTGATGATATACTTATTGATCTTTTTGAAACTTTGCAAGCTTAAAATAAATAAAAAGAAAATGTAGTCCAACTTTAGATTAATAAAAATTTATATTTAATAAGAAGATATCGAGTGGAGTTGTAGTCATTCACTAAAATAATTATGACAACACATACCTATCTTGCTTGCCAAATTCCAAATATTAAGATAACAGATGATTAGAAGAAACTCTCGCATTTTAAAAAATAAAAAATAAAATTATGGTATTTTTATTTAAAAAATCCATCAAGCAATTTAATGTTGAATTGGATGATATATAATATTAGATTTGCATGAAATTTCATAGGCTTGTTAAGCATATGAAAGACATGATGAACTTGGCAAAATTTTAATCTACTTTCTTTTTTTTCTTTCTGTTTTTTTGAGATAAGAATCTACTTGTTATTAATCTATGTGCTTGTACAGAAATGAAGTGAGAAGTCAGGACTTGGATTTAGGAGGGTAGTTCTCCTGTTGGCTGCGTGTGGTGACTCTCGCCTCCGGCTTTGCAGCTTAGACGCTGAGGGTTTTTTATTTTTATATTTATTTTTTTGCATGTGTTTGTTACTAGTTAAGGACAAAATTATTTTGTTTGAAATTTTTTAAAGGGTTGGGTTGTTTGTTTTGAGTAAAATTGGTTGGTTGAGATTAATTGTTTTTAATTTTTGTATTGATAATTTTTGTTGTTGCGTTAATTGTTTTGGACTTATATATATTGTTTTAAATTTTATATCTATAAATTATTTTATGGCCTTTAAAATGAGGAAAAAAATGTTAAAAGATACTCTTTTTTTTTAATATATATATATATATATATATATATAAGTTGTTGATGCAGTGAGTGGATATTAGTAAGAAAAAAAGTGATACAAATGGTGAGCCCAGATAAGAATTATTAAGAATTGACTATTTTAATAGTTTGTAAAAATATTATAGAAAAGTTTGTAATTATAGTATTACTTTTTAAAAAATCAATGATATTGTAGGAAGGGAGCAAAGTGTAATTTTAAAGAATAAAATTACTAAAATTAATACTATACATATACTAATATTTTTAAATAAAAAAAATAGGAGGGCCATTGCTCCCAAAGTCCAAGCTTATCTCCGTCCCTATGCTTGTTGCAGAGGTGAGAGAGTTTTAAATTAATCTAGTCATTAGTCTTCAATAAATTTTTTTTTCCTACATGATTAAAATACTTACATACTTTTAGTATATATGGGGAGATTACCAACCCACTCAAATGGTGCAATCATAATATTTAATAACTTTTAGTCAAATTAATATTTTGGCAATCCTATTTAGATGATGTATTCTTATTACGTAAAAGATTGTATTAAATGTCATATCAATTAATTGTCATTCCCTTGACTATCACAACAACAACAACAAAAGAAGAAGCTGATGTTGTTTTTTCTATGTACACGCATATTTAGGGGGGTCTTTAATAATAATAATAATAATAATTAAAAAAAAAAAAAAAAACCGATAGGATTATGGTTCATATAGTCCTACACAAATTTGACAGCATTCTAGAGTTGGTGAATGCCACACTAATGGATTAGCTAAAAGGTCTTTCTGAAATAACAATTAATAGCATCATCCTAGTCTCCTAGATGTA
This sequence comes from Lithocarpus polystachyus, assembly GCA_033629205.1. Taxonomy (NCBI): domain Eukaryota; kingdom Viridiplantae; phylum Streptophyta; class Magnoliopsida; order Fagales; family Fagaceae; genus Lithocarpus; species Lithocarpus polystachyus. Next base: position 52,370,521 of record CM066171.1, on the reverse strand, counting down.
ATGACTCCCTATTTGGTCTTATGAGGAAAAGTCGTTAAGAAGATTAATCTCTTGAAAGATACATACTTCTATTCAAGTAATTCCTTGTAGCTTCTTAGCACTAACAATTACCTAACCGTATCAACCATTGAAGAGACACTCCAAAAGTGTTTTTCCCATTCTTCTGTTTTTTTCTGGGTGCAGAGTGTTAAAGAAATCAGTTGTAAAGGTTACAAAATCTTGGGTGCAACCAAAGCCATTCTTCTCTATGGTTTAACTACTATCCCTTTTTTTCTAATTAGAAGAAATTGCATTGTTCTCATACTCCTATGTAAGTGCTTCACTTACATTCTCAACATGCCAATTGCCATTTGCAATTATTGGTCCAAAAAACGTACCAATGTAACCATTTATTGGTCCAAAAAATGTACCAATGTAACCCTTCAGCTCGCTAATAATTGGCAAGAAAATTATGGAATTGGACGTCACCATGATCGCGATTATTGATATGCAAGACAGGCATTTCTGAATAGTTATCATTCCTCAAAACAAAATGGTTTCAAGTACAAGTTACAGAGGTCAGTGAAGGAGCTCAACGAGGTGGCCACCAGGGTTGTAACAAACATTCGTCGAAAAATGTCTAAGAGAAAGATTGGAATTATGGTCTACAGGTTCACTGTGGCTTTGCAATCTTTGGCTCTTCTAAGTATAAGGTGTTTTACACCATTGTTGAATAAAAGAGATTCTAAGCCATGACCTATTACTCAATGGGTTGGTTGCATACCTGACTACATAACTATATGTATAGTCACTTAGGGTCCGTTCAGTTAGAGGAGTGGAAAAATAGGAGGATTAAAAATTGTGAGAAGATGGAAAAGTGGGAGGATGGAAAATATTTAGTTTTCCCTCTTGTGTGTTCGGTTGGAGGGGTGGATTAATGAGAGGGTAGAAAACTCTTTTGTTTGGTTGGAGAGAAAAAGGGAAGGATGGAAAATATAATTTATATAAATTGACTATTATACCATTGTTATATAATATGTAAGAAATAAATTTATTTATACTCATTAAATAATATAAAATTTATCATATCATATATATAAATTTATATTATTATTTTTATTATTAAAATGTCAGGTCATGTTGAAAAAAAAAAAGAGAGAGAGAGAAGAGACCAGGTCACGTTGAAGAAAAGAAAAGAAAAAAAAACGTAGGTCACGTTTGAAAGAAAAAAAACTTCAGGTCACGTTGAAACAAAAAAGAAGAAGAGACATTCAGTCACATTGAAAAAAGAAAAAAAAAAGAAAAAAGAAAAAAAGACCTTCAAGTCACGTTGAAACAAAAAAATAATAAAAAAAAAAAGAAAAAAAGAAAGAAGAAAGAAGAGTCGTTTAGTAACATTGAAAAAAAAAAAAAAAAAAGAGGAGAAGAGAATGTTGAAAAAAAATAGGTGGGAATAGGACATTTTTGTAAAAGTGCTGCTATAGAACTTTTCTCTCCAGATTTTCCTTCCGATTTGGAAGGAAAAAAACCGTGGGCCCAGAGAGAAAACTTTCTTCCGAATTTTCTCTCCTTCCTATTTTCCTTCCCCAAAAGAACAGTGAAAAACAATATTTTTTACCATATTTTCCTCTTTGTTTTCCATCCTCTTTATTTTCACTCCAAACAAACGGAGCCTAAGGAATTGGATTAAAGTGTGGTAAATCTTGTTTCCTACTATAGTTTTGGTTAATCTTGTTTTCAATTTTAATGTAATTTTCCGATAGTAATGGGAATATTGCAGCAGTTTTACATATAAGTTTGTTTGCTTTTGATGATTTGCATACATACTTCAGTTTCGGAGCTGTTTAATAAGTACTAAATAAAAAGGGGTAAGTGATTAAATAACTTAGAAATTATGTCTCTTTGCTTTCTTAAAGCTTCTTATCAATTATGTTCCAATGATCCTACAAGCTTGCATTGGTACCTCCCAGTCTCAAAATTTTTATCTTTTATTATTATTACTATTATTATTATTATTATTATTATTTTCCAATAGCGGGTGTTTGGTGAAGTAGTTTGAAAATTATTGTTTATTATTTTTTGAAATACGTGTGGATAAAAAAGTGTGTAAAAATATATAAAATACTGCTTAAAAACTGAAAATTGCTGTATAAAAACACAAAGCAAACAGATAAGCTTCCTATACCATATAGTTCAGCCAGATAGAACGAGTGAAAAAAAAAAAGAAAAAAGAAAATGCAATGCATCACAATTCACACATGGACCACCACATTGTTTTTTAAATAGTGATACTTAAGGATGAATCAACCTACTCTAGGAACACAAACAACCAACCTACTCTAGGAAAAAGTTGTGTGTCAGTGTTATATAACGACCTCCTCACATGGGTCTTTACTCTTCTGCTCGAAAAATCAACACAATGTAAACGAGCTTCAGATGCATGAAAGTTAAAGAAAAAAAAAAATAATAATAATAATAAGATTACAAATTTGGATGTAGCCAATAGGTACCACTTCTATTAAAAATATTAACATAATTACGTAATTTTAAAATTTAACTGTTGAATTATATATTTTTTACATAATTAATATGCATGTCAAATTTCGTACTAATCGAATATTATTTATTATTTAATTTATAAACTCAATTTTTTTATAATTTAATAATACAAAAACTTAAAATTTAAACATGTAATTGATGATATACTTATTGATCTTTTTAAAATTTTGCAAGCTTGAAATAAATAAGAAGAAAATGTAATCCAACTTTGGATTTATGAAAATTCATATATAATAAAAAGATATTGAGTAGAGTTGTAGTTATTAGCTATAACTAAATTTGTAACTAAATTTTATCCAAAATAATTATAAGATTTTAGGATTTTTTTTTTCTAAGTAAAAGGAAGGAGAGAATGAAATTTACATGAACTCCAAATCTAGCAATGAGCCAATGAGCATATTCTAAATTCACACAGAAATATTTGAAGAGATGCAATTTTGATTTAGAGAGTTTGCAATAGAATGGATCCCAACTGGGCCTAGCCAGGTTTGCTTGGGGGAGTTCAACTCACCATTCTAATCAAGATTTCTCATAATTGCTAGTGAGGCAATCCAATAGCTAGGGCTTCAAATGAAAGTTATATGCTGGATCTATGTGAATATGATGGTTAGTGACAAAAGGGCTCAATAATGAAAATTTTAAAAATCTGTGTTTACATTGAATGAAAAAAATCCATGGGGTTAAAAAGCTCCAATCCAAGTCTATAAGAAATCATTTGGTTGTTTATAAAAAAAAAAAGTCTTCTAGTTTATCCCTGTGTTACTGTTACATCTTTTTCTCAAATAAACATAGGATATATTTTTTTTGAAAGAATTTCAATTTATGGTGTCTGCTCTTAATGATAACTCTTTATTATCATATTAAGATACTAAATAATTTTTGGTGTATGTAGGATTGAACCTTAAATTTCTTATTCAACCATAAAAAATTTCATTAATTGAGCTAACTAAAGTCTACCTATAAATATAAGTTTTATGTACATAATTCATATATGGAGTACACTTAGTTTTTGATAATTCATATATGGAGTACACTTTAGTTTTTATACGGTTAGTTGTAATACATAAAGTTCACTGAATAATTTCAGCAGAGTCTAGAAATATCCGGTGAAGCTCGCGAATATATTCAGGTTGGGCCAATCTAGTGTGTTGCAAATTGAATGAATGTTAGGTATACCTTAATAATAATGGGGGCAGTTATGTGTCAGCATTCATGTATCTTGCCACTCTTATCTGTCGACATTAATTCGTCCTTTGGATTTTTTTTTTTTTTTTTTTTTTTTTTTTTTTTTTTTTTTCATTTTGGCTGGAATTGACTACTGTGCTATACTTGAATTGACTTGGACTTTTGGTTTTAAGTCATGATAAACAATCAATTCAGTATACAAAAACTTCCCTGCCTCAAAACTTTTTGGATCAACAAACATCTTTGGTACCTTCCTTTGGGTTTCTTTTATCATCTTTTAATAAAATAAAATAAAATAAATAACTTTGTTTAGTGATTCATTAAATTAGAAATTAGTAAAGTTGATCAGCCATTTGGTTTTCTTTTTTTCCCTCACCTTTTGGTTTTATGTTATTTAATGGAAAGAACTAGGCAATGCCACAAGACTGTCGGCAAAAATTTTGACCATCTGATTGAATATGTAATGGTGTGTTTTATTAATAGTGGAGAGTGGATTATTATTATTATTATTATTAGCGGTGTGTTTCATGTCTTCTTTCCCCCTCTCTCTGTTTCTTTCCGTAAAAAAAAAAAAAAAAAAAAAAAAAAAAAAAAAAAAAAAAGGCCCACTCCAAGAAATTTACGCATATCCAAACTCTTACTATACCTACTAAAAGAACCTCTGAGTAAGATGGAGCTTCAAACACAAAGAATCAAACCAAACTAGCAACAAAAGGAAAAGAAAAAAACACAAACTTAATGGCTAAAATTGACCACTAATGGTGAAGTATAGCCACCCATGACATAAAATGCCATCCATTGGCAACTAATGGTGAAGAATAGTCACCCATGACATACAATGCCACTAATTGGCCACCTAAATGACCTAATGACTAAAATGTTGCCGCCATCTATGGTCAACAAAAAAAAAAATGTTGCCGCCATCAAGGAGGACCATCACCTATATAGGGCCCATCAATTGGTGCCCTAGAGAGTGCTCATGTGTGCACTCTCATGCTTAAAAAAAGAAGTATATATTGAGCTGAAGTGACATGCCCTATAGGGACAGGTATTATAGATTTCATATTTTTGTGGAGTTTATGAGCCTGATGCAATGGATTTTGGGGTAAGTTTAGTTGAATTTAGCTAAACTAGTGAAATAAAGAGCTAATGATATTGCTTCTGTTAAATACATTCATGTCCATCACATGGAATACCGGGTTAACATGGTTGTATTGAAATTTGGTTTGTTTAATTATTTGGTTGTAGCTGGGGAGGGAGAGGGGAAAAAAAAAAAGAATAAAGCCAATAAACAAAAGGAAATGATAAAAATAAAAATAAAAAAGGGGGGGGGGGGGGGGGGAGGAGGATGATACACATTTTTTGTGTATAATTTTGTAAAAGAGAGGAAAGGAAAGAAGAAAAGGAGAAAACTAATATTTACGTTATTTTTTTTTTATGGGTATATTTCCGCTATTTTGTTTGCAAATGAGAGGAAAAGAGAAAAAAAAAATTTATTCTTTTCTTTTCACTTATTTTTTTTTAAATGTAGATTGATTTTTTTTCTTCTTCTCTTTTATGCATTTTCCACTCTCTCATGTCAACCATACAAAGAAAACTGATCTGTTTTTCTTCCTTTTCCTTTCCTCCTCTTTCACCCCTTCTAGACTGTTAAACTTGTCTTATACTTCAAGCAAACCCAAAAGTCAAGTTCTAAACATATTTGAATATTTATTACTAACACAACTTGATGACTCCAAAAAAAAAAAAAAAAAAAAAAAAAACCATCCTAAAACTGTGAATACCAAACCCTAATGCAAGCAATGCACAAAATAGTAGGAGTAATTAACCAGGTGAATTGAATTTTGGCTTTTATAAATTTGTCTTAATATTTGTTAAGCAAACCCAAAATTTAAGTTCCTAACATATTGGTTATTTATCCCCAAAACAACCTGATCTTTCACAATAGAAAATCTTTCTAGAACTCGGATTACCCAACCTTAATTAATGCAAGTGTCTATAACCAGTTGCCACTTTGTTGATTTTAAACATGATTAAGATAAAATTAATTATCTTAATTGGGATCTGCAAAGACGGCAAGACCCAAAGGAAACACCTCCAATTGGACGCTAGAGATTGAACTATCTAAATCTCATAATAAATATCCCAAAAAAAATTGGTGGCTACTGTGACTCGTTACAGCCCCAATGACTCCAAACCACACAGATCATAGAAAAGTGACCCCACAGAGCCTAGTTGCTTCTACATTGTCTTCTGGTTTTTGATTCACTAGATCCAAATTCTTATCATCACAACCTAACCCATTTCTGTTCTCTTCCAGTCACTTCACTTTCTGTATCTTCTTAGATTCTTCTTCATTGTTCAAGCACACACACAACTATATTTGTTTCCTCTGATCTTTGTAATATTTTTCTCTTTCTTTCCTATCATTTTGAGACTTTTTTTCCAGACAAACTTTCAACATGTTTGGCCTACTTTTGGTTTAGAAGTTAGAACAGTCTCATAGGACAGAAAAAACAAAGCCTTTTGTACTGTTGGTGTCTCTCTAACAACGTTTCTTTATCTGGGTAGTTCTTGAATCTTGAAACAAAGCTATCTCTGTGTCTATTTTGTATATTCTGAACAATCAGAAAGCTTGAAAAGGAAGTAGAAGAGGTAAAAGGATTTGGGTATCTTTTAGTTTTATAAGAGAGCTTGGAAAGAAAAAGAAAAGATTTTTGAGAAAGAGGAGGGTGAGATCTATAAAAGGAAGATGAAAATTCAGTGTGATGTGTGTGAGAAAGCTCCAGCAACAATTATCTGCTGTGCAGACGAGGCAGCACTGTGTGCAAAATGTGACGTTGAAGTTCATGCAGCTAACAAGCTTGCAAGCAAGCACCAGAGGCTTCTGCTTCAGTGCCACTCCAACAAGCTCCCTAGATGTGACATCTGCCAGGTAATTGAATTCCTAACTTTTCTATATTTTATAATTTTTTTTCAATTCTCATTATTGTTGATAGTTCTATTCCTTATGTACTGCAGATTTATAGGTAGATTGAATTTATAGGTTTATTTGCTTGGTGTTTACAATTCCTAATAGCATGTATGAAGCATCAAAATCTGTAATTTGAGGCATTAGATTTAAGTAGATGGTTTTCAAAATATTGTACCTTCTTTCATGTGAACTTTTTTGCTGGGAGATATGTTTGTTGAAGTGTATTTATGCATTTTATTCCAACTTTTTATTTGAGTTTGTTGCTTAATATCATATGCTCTAAAAACAAATGGTATTCTAGGGGGTTAATTCATATCTTACCTTGTGCTATGCATAATGCAATCGCCTTGCCCTGCTATCAATTTGTTGATAAAATCAAGCAATAAAGAGAAGGATTTGTGTGGTGGTAAAGGGGAAAGAAATCCACTATCAGCAACGAGAATGACAAGCCTTTCTATCTCTTATCTCTCACAAATCCAAAATCCAATAGAATTGGATTCTAGTGCTCTCACAGACTAAACAAAACCTTAATACGCGGATCCCCTGTGAATGTATGAATGCCCTTAAGATAAAGACTACGATACCTCTTTTCTTCTCTAATTTTATAGGATCTTTTAAGTCATCCTAATAGGGCATGAAACATTGGCCTCCTATTCTTTCTTGAGAACACTGTACCCTACCACTTTTCAAAATCAATACAATTATCCCATGAGTAGGACAGCATTCTGATTAGAGTATTGGACAAATTATGTGATTGGAGGATTTTTAAAATCAACAAAATGGTTGAAGATATGCAGCTGACCAGGTGGTGAAAATGATGCCTGCTTTTAAAACAATATCAATTATAAATTGATTGATTTGCTGACCACAAATTCAATGTTTAAATTGGATCGTACCATGTGCGTTGTTGTTACAAGTGTACCAATTCCATTTACGGTTCATGGCATAGGGAAGAAGATGCAAAAAAACTTAAATGATGCATTAGAGAGGAAGTAGAGGCAATAATATTATATAATAAATTTCTTTCTGGAGATAACTCTTGGAGTTTTTCTATATCTTGGGACATAGTTGTATTATGTTTTATACTTCTTTATGTTTGCTAAGGACTATCTCTATTACCCTTACTCTCTCTCTCTCTCTCTCTCTCTCTCAATAAAACAGGATAAGGCTGCTTTCATTTTCTGTGTCGAAGACAGAGCCCTCTTTTGTCAGGATTGCGATGAACCAATTCATTCAGCTGGTAGCCTTTCAGCAAACCATCAGCGATTCCTGGCCACTGGAATCCGTGTTGCTTTAAGCTCCGGTTGTAATAAGGAAACTGAGAAAAGTAGCTTGGAGCCTCCCAATGAGAACAAACAACAGGTTTCCTTGAAAATGCCCACACAACAAGCTTCTAGCTTTTCATCTCAGTGGGCTCTTGATGAATTCCTACATTTTTCTGATCCTGAATACTCTGACAAGGTAAGAAATTTTTTTTTATAGTTTAAGTCAACCTGTATTTACTCATTACAATAATTCAGACCCCATTGTCTTCATAATGAATGTTAGGAATGGGAAACTTGGGGATCATATTGCCAGGTATCATACAAATTTTTCTATCTTGTGGTTCATGTAACTCAAAAGATAGGTTCTGCGAATCATCAACCATATTTAATATTAGCATAAGGTTATATGTATTCATTTTGCATATTTCATTTGGCAGCTCAGTAATACTTTGGGTTTCGTAAACTTCAAGTGAATTTGCGACCTAGGAAGAATAATGTGTCACTAGAAAGAAGCATATATTTCACTTTTTATGTATGTTAATAATGCTATAAATTTTGTAATTTTAGCATTAAATTAACACCATCTGATTCAAAGAGACGTCTGGATAAAAGGTAATGTGCACTTAAAATGGTTTTTTCTAGATTTCAGGACTTCATTTTGGTTTCCAGTCTTTACATGTTATCATTCCCTGGAAGGCATACACACAATTTTCCGAACTCAACAATTTTCCACATTGGTTTGCTATTACATTGGAAATTGATGAAAATTTAAAATTGATAATTTGGTTTGCCTTTTTAACCACCCTTGTAATTCTGTGGGATTCCCATTTTTTCTATTCTGCAGAAAGAGCCACTTGAACTAGGAGAGCTTGAATGGATTGCAGACATGGGACTTTTTGCTGACCAATTTCCTCAGGAGGCCTTAGCAGCAGCGGAAGTTCCTCAGCTTCCAATGTCACAGCCAAGCAATTTTACCTCATACAGACCTGTCAAATCCAACATGCCTTACAAGAAGCCGAGAATCGAATTGCCAGAGGATGATGATGAGCACTTCACTGTTCCTGATCTTGGCTAGAAGTCATACAAAGGAATTTTATGTGTTGATGAATTATACAATCATTACTTCCACAAGTACGTGTATGTATTTATGTATGTATATGTGTGCAATGAGTTGAAAATGCATTTTAGGAGTTGCATGATCTTTCTAGTTAAAAGGTTTAGTTTAGGGGAATTGGTTCTGTTCACTCTCAATATGTAATTTTTGTCTACTCTTATAATTTGTGAAGTTTGCACTCAACTTAAGTACTTCTTAGATAGAAAGAAAAGAGTGCCACTCTTTCCAATAGATAACCAAAGAGCTGACAGAAGCAAAGCCAGAGATTTATTCCATATGAATTAGCTAGCTAATGAAATGAGCTACCTATTGTGATGGTTAGTACTCACGCTATATGCTTAGAATACGGCAATAGGTCCTTATGCATACACACAAGACACGTCTTGCCCTTGGTATAATTTTGGTTTCTATGCTTAGGCCCTGTTTGGTTTGAAAAAGTGGTGTATGGACTGATAATAGTGTGCCTAATCAGTGTCCTTATACCTAATCAGTGTGCTGGTTTCTGGATTGAAAATAGTTGTGCTTCATTGCCACAAACTCAAAGTTGTACGTCATAAGCATCCCCTCCATCTCACCCATTCTTCTCTTGAAGTTGAACTTCATCAATCCAACTCTCGATTTCGTCAGATTTGTGTGCAAAAGGTGAACACAAACTATGGGTTTCACTATTGCTCCAAATGTGATTTCATTGCCCACCTCGATTGTGCTGCGGACTACATAAATAGAAGAGAACTTTAAGAGGAGGAGAATGAAGATCTATAGCTCAATCAATCAGTTGACTTAGCAGCTTATAGAGTCACAAAAATCCAAGCGGGAAGGATGGAATTGAAATAGCCACAGAAATCAAACACTTTAGTCATAAGCATGAACTAAAGTTTTCTCATGATGAGTTTCTAAATATTGAAAAATGCGACGAGTGCGTACAAAACATTCCCCCCCCCCCCCCTCCCCTCCCCGCTCTACAGTTGTGTGAGTTGTAACTTCATCATGAATGAATCTTGTGCTAAGTTACACACTCAAAAGAGACACCCACTCACTCTCTTCTCAAAGTCACCTTATTTGAGTGGTAGGACATTTTGGTATTTTGCATGTGAGCGTTATTGCAATGGATTCAAGTATAGTTGTGAGCCATGCAAGTTTAGTCTCGATGTTTTATGTAGTTTAATCTCAGACATCCTTGCCCACCATGGTCATGAGCACCAACTTTTTCTCTCTAGCATTATATTTGAACAAAAATGCAGTAGTTTTGATTTTGAAAGTTACTTAATATTTCGCTGTACCATTTGTGAATTTGCTGTAGACTTCAAATGTGCCACACTACCACAAATCAGAAGGTACAAGCAACATAAGCATTCCTTTACTTTCTGTTATACAGTTGAAGATGACTCTGAAGAATATTATTATGAGATTTGTGAAAAAGAACGAGATCCAAAGCATTGGTTCCACTATTGTGCAAATTGTAATTATCCTGCACATACCAAATGTATTTTTAGCAAAAACTCAAATCTCAAGTAACACATATAATGGCCACCTGTCTGGATATTTTTACACATTTGTCTATCACCCACACACCTTTAATTCCATTGTGGAAATCAAAGGTCACCCTCAATGTAATAGATGCAATAGTTCTTGCGAAGAGTTAATATATCATTGTGTCCCCAATTTAATTTCCAAATGTGCTATCATATAATTTCAAATATAAATTTCAATGAAAAAGTATTCCACGTTCAAAAAATTGATTGCTATATCTTATTTGGAAAATGCACAATTGAAATAAATTGATTGCATCACAATAACAAATTAAGTAAAAAAAGTAACAAAATCTTTTTTTCCCCCCTAAAATAAAACAAACAAGCGTGAACAATTTGCAATTTCTACCAAATAATATTCCTACAAAACTTTATAAGAGTTAACAAAATATATAAATGATCATGAATAGTATGTAACTTATGTAGGAATTATTCTATCCATCTAGTTGTATATATTTAAATGTATCCATGTATCTGCATGGGTTACAAACTAATTATTTTTTATAGAAAATACAAATGTTATTTTAATTTTTATTTTATACTAGACTTTTTTTAGTCCACAGAACTTTTGGTGTATGAAATTTGTAATTTTTATTTTTATACTAGACTTTAATTTATTTTATTTACTTTTGAGTTTAAGCTTTAGCTTATTAGGATAATTGTTTCGTACCAGTCAAATGGCCAAAACAATTAACGTATTGTCACGTATATTAAATTTAGTTTTTAATTTTACAAGCTACTTACTAAATTCTTCATTGAATCAACCAATCTAGATGCTGGAAGTAACCTTGAGGTGAGTTTTTTCTCTATTTTTTTCTCGTATATTTGGTTGTCTGGAAGTAACATCTTTAGCTCAGCTCTATCCAAAATGATTATTATTCAAGTCTTCTATGCTTGATATAGCATTTGAAGACACACAAAACTCCCACCAAGAGTAAAGTCATTGAAAAAAATGGTAGCCATATTTACAACTTATGTAGGATCAAGCTAGGTTTAATGTCCAAATTTTTTTTATTTTTATAAATGAATTGAGTAAAAATTTCATTGATCAACAAACATGTAAAGAAAGCAACAATGCAGCAGAAAACAAAAACAATTGCTGCAAGCCTGCAACCAAGAGCAGCTAACAAGCATCAAACACTGAAATTTGGATTTTCAAAAATTGGGAAAGAGTCCTATTATTAATTAATTTTCATAATTCACATAAGACTCAATTGAGTTCCAACAAGTGGTATCAAAGCTTGGTTAATTTGGTGGATGATTAAGTTTGAATTAAGATTTTTTTTTTTTTTTAGAATATTAGGTATTTTAACACACACACACACACACACACAGGGAGAGGGGAGACGATAATAAAGAAACTGATAGTGGTATATATCCAAAATTGTGAATTAAGATGGATGAGACATCTAGAACCATTATATGATTGGTCTGTCCTAGTGAAATCTCAGAGAGGATTATGTTTTATACAAGTTTGCAATCCAGGCATACATGAGTATAAATTAAGTTATGGAAGTGATTTATATCACTTCATATATCCACATTTCAATAGAAGGTAAAATAATAATAAAATAGAAGTCTTTGGGAGAAATGGCGAAGTGATTGATAGCTCTAGTCTTTTTTTTTTTTTTTTCAGTAAAATTGGGGGTGGGGGGGGGGGGGGGGAGATAGTGATTTAAGGCGGAGATTATTGGAAAAACGCCTTAAATACTTATTGTGACTTGGAAAGGTAATTGGGTATTTTAGTTGGAATACAAATCCTCTATACCATTTTGGGTAGAATAAATTTTTTTTTTTTTTTTTTTTTGTGGGTTTTTGTGTGTGTGGAAGAAAATGCTATGTTTTTGGAGTATTGAAATGCAAAACAATTAATTTCCAAAAAAGTAATGTATTCCTTGTCTACAATGGAACTGGAATTGAATTATTATAAATAGACCATGCTTTAATCAATTTAAAAGACAGAGGAATAAATTGAACATATTTAAAATTACATTACTAAATTAAATTTTAAGCAAAATTATAAGGTGTAATTTGTAATTTAACCTATATATTTTTTACAATTATTTTTTTATGAGAAACAAACACACACACACAAAAGGGAGAGAGAATGGAGTTTTAACACAAAAACACACTATAATTCCACTCAAAAGCCATAGTAACTTTTATGGAGACGTGGGATAAGTTATACTATACATAATACACTTTCCTAAGCAATGTGGGATAATTACCTAATCTTTTTTTTTTTTGGAGAAACAAACATACAATTAAAGTGTGTGATTGTATTCAACTTATCAACCAGACCAATTAATCTTCTAAATTAAATGCCAAAACAAAGTTTGAAATTAAGGAAAGAAAATATTGTTGTACATTCCTTGCATTCCCTTTCTTTGCATGGGCTTAACTTGGGCTTTATACTAGTGGGGGAAGGGTTTGTCTTTTTGTTGGGTTTTCAATGCTGTGTTAATGGGCTTTACATAGATGAATCAATTTATGGGTATGATAATGTCGCCACTACTTTGTAAAATAGCCAGTCCATCAACCACGTAACAATTTTCGGGTTTCTTATGGCATAAATTTTTAGAACTAAATGCACTCATCCTTTAATGTTTAGCCTCTAAGTGATTTTTAGTTCCTAAAATTCAAAGAGATCAGTTTCAGTGCCGATTCTGCCGAATGCTAGAGTCAAAATGAAAATTGACGTGCCATCATCTTATAGGGACTAAAACCAAATTTTTTTGGGACTGCTCTATTATGGAAGCGAAGACTCCAAGCTTTACTTCGCATGTTTGGAAAAGTATTATGAAAGGGAGAGATGTTATTAGAAACGGTGGGCTTTGGAGAACTGCAGATGGAAGATCAATCAGTTTTTGGGGAGATAATTGGTTTCCTGTCAAGTATAGGCCAAAGATTGTATCACCAATCCAAAATATGGACATAGGAATGAAGGTATGTCAGTTTATGGAAGAGGAAAATGGGGTATGGAAGGAGGAGTTGCTTGAACAATGCCTACTGGATTTTGAAGCAGCTGAGATGAGAAAAATACCTCTCTGTCGCACCCAGTAGAATGACATCTTAACTTGGCCTTTTAATGCAGATGGGGAGTATACCATGAAGTCTGGATACCAATTGTTATTGGCAGAAATTCACAGGCAACAACCGGTTCCCTTAAGTTCTGATTCGTTAAAACCATTGTGGCAGGCTATATGGCAATTGAAAGTACCCGAAAAAGTCAAAAATCTGGTTTGGAGAGCATGCCAAAACTCCCTTCCAACAAAGATGAATTTGGTGAAATGCCGGGTTATCACGGATGACAGATGTGATCTATGCAAAGAGCAACATGAAGATGTTCACCATGCCCTGTACCTCTGTTCGAGACTCGCTAAATTAAGACAATAGTCCCCCTATGGAATCACAGCAAGCTAAAAGAGTGTGACAACTTTATTGATTTACTTGGCTGCATATAGGTTGAAAATCAGGACCCCCAATCTTTTCTCAATGGTCATCTGGGCAGTGTGGAACCGAAGAAACAATATACGCCTAGATAAACAAACTATTACATTGAGACAGCTTCTTCAATAGGCCAAGGATCGGTTTCAGGAGTTCTTGGCGTTACAAGCAAACCCAACTCCACAGTGGATCCCCCCAGCAGCTTCTTGGCGACCTCCAAACGCTTTATAGTATAAAATTAATTCTGATGGCGCCCTTTTTGCTAAAGAAAACTTTGAAGGAATCGGGGCAGTGGAATTTGTTGCGAAACATGGTTTGGATCGGATTATATTGGAAGGGGACTCCCTGATTCTCATCAACACCCTACGAAGTGGTTGTAGATCGCTAGCACAGTTTGGTCACATAGCAACTGATGTGCAGCACATTGCCTCCCAATCTTTCATTGATTTTAATTTTTCTCATGTAAGCAGGCTTTGTAATAATGTAGCACATTCACTTGCACGAAGAACTATTTGTTCTTCCCATATAGTTGTCTGGATGGAAGATGTTTCACCTAACATTATTCCTATTCTTCAAACTGATTTCAATGGCCTCCTTTGTTGATAAAATGCAGTCTTTCTTCTATTAAAAAAAAAAGAAGAAGGGTATTCTAGGTCTAAAAAAAATGTTCCCTTTAATTAGGTTTGTTGGGCGCTAAAAAAGCCATGACTTTAAATTGTAGGAACTAATATCGATTATGGGTTAATTTTAGAGACAATGGTATATTTTAATAATTTTTTTAGCATTTTTCAACTCAGTCCTTACGTACGTTAACATTACACTCAAATAAATATATTTTTCAGCAAAAAAAAAAAAAAATTATATATATTTTGAAGGGTAAAACTTAGATACATTATATAGTACCTTAGATACCATTTTTAAAATTCAGCCATCTGATGATAGTTTTTTATCATTATACCAAGATACCAATCGGTTTTTTATATAAGTGAATATTAAACTCTAGATTTTTTATTCAGAGCATTCACATCAAGAATGCTAAAAAATATAGTTTTTAGCATCCCAAAACACTACTTTATTTGTTTTAATACTTCACTTTATAATAAACCCAACATCAAAGATTTTATTTGTTTAACACTTCATTAAAATATTATTTATTTATGATTTATAATTCTTTTTCATTCTTACCACCCACTCACCCTCACCACCCAAGCCACCACAAACCCTAAAACCAACAACCTCAACCCACTAGCCTCAACCCATGACATGACCAACCATTGGTCTCAACCCATAGCATAACCCACAACACAACCAACTCAACCCACTCACCCTCACCACCCAAGCCACCACAAACCCACAACAACCGACCTCAAACTACTAGCCTCAACCCACTACACAACCCATGATACAACCAATCACAGCACCACCAAGATCTATCGAGCAATCTAGCAACCCACCGCCGCTAAGAAACACCACTAAGCCAAAAACAATTGAGACCCACCGAGACAAAACAACCAAAACCTAATAGTCACCGAGACCCACCAAATCAAACCCACAGAACCCACCAAATCAAACCCACGAAACCATCTTGCCCCATGACCTCACCCATCAAATCAGACCCATGAACCGCCGAATGATAATCGACGAACCACAACCAACGAACCAAGGCATGGGAGAAAGAGAAGAGAGAAGTAATTTTGCAGAGAGAAGAGAGCGACATAGGTTAGAGAGAAAGAAATAAATTAATTAAAAAACATAGCAACTTGCTACAGTAAGTTGTTAGCTTTAACAACTTACTATAGCAAGTTGCTGAAAATTTTTAGGATTAGCAACATTGATGTAAAGGGGTTTTTTGGTGGTTTGCTGTTAAAATGACTTTTTAGCATTTTTCATATCTTTGATATGAATACTTTCAAGAATTAAAGTCTTTATCAGCTAAGCTAATTGGAACCCTAACTATCTATCTTGTTAAAATAACTTAGCTAACATTGTTAACACCTTCTCTTTCTCTAATTCAGTTAACCATGTCCCTCTAGTATCTCACTCTCATCTCAAACTCTTAAAGATCTCTCATTCTCTCCACTACCGGATCTCCATGGCTCCTGTCTAGGGGCGGCCACAATAGGCCACCGTTAGCCACTCTCATGGTGTCTCTTATGGGTTCTCTCTTCTCATTGAAGTCTAGCCCAGGCCTAAAAACTTGAAACCCATAAGCTCTGCCTCTATCTTAGGCAACAAAGCACACCAACCCTCCTCCTCCTTCTCCTCTATTTGTTCTTTAATTTCTTTTAATTTATCTATTCTCCGCTCCTCTCATTTGATTTTATGTGGGTTTGGGGATTGGGTTTGTTTTGGATGTGGTTGGGTTCTCTAATAAAAGAAACAAATAAACAGATGGTGTTTGTTAACATCGTTAGTTGAGTTATTTAGTGAGATAGGTGTCTAAATTTTAAAAGGGAATAAGATAAAGATATTCATTTGCTACTGTTTCTTTGTGACTATTAGGAGTGTGCATAAAACTGACAAACCAAAAAAACTAGCCAAAATCAACCGAACCGTTGCCAAATTTCCATTCGGTTTCGGTTTTCAATTTTTAAAAACTAAAAATATTTGGTTCGATTTTAGTGGCAGGTTTGAATGCACCAAATCGGCTGAAACTGAACTGAATCATATTATAATATATTTTATATTTAAATATATAATATAAAATTTTAATAAATATTTAGGCTTCTATACATATTTGGCCTTTTCATTGTTTTTTCAAACTGTTGGGCCTTTCTTTCTTTCTTTTTATTTTTATTTTTATATAATCCAACCTTTTATTTTATTTATTTTATTTGATAAACACACACACACACACACACACACACACACATATATATATAGGGAAGGGGGATGAAATAAGGGAATACACTCACACACCAACAAACCTTTTATTTTTTTGATAGGATGATTCAGCATTTTCAATGTTTTCATTTTATCATTAGATTAAAGTAACTATAAATAAACTAATTACTAATTAGATATCTAATTAAACTTAATCTAATTAAACTATAAAAATAAAAGTTAAAAACCCTACCCTACATATCCCACAGCCCACACGTTTTCACTCTCACTCTTACAGCCTCCACTCCACAGTCCCTAAACCCTCTCTCTCTCTCTCTTTTTTTTTTTTTTTTTTCTTTTTTTGGGTTTTGTTTAATACCGAATTAATGCTATATTTTTGTAAATCTATGACTGTGATGTTGAGTTGTTATTATTTTATTAGTGATGTTAGAGTTTTGAAAAACAGATAAAAAGACAGTGTTTGTTAACACCGTTAATTAGAGTTATTTAGTGAGATGGCTAAATTTTAAAAGGGAATAAAATAAGGGTAAAACTTAAATACAATCTTACGTATAATTCCTTAGATATCCTTCTTAAATTTTAGACATCAGCCTTATTTTGGTACACCATTTTAAACAATAATTTTCAGTTTTTAAACAACATTACATGTATTTTTATATATTTTTTTATCCACAAGTATTTTCACACATGTTTCTAAACAACAAAACACATATTTTATATTTTTAAGTGCCTGTACCAAACCCCTCTAAATATCTCTCTAAACGGCGTTAAAGACATTTGTTTTCGCTTTTTCTCCGTCTCTGGCTTCCTTCAGTTCTCTCTCTCTCCCTCAAAACCCAATGGCTTCAGATCTCTCCACATCTCAAAATGAATAAGAAATTTGGCCGACAATCCCTTCGTAATCCTTCAAATCTGGTCCATTGCAAGCGAAATCTGCCAGACCTTCGAACTCGTTGACTTCATCGGCAATTCCTTCAATTCTTACAGCAATCTCAATCAGCAAATATAATAGTGAAAGACTTCCACGAGAGGTGGTAACGCAATATTTGTGACAGTTTCTCTTTTGGCATCAACGGGAGCTTCTAGTGTTGAAATTGTCGGTCCAAAGAGAGAATCAGGTGTTCAAGGTCTTGGGAAGTTTTTGTACAGCAAAGTTCATCTCTCCAACCAATAAAAATCTATTTTAAACGAAAATTGAAGTCAACATGTTTCATAATTTCGAAAACAACCTATGGATTATGGATTTTGCTGAACAAGTTTTTCTAATCTAGTCATTGGGTTTTTCAGTTTTTGTGAGAAAGGAATTAAAAAAAAAAAAAAAAGTAAACAAATGGAGAGGATTTTAACGCCGTTTGGAGAGACGTTTAAAATGGACAGATGTCTAAAATTTAAGAGGGGGTACCTAAGGATAGTGTTAAAGATATACACAACAAAACCACAGTGCCACCCAGCTTAAACCCTAATCCTAAACCCCCGAGAAACCAAACCAAACCACTTCTTCTTCAACCGTCGTCTCCGATTGAAGTTCCGGCAAGCAAAACCGAAGGTACCCTTTTTCTGTTTCGGTTTTCCTATACCCAAAATTGGGTAGTTTTTATTATGTGATATGATGAGATGTGTGCGAAAATTTGGATGATTGGTGATGGGGTATGATGCTCTGTTTTGTGTGTGTGTGTGTTCTAAGTGTATTTGTTGATGTTTATGTTTGAATTCGGTAATTGCCATTTGTTTGTGTTGTGCCACCTTTCACTAAAATTGTTCAAGGATTCACTATCAAACATGTCTTGCGCTGCTGTTTTTGCTTCTTTGGATGTTATGATATGTGCGTTTATTGTTAGTTTAGTTCTCTTTCAACTTATTTTGTAGCTTTTTGCAAAAGCCATGTTTGAAAAAGGTGTACCCAGAAAAATGTGAGTTTTTAAAAAGATTAATCATCTTTGGCTAATTAAGTGCCAGCTTGGTACAGATTTTTTTTTCTGTGCCCTTTTTAAATATTGGTGTTTGAAATAGTTGTATCTAGAAAATAGTGGGGTTTTAAAGAGCTGTTCTTTGAAAGAACAGAAGCAAATAGACCTAGTTGGTTGATTTGATATTATTGCCTTTTTATTTTTGGCTGTGTAAGTTGCAGATGGCCAGGTGGGATGAGATTTTATCCCTTCCTGTACAGAATCCTCCAACCTTGGAATTTTCTGCTGCTGACCTCGTGTGGTCGAAGGTGGAAGGTTGGCGTGACAAAATCGATAGAGTTGCTCTAATCCCCTTTGCCAGAGTGAATGATTTTGTAAAGGGTGAATCAGAAAATAAAGACTGTCCATCAAGATTTCATGTTGAAGCAAGGCGACGACGACGGCCAGAGATGACGTGCAAGCCAAAGGTTGATGGCATTCTTGAATATATTCTGTAAGTTCAAACTTAATCCTTTATAGGAGTTCCTGGTAACTAATACATCATGAGTTTTCACATAGCTTGTTGATTGTGAAGGTATTGGTGTTCCTTTGGTCCTGATGACCACCGTAAGGGAGGCATTGTACGACCCAGTAGGACAACTTATGTCCCAAAGAAGAAAAATGCTGGCCGACCAAATACTAAGAGAGGGTGCACGTGCCACTTTATCGTGAAGCGCTTAATTGCTGAACCATCAGTAGCACTAATCATATATACTGAAGATAAGCATGTAGATAAGAAGGGGTTGCCATGCCATGGTCCACAGGATACTAAGGCTGCTGGAACACGTGCTATGTTTGCTCCATACATATCAGAGGATCTCCGTCTGCGGGTCTTATCTCTACTACATGTTGGGGTTTCTGTGGAGACAATAATGCAAAGACACAGTGAATCGGTAGTAAGACAAGGTGGGCCAAGTAACCGTGATGACCAGTTAAGCCACCGGTATGTTCGAAGACAGGAGAGGAGCATCCGACGTTCTACATATGAACTTGATGCAGATGATGCAGTCAGCATCGGCATGTGGGTTGCAAGCCATCAGAATCATGTTTTCTTTTATGAAGATTTCTCTGATTCAGAGCCTTTCACTTTGGGAATTCAAACAGAGTGGCAGTTACAGCAAATGATTCAGTTTGGCAATTGCAGCCTTCTGGCTTCTGATTCAAGGTTCGGAACAAACAAATTGAAGGTCTGATTTTATTTTATTTATGTCATTATTTTTTTTTTAAAGTTTATGTAGCCTAAGTCCTTAGTGTCCTTAGAAACTAACTGCGCTTTTTGCAAATTCATCTAGTATCCGATTCACAGTCTTGTTGTATTCAACTCGGACAAAAAGGCAATCCCTGTAGCTTGGATTATAGCACCCAGGTTTGCAAGTTCAGATGTGCATAGATGGATGAGGGCTCTTTACAATAGAGTTCGCACAAAAGATCCTACTTGGAAATTGGCTGGGTTCATTGTGGATGATCCTCTAGTTGATGTCCTTACAATCAGGTTGGTTGCTAAGTTTTCCACTCACATTCCAAACTGTATATTAATAACTATATGATTTAATAAACATTTTGGTAGAAAATTATTCAATGGATCTCATTGGCTTATAGGGGAGAAATTATTCAGTCCTCTAGGAGGAACAGTTCAGCAATGCCTAGTGATCCTCTCACTCAATAATAAAATGCCATGTTTTTACTTATCCAAAAAATAAAATAAAATAAAATTCCATGTGTTCAAACTAATTAAGTCAAATCCTAATCACAGCATTTACAAAGTAAAATAAAAAGTCCATGGCAATACCTACTATCACTGCTGCCTCCTTCAACTTTCACACCTGCAAGTTCATTACACCACAATGCTGGTGTGGGTTGGCTTTTAGTTTGCTTTATCCGAGCATTCTTGTGTAAGGAATCTGCAAACACCAGAGTCGAAGAAGGCAACAATGATGTTAGCTGTTCTCGTGAAAGGTTTTTATTTATTTATTTTTTTAATTCAATATTGTGATTAGGGTTGTGATTAAGATACACATGAAATTTTATTATTGGATGGGAGGACCATTAGGCATTGCTAACATGGTCCTCCAGGAGAACTGAATTATTTCTCCATATAGGGGTGGTGGTGTAGACACCAAATATGCCCATTAACCTGATTGATCACAGTTAACATAGATTGATGCTAATGGATGGTAACACTTTTTAATATTTAATTTGTTTTAGTTTTTGTATTTAATGTAATCAATTTCAATTTATTTCCTTTCCTTCTATGATGTAGTTTGGGAGGCCTTTTTTAAGGCTCTGAAAATGCAGTTGATCCTAAATTAATGAAATTTGTGTTGGACAATTACTTCTAGTGCTTGGTGGTGATTTTAAGGAAGCCTAGATTCATAGGTTCCTACCTTTATCTCATGTTTGGTGATGATTCCAAGTAACCCTAGGTGTTGATTCATACGTTTCTATTTTCTACTTTCATCACTTAATGGTGATTTCAAGCAAACCCTTTGCAGTGATTCCTAGGGTCCTACCTATCCTTTTGTTCCCTAAAGCACCAAGTCCCCTTTTGAGAGTTCATTGTCCTGCTTCACTGGGAAGCTGGTTACACAATAACTTGATCCACATGTTTATGAAGCATTTGCTTGAGTTTTATCATGAATATAGGTAGGGTTTTGGTACACAAAATCAAAATCAGTGACCAACCCTTAACATTCCCATTTCAAAGCTCCTAAATATAGGGTGTACATGCTTATTGATTCAGACCATCTTGTTGATGCGTCATCTCTTATTGTATTTTATGGCTCAAAAGTAGCTTCAGTAATATGTTTCTAACCATTGGAAGTATTATATTACGTATATAATTGCATATGACAAAAGATTTGCATTGATCAAGCTGAAAGGACAAATTAACAATAATTTTTGGTGGTTCTAGTCCAATATATGAGTTTGACTTGGGTAGCCTGGATTAATAAGCATGCTGAAAATTTACTGTAGTGGAGCCAGACCTTTTAGCGTGGTGGCTGTGACTTCTATATTCTTAATGAATTGTACATGCTTGAATTGTTGAATTTATATATGTTTTATGCATTTTTCTCAGGGATGTGTTTCAGTGCTCTGTACTGATATGCTTCTGGCGGGTCCGTCATGCGTGGCATAAAAACTTAGTAAAGAAATGTTTGGAAACTGAGATGCGAGTTGAGATATCAAGACGGCTTGAGCAGGCAGTGGATAACATCTGCCGAGGACAAGGAACCGTTACTTTGTTTGAGGATTTTTTGGAAGATTTTATTGATGAGTCAGATTTTATGGATTACTTTAAGGCAATATGGTATCCTAGAATAGGTTGGTCACTGTCTTTTCTAAATGGAGGAATTATTTCCCTTGTGTGAGGGAAGTGAAAAAATATATTGTTTATCCTGCTTATAAAATATATACATATATATATATATATTTATATATATATATATATATTTTATTGCAGTCTTCCACATTCACTGCCAAACTGCTAATTTACACTGTTGAATGGGTGACCATTTCCAATTATTGATCAAATTTTGTGTTATATATGAGTGTGTATGTGTAGGTATGTATTTATGTATGTTTGTACTTGGTTTGGGGTTCCTAAGATTTGGTCACCCAATGAATTAGTAATCTTAATTATTAAAGATCAACTTGATCGTATGAGGTGAAAGATATGAAGTCTTGCTCTAAAATAGTATGGAGTCCATTGGCTTTTCTATGTAAGCCCGTTTTCTTTTATTAAGAAATTACTGACTTGAGACTTTGTTCTGACTCAGGAGCATGGACTGCGGCACTAAAATCTCTTCCGCTTGCGAGCCAGGAGACATGTGCAGCAATGGAGTTTTACCACAGCCAGATGAAGCTTAGGTTGTTGAATGAGAAGGACCCTGGTGTTTATCAACGTGCTGATTGGTTGGTTGATAAGTTGGGTACAAAAGTGCATTCTTACTTCTGGCTTGATGAGTACTCAGGGAAGGATGATTTTGCACGATATTGGAAAGATGAGTGGAGGAGTGGTTTAACATCTTGGCGCAAAGCATTGAAGATTCCAGACTCTGATGTTGTCATACAAGGTGGATGTGCAAAAGTTGCCGACCAGCTTGTTAAGGATAAAGTATATGTTGTCTGGAATCCTGGTTCACAGTTTGGTATTTGCAATTGCACTTGGGCAGAAATGGGCAATATGTGTGAGCATATGTTCAAAGTTATTAATCTTTGCCGTAAACGAGGATCTACTATGCCATCTATCAGCATATTCCAGTACCACAAGGCATTGTTTGACATGCTACACTGCCAACCCCATGATTCTTTGATTCGTGATCATGCTATTTCTTTAGCAGTTTGTGTACAGAAGCAGTTGAATGTACTTGTTGATTTAGATAGCAGTCAGACTGCTTTAGATCCCATTCAGAGTCAAACTGTAGATAACATTGAGCAAGAAACTGTTGAGACGGTTCTTACTAACCAAGATACAGAATTAGTAAATGAAAGTAACTGCATGAATGAGGATGTATCAGCTCATGATGAGAATTGTGGGTATGTAAATGATGCTCCTCACATTATTAGCGGTGATGTGTGTGATGAACTGAATGATTTGGCTACTAGTGGAAATCGCATCTCTGGTGAGAATGTTGGAGAAGAAATTCGTTGTGCCGAGATGGATGTTGAGCCATCGTCCATCTGTATTTCCCCGCCTGGACTATATTCTGTCGATGAGGTTGTTGCAAGCAATGCCTTTTCCGAGAATGGAGACAGAGGTTTGGACAATACAAGAAACAAGCATCTCCCGTCCAAAGTTGATTCCAGTGATGTAAATGGATTTCAAGATAAAGATTGCGATGAAAATATGATGGATGTGGAGCCACTATCCATTGATTTTCCTCCGTCAACTAGGGAGTTTCTGGAGCAATGCACAGTGACCCATCAAGATGGTCTTGCAGATAATGATGTTGAGCCTACCGTTCCCAATACTCCTGATTCTGAAACCAAGACCTCCTCAGCTATATCCTTGCCCGTTGAGTCACAAGTGGTTGATATGATTGAAATTTCTGGTGTCATCAAGGAGAATGAAGGAATGGAATTGAAAAGTGGGAATGACAGCATGGATGAGAACCTACTCTCCGCGGATAATGGTGTTCATGATAACATTTCAGATGATTCTGGTAATGGTCATGATGCAAAGGCAGTTGACAGCATGATGACTGAATAGTCAGAGTTGCCTGCCGCTAAGATGCTTATGGACAGCACATTGCATTGAGGACAACAACCTCCACAGTTTTCAGCTCATGAATCTGGTTTTTGTGAGAAACCCTTTTTAATTGCCAGCTCGTTTTAGATTAGGTGTAAATCTCAGAAGGCTGCTGGAAATAGAGACTCTGAAAATGAGGTTATTTGCCAGCAATTAGTTTTTACTGGTGTCAATGGCACTGCTGGAGAGAACTATTTCATGGGGGACTTGGTGCATACCTCTCCGGCAAGTACAAACACTACGGGGATGCTGGTGTTGCAGTTAGTAATGGCGAAATTGGTGCTCCATCTCACCCATTTTCTTTATGTAAATATATGTCAATCCATCCAATTGTTTCAATTTTGCTGATTTACCTGAGTATTTTTTCTAAATTATATCTTAATAGTTACACACGATCTCCAGGAAGTTGTCAATAATGGCTAACATATTATGATCTTCTATATGGAAGGGGTAAGAAAAAGCCTCAGTTTTGACAAGATTGGGAAATATGACCACATTGTTAATATTGGCCTAAACTTATTTTATATATATATATATATATATATATATATATAATAAAATAAAAAGTGAAAGTTCTAAAAATTTGTGTGTGTGTGTGTGTTTTTTTATTTATTTATTTTTTTAAACCCTGTTAAAACTGACTGGTAAATGAAGTTGTTGTTTCAAAATTAAAATTAATATTTAAGAGTTGGATTATAATTTTCAATAAAGTTTTCATAACACTTGAATAAAGCATAAAATATGCTACATATATCATAGAAATGCTCAATTTAAATTGATAGCTTATAAATATTTCATTTACTCAGTAATATATTCTTCAATTTTATCAAAAATATAGTATCAAAAAACATTTATGATTTATTCAGTTTTATAAAAAAAAAAAATTGTATCTCAAAACCATTGATGATGTTAAAAAAATAGAAAGTGTGAAATTGAATCAAGAAATATTCTATAATTTTATTTCAGCTTTAAAATTTTCCAGTTACTCAATAATACATGAATTATTCAATTTTATATCAAATGTAACATCCAAAACAAAATTTATGATACTAAAAAATCTATAAAAAAAATTGAATTAATTTTTTTTGTAATTTTAATTTTAGTAATATTTTAAATATGTTAAAATTTTCCCTCACCTTTCATTCAAAATAGCAAACACATATATAATTACGTTTGAGCATGTATGTGTGATTCAATTAATTTTGAAAAAAAAAAACCTCAATTATAAACTAACTTGAATTTGTATGATTTAAAAAAAGCGATTTGTTGCTATTTTTAGGACTAAATAATATAGTAAATTTATATTTGATAAACCCAAAAAGTGATTTAAAAAAGAAAAAGAAAAAAGAAATACCGAACTCAATCATAAAGCAAGTAAATCTCGTTAAAAAAAGAAAAAAGAATTATAAAGCAGGCAAAGGGTTGGGGCGGGAGGGCTGTCTCCATATTTGAAACAAGGGCTCTCTCTCTCTCTCTCTCTCTCTCTCTCTCTCAAAGTGACAACATACATAGCTAAACCAAGATTAGTCAGTCTTCAAATTTAATAATTATCTTATGTATCCAATATATGTATCAATTCTCTCACAGTATGTGCGTCAATATGATCGTAAGTTTCACACATTATAAAAAAGAAGATACATATATCGGATACATGAGATATTCTCTCTCTCTCTCTCAAAGTGACAATATACATGGCTAAACTAAGACTAGTCAGTCTTCAAACTAAATAATTATCTTATGTATCTAATATATGTATCGTTCCTCTCACAGTATGTGACATCAATATGATTGTAAGTTTTACATACTATAAAAAAGAAGATACATACACTATAAAAAAAGAAGATACATACATTAGATACGTGAGATATTTTCTCACTTGAACTTCATCTTAGGGTGCAGAATTTAGATTAGAATGGAAGATTATGTATCATGTGAAAGAGTCCTGTCCTGTGGCATCAACAGCAGTCCACCTAACAGTTTAGTTTTTTGCACCATGTGTTTGGCTGTCTTTATGTGGCAGTCAATGACCGGTAAGAGCAACGAGAAGATTACAAGATTGTTTAAGAAAAGGTAGATTTAGTTCTCTAAAAACAAAATGAAAGCACCACCCATCTTCCAACATTCTTTTAAAGATTTCAGTGTAAAAAAGTACCCAAAGTACTTGGCATGGCCTGGGAATTTACTTGAATAACTATTTCCTCAATTACAGGTTCTTTGCAGTTATGTCATCCATCACAACGGGGTTTAAGGCCAATATAAGGAGCATTTGGGTAACCAGCCATACCAACAATCTCACAATAACCCAGCTACCATTGAACAGTTGAAGTAATGGCTAGGCTATTGCCTTCTCTCTTCTCCCTTAGTTTCCATTATGTTATTGTAACCACAATTTTCATTTCTATTCCAAGGCTTACCCATTCATTAACACTAGATGCTGATATTGAAGTACTTCGTGCCTTGAAGCGTAGCATTGATCCAAGCTCAATTTCTCCAACATCATACCTTAATACTTGGGATTTCAACTTGGATCCATGCCAAGTTATGGGAGGACAGTTTCTAGGAATTTTATGCAGTAATCCTCTAGACAATTCTTCTCAGAGAATCACAGCACTTGATCTCGATGGAATTGGATATGACGGGTTTTTGACACCATCAATCGGAAACTTAACCGAACTCACCATCCTCAGTCTAGACAAGAACAAATTTCGAGGACCAATTCCAGAAACCATCTCCAATCTTAAAAAGCTCGCCAGACTTTCACTAGTGGATAATTACTTCACAGGCATCATTCCTAGAGCAATCCCTTCGCTTAAGAATCTTGAATATATAGACCTTTCAGGAAACAGGCTCTCTGGCTCCATTCCAACCAATATCTCTGGATTACGAAGCTTGACCTACCTGAGCTTGTCAAACAATGGATTCGCTGGAACAATCCCTGACCTCATAGGGTTATGGCAGCTGCAAACTTTAGATCTTGGTACCAACCAGTTCCATGGAAATTTGCCAATTTTTCCTATGAGAATGAGATCACTATCCCTAAGCCACAATTTACTTTCAGGCCATATTTCTCCAGTTAAGAGGCTCACACACCTTAGGAGGCTAGATGTAAGTGACAACAGACTTTCAGATACCATCAGCAAGGATATTCTTTTACTGCCTAGGCTGGTTCACCTTAATGTTTCGCTCAACCGCTTCACCGCAATAGAGACTGTCAACTTCTTTGGAGAAGAGACCCCGCTTGAGGTGCTTGATGCAGAAAATAACCACTTTCATGGTAATTTGCCTGTCAATTTGGTCACAATTCAGAATTTAAGCACACTTAATCTGGCACATAATCTGTTCTCTGGTCCAATACCAAGCAAATATGGAGACAAACCAGGGCGACCATGGAGAGCTCTGTACTTGGATAACAACTTTCTGTCAGGAAATCTACCACCAGAGTTCATCCATCACGCAACAAGCATAACAGGTAGTCTTGCAAACAACTGCCTTAGGTGTCCAAGGAACATACCTCTGTGTCGTGGAGGGCAAAGATCATCTTCAGAATGTGGGGAACAGAACAATCGTGGTGTGTAAGCAATTCATCAGATCAATGGATAAGAGATTCATCAGAACACAATGGCGTCATGGAGTCATTAGGGAAATTTAAGTTTTTTTTTTTTCTTTAGTAAATCCAAGTCATTATCCAAAGTAGAAAATCTTGTTTAACTTTCAACCAATAAAATCAAATAATTATGAATGTGAAGACCATGAACGGATCTTTTATTTATTAATTAATTTCTGGTTAGGTGTGTTCCCAATTCTCGGTATAAATGCTTCTGAAGTTAAATCGTACATTTCCCAAAACAACCGCAAACAGGAAACAAACCAAAAGAAGAAAGTTTCAAAATGATTGCTGAATCTGGGAGCAAAGAATGGTCAGTTAATATAAAACCGAGAAAATTGACTACAACACTTTAAAAAACTGGTATAAACACAAGCTGTTTCTACATTGTAAAAGGAAGCAATTTATAGAAGCCAGTTAACAGTAATGTTGCCAAGCCATGTGAAAAGTGGGAACTGAGCCAGAGCAATAAAGATCAGGAGATAGTGATGCTTGCTTGAATCATAACTCCTCACCTCTGCAAAGAGGACCCTCTTCATTGTCTTCACCAAAAAGATTCCCATGCATAAGCAGGTACAAGGCATAATGAAATAGTAAGAGTATCCCCAGATAATCTTCCCAAGGACTGCCAAACACATGCCTGTGAAAGTATACCCTGCGTAAGCCACAATGTCCAGCAAGGGTGCCTCCCCACTACCCAATGACAGTAGTGTTAATTTCAGAAGTGTGACTTGAAAAAGCCACCCAAGCAATCCCTTGATAAACAACCAGTTCAGAGCTTCTGGGCTAAACCTGGCAATATACTTAAATATTTAAGAAAATTTGAGCAACAAATTATTATGAAAATTAAAAAATTTGAGTTTAACTTCATAACATTAAAAAGAGACTACACCCAAATTATAACTATAAATCTAAATCTGAAGGCACTGAATTAAAATTTGCATAAATGATTATGAGGAAAGTTGGGTGGCTATCCAGAATCAAAGCAACACAATGTAAACAAATCCTTCAATTGCTACTTAAGAGTAAAGAGAAGAAATTGTCATATCCAGAAGATTTCTACAACAAAACAGAAGAGGACAATTCAAGATTCCCTCAATTGCGGGAGGTGGAATCAATTATCAATCAACACTTCTACTTAGTGAAACTTCATAACTATACAAGTTTTATGACTGATTGCAAATGGGAACGTCTACCCCAATAACATGCAGGTCTTCGGAGAATAAATGGTCCAATCTGTAAAACAAGGTTGTGTGGCCTGCTAAAGGGGTCCAAGTCTGAGCCGTATCAGACCCATTAGGTATTTGGTACTCCAATTCACAGTTCCAAGTCCCTTTCCGACATGAGGATATTCAATGAAAAGAACTTAAATCTATACATATTTTTGGGCATAATAGCCCGTGAAGCTATTCCAGCTTTTGCTGACACTCAAGATGGGAGGACAAAACAAAAACACAAGCCCTATAGCAGAGACATAAATAAATAAAAGAAGACATGCTTATACATTTATAATCCCAAAGTTCACAATAGAAGCTATGGTGATTGCCATTGCCAACAGGCAACCAACCACCTCTTACCAACTTTACCATCATAAATGCCATCACAGGAAGACATCTCTGTCATTTACAAACTATAGCCTTTTCTGTATAGATGTTAAGCTTTAAAATGAACACAGCTTGAATAATAGTGCCTATTAATATCACCACTTTGGAAATACTCAATAATTTTTTAAACAAAAACAGTTACTAATTCTGAGGAGAGGAACTAATTCAATGCTGATCATATCATACAACAATGATATGGTGAATTAAACTATGACCACAAAAACGTGAAAAAAATACTAGACAGAGGGGGAACAGAATATGACTACTACATAGTACATGTTTTTTGTTGTAGATGAGAGACCTAACAAACTTAATAATGAAACACACTGAAAAGAAAGAGCAACAGAACCGGACACAAATGTGTTCACTTTAAATGCTAACAGAATGAGGGAAAACTAATTTCCTGTGATTAGAATAAAAGAGGAAGATTAATTATTACAGTGAAAGAAAAAAAATCCAGTCACATACTTTCCATTAAGACCCAATGAGAAGCCAGCAAGAACAACGTAGGTACCAAATGCCATAAACGGAATGTAGAGGTCTGGTGCATTTATATCATAAATTGGGGGCTTATAAGACAGCCTGCCCCCTACTGGCTCAGTTATCCGGGTCCAATGGCCCTGGAGAAAAGGAAAATAAGCAAAAAAGATATAACTACCATGGAAAGAAAAAGTTTGCTACAAGAAAACAGAGCATGAACATTGCTTACCCTGTGCAGGAATGGAAACAGAACAACCTTCAATTTGTTCCTCACATACTGGTCATTCACTTGGAAATAGTATTGGGGATCCGAGAAGTACCTGCTTATCTGTTTAGTTTGAAACAAAATATCAATATAGAGGAAAAACATGCATCAACAATGCAAATGAAAAAAAAAGTACTTTCATTTAAGAGAACCCAGATATTTAAGGGACAAACTCAATGATTTTATGATAGTTATTGGTACAGACACTAGATACAGGCCTCCAATTATGCAGACTAATGGAATATGGACGCAGACGCATGAAGAAAACGGCCCAACCAGTGGCCTTATGGATGGAGCCTGCTAAAGTATGGCCTAAGGGTTAATTAACTTGTGTCTACAATTTGTTTAATTTCTTTAAGTTACGTAATTGGTTAAACCTTGTTTTCTTTTCCTATTTGCTTATGGAATTTAATTCCTTTTCTTACTAGGTTAGTAAAATTATTTTCTTTCCTGATAGGGTAATAAGTTTGGAACTCTATTTAAAGAATCCAGGGATCAGTGTTGTTTTACAATTTGCTTGAGTGGTAAAGTTTATTGTTGGAGTTTTTCCTTTGTTAGCTTGGTACTGATTCCCAGGTTTTGGTTTCTCTTGCTTTGGGCTAATTCCTGGCAAACTTGATCCCTAGGTAAATGTAATTTTGCTGTTTTTGTTGAATTTGCGATGCCCTAGTTATAATACAGGGGCCTTCAGATATAATAATAATAATAATAATAATAATAATAATAATAATCCATATAATAATAATAATAATAACAACGACGACGACGACGACGACGAAATGTTTTAGGTCTCAACTTCAAGTTGGAGAGAAATGGAGCAAGGAATGTCGAAAATAACAAGGGTAGAAATAGTGAAGGAGGTAATAATAATAACAACAACAACAACAATAACAACAACGAAATGTTTTAGGTCTCAACTTCAAGTTGGAGAGAAATGGAGCAAGGAATGTCGAAAATAACAAGGGTAGAAGTAGTGAAGGAGGTAATGGAGTATATGAGCTTAGTGGGACAGAATAACAGGAATATATGTGCCTGACCCCGGTTTAACCAAGATTGATTGATATACAAACCCAACCCTGAATTTGTTAAGATTAAGAGTTTGTTGATGGTTGTGATTGTGATTTGTTTTTAAGTATTACTTTTGGTGTGCTATGTTTTCCCTAACACATGTTAAAGAGGAAGGCAGTCATATATTTTGATTTGAAAAGGAAAGTAACTAATGAAAATTTTAATTTTCTTTGGAATTTATATGGAAGATCACACTACCCCTGCATGGACAGTTTTAAAAGACAAAGTTCAACCTTTGCCAATTCTACAGCTCTCAAGATCATTCAGATCATAGGATATGTACTTCAGTACCATAATTTCGCCTAAGCTTTTGCATATTACATTAAAAAGAAGTTGATTTCCCTCAAAAATAGTTGCAACCTAGAAGTCTAATTGACAACTTCAATAACCGCACTAACAGTGTCCTCTAGAGCTTAAGTGCATTCTAATCCATCATATGGATACACAAATAATAAAAGATCGAGAACAAACTTGATAATACCAACATGACAACATTTAAGTTATCATAATATTATATCCCTTGTAAGCTCAAACAAGAATGTTGTCTTAAATCATAACAGTATATGCCACTTACATTGCTTTGCACATATTCAGAGCTTGATCCTAAAATTTTCTCTCCGTATGCACCCAATCCACCTCTGATAAGCCCAGAACCAGCTCCATAAAATGCATTCCCAAATGGATTAGGTGGAGCATTTGCTGCATTTACTGGTGGTCTTGGCACCCCAGGCCGGGTCCCCACATTGTTGTACATTTCTGTAATTGAACCCAACAAAAAATGAGGTCACAATTGCACCCAAAAGCACAGCTCAAGTTTAAGTCATCCAAGAAGGCTACTTTTGCTAAATTTCACAGCCAAAATTTTCAGTTTCCGATTAAACGTCAGCACGGTGAGTCACAATTTTAAAATGAAGCATAAAACTAAAAGCTACTTACCTGGCTCACGAAAACCAGAATCTGTTTTTTTTCTTTATTTTTATTTTTTAATAATTCAATTGTTACAATAAGTGGGGGAGGGGATATACAAATATTGGTTCTCCTCATAAAGGAGACCAAGCAATGCCCACTAAGCTACAAGGCTCTTGGCAGAAAACCCGAATCTGTTAAATCCTATTTAGTTCCCAAATAGTTAAACAACTTTCTCCCACTATCCAATTCTCCCCCTTAGGAGAACCTACATTTAAAATCCCCGCCACCCAACTCCTGCGACTAGTCTCATAGTTTTGGGACTAAGGTTTTATTTTTATCGTCATCGTATCTCTTAAAAATCTCAACCAACATATTACCCTAACCCCTTTTCAACCCAAATACATTTACTGTAATTCGATACACAACAACATTCTTCTCATTTCACAACCTTATTCTTCCTATCCCAAACCCTTTTTTTCATTTTTCTTTTCCAAAAAAGATTAATAACAACTCGATACAATCCAAAACTTTTTTAAAAAAAATTTGGCAATTAAATACAACACATATAGTACCAAAATGAAACTAAAACCTAAGTTCATTTTCGAGTGAAAATTAAATAACAACTACTTCATTAAATCTGCAAAATCTAAATGAGAAAATTCATAATTCATGTGGCTTTCGTCAAACTCACACAGATCTTCAACTCCAAATCCAAAAAAAAGTATATAGTTGAAATTTAATAAAAATACGAATACGTTGCATTATATATATACAGAGAGAGAGAGAGAGAGAGAGAGAGAGAGAGAGAGAGAAGGAGATGTGAGAGGATACCTTTGGAGATATCGGCGAACAGATCTGAGCTCCAGCGGGGGTTTCAGTGAAGGGTTTGGGCACTTTCGCGTAAAAGTGCAGCGTAAACTGTGAGAAAAAGAATAAAGAGAGAGAAATATAACAGATCAGAGAGTGCGTATTAAGTTCTCTAAATAAAAAAAGGTGGGGTCCACGGGTCAGGTCGGGTCGGGTTTGGGGTTGGCAGCAACCGACCCGACGGAACCCGCGGCCGACCGAATGTTCGGGTCGAACCCGGTGGCACGGGCCATCGTTTAAGCAAGTCGAAACCGTCGGGTAATTTCGGGTCTGAATCCCAACAAAATAAAGATCAAAACCCAATGAAGAAAGAAATCAAAACCCAGAGTCCCAGACAATGAAGAAATTAAAGTTCAAATAACACAAACCAAAACCAAAACCAAAAATACCAGATCCATGAGACTGAAACGAAAAGGAGGTATATAAGACTAAACCCACACCAACACCACCATTCCTTTGCCCCACCATCACCACATCCACAAGATCAGTACACTTTTTTTTTTTTTTTAAACAAAACTTTTTTTTTTACTAACCCAGAGGCACAGACTGCAGAAGATCAGAGGAAGGATTCATCAATATGTGGAGATTCAGGTTGAGTGAGAAAATTTTCGGAAACTGATAAGGGTTGAGTTGAGAAAGGGCAGGCGTGTTCAGCGTAGAAAGTGAGAAGTGAGGACCCAGGTCCATGATTTTCCTTTTGGGAAATTTTGGGCGGTCGGTCGGTTTTTACGGGTTAGAATTCAAGGGACCGTAACCGACCCGCAAAACCGATTTTTAAAATTATCAGACCCGCACTCAACCCGTTTAGGTTTTCAGATTCACCTGTGGGTCTTCGGGTCGGACGGGTGGGTTAGGTCTGACTGGTTAATGGACAGCCTTCATGTTTGGTGCTTCTCTATTTTGCGTCAATGGACCAATAACAAATTGACATGCATGGTTTAGCGGGATGTGTGTGATTAAGCAATATATTTTATTTTATTGTTTCAGTTAGCTTAAACTTTTTTTTTTTTACCCAAAAAAAAAAGAAAAAAGAAAAAAACTTTGAAGAAAAAGGCTGCATGTTTATTACTAAAAGCTAGCTAGGTCGGCTAGGATTACAGTATTTAGGTGAGAAAAAACATCCTCTATTCACATTTTGAAATTGCTAACATGTCGAGTAATGTGATGAGCAGTACCTTATCTTTCAATAAGAGAAAACCACAAATAAAAAAGGAACCAGCAATGTCTTTCGCCTCCTCAATCAAATGACTATAATCAATTAGAAAAATCTCATCATTCTTCAAAGAATCAATAATAGCTGCCAAGTCTCCATCCAACACAATAGAATTGAGTCTAATTTCTTTAGCAAAGGTGACAGCTCTAGATGCTGCGATTGCTTCCACTGCGGTCACCGAGTTTGGTAGTGAAACTTGCTTGGCCATGAATGCAAGAACCTGACCCAACTTGAATAAGATATATGGGATTCAAAATTCTACCTATATAAACAAATTGATAGGTATATTAGCGCGGTGATATGAATGCTTGTTGACTTAAGAACCCAAGTTAACCCAAAGCCCATATAAATAATATTAAAATAAAAGGGGGTAAAAAAAACTTCATTGATCTAAAAATGAACAATATTACAAGAAGCTATTAAATAGAAAAACATAGTTAAAGATCCAGTAAATTTGATGAAAACATCTTTTGTTAAATTTTTGGCCTTTTTTTTTTTTTTTTTTTTTTTTTCAGTTTGATAGGCTCTGAAAGAAATCTGAAGGGAAATATCGTTTGATAGGTATCAGTATTACCGTGTTAGAGTGATTTTTTTTTTAATAGACCAACAGTTCTAAGAGCCCATAGTCAGCCCAAAGCCCAAGGTCCAACACCCATGAAAATTTAATACCACTTCTTACTAAATCAGGCCCATTAAATTAACCACACATTGTATCAATTAATATAAAACCCAAATTTTAGCCCAATAACCCATTCACAAAACAAAGCCCTCAAATTATCAAAGCCTATTAACCCATACCGATGGATGGTCAAAACAATTCACATGATTGAATTAGCTCAGATTTTGGGTCATGGTACTAATTGTGCCAAAACATAAGTAAAGAGGGACCACAAGTTTTTTGGTATGTTTTATGGGCCAGCCCAAAAGGGAAGACATGAGCCCAGCCCGTGAAGCCTAGCTCAAAGCTACAGACAATCTTTTTTTTTTTTGGGAAACAAGCTATGGACACAATCTTGATCATGATAACCTGTATCGGCGAATGCTTTCTAAAGATTAACTATAGCAGACTTACGTATTTTTCAACGCGTCCAATGAAGTATTTATTGATGGTTGGCTTACAAACTTCCAGGCATTTTTTTTATCAATCAATAAATTTTAGAGTGGAGATACAAAACTAGTAGTCTACAAGGATGCTGAAACGCAACAATCTGTGTATTTTACATAGGCAAGACCAATTACATTAACAATAATAATAACAAAGAATGAAATACATAATTTGTGTATTTTACACAGGCAAGATCAATTCCATCAAACAGGGAATACCCATCCAAACTATCTAGCTTTTATCCCTGGGATGATGGAAAATATTGTTTGTATAAAAGTGAGCACCAGAAGAATAATAGCAGCTACTGTTGAAGCGGTTTTCCAAGGAGTGTTAAAATAATCACTTTTTAATGTTGCCTTTCTTTTGTGCCAAGGATTCTCATAGAAATCATTCAACTCTTTACAGAGATGAACGTAATCATCTCTCATCCAATTCCCTATGAAACTTTTGGTAAGATCGTTAATCATAGATTTTACTGCATCGTTGTCACCTAGATAATTAACCAAGATTTTTTTATCACAAAGCAAATCCACATCTTCTGTAGTATTGATGAGAAAATCCAACAAGTTAAAGTAATCTGTATAGTATGCATTTTCTAGATAACGAGTTTGCTCTAATGCTATAATATTTCGAGCAACAACTTCCGTCTTGGTATCTATTTCAAAGCTTGGGATTTTCAACACTCCTTTTTCAAATTTTATGTCAAAATAGCATGGACATGTAACAGCCTCGAACTTTACTCCTGCCTCATGGAGCTTTGTTGCAGAGTACAAATGTGTAAGCAGTTCACTGTTTCTTGTTGGTAGATTCTCGAGTGGAGGTAGCAGAAAGGTTCTAATAAGATCAGTGAAGTGTTCCAGTATCACATTGGGATTGGCCTGTACGAACCGCAGTGGGAGGTAGTGAAAGTAGTCAAAAGAAAGCTCACGAAAACCACCGTAATTGGAGGGAGACGGAATTGCAAGGTCGTATAGTTTCTCAATAACAAAAAATGGAAGCTGATTTTCAAGTAATAGCAAGTCAACCTTCAAAGCAGTAGACCTTGGATCCACAACATTAGGATCATCACTTATCTGACTTCTTGAAGT
Source organism: Lithocarpus polystachyus (assembly GCA_033629205.1). Taxonomy (NCBI): domain Eukaryota; kingdom Viridiplantae; phylum Streptophyta; class Magnoliopsida; order Fagales; family Fagaceae; genus Lithocarpus; species Lithocarpus polystachyus. Next base: position 52,334,228 of record CM066171.1, on the reverse strand, counting down.
ACGTGTACGCCTGATGAAAAGCTCAAGAATGAAGGTGGCATCCAGCAATATCATTTTCACAAACCTATCACTGGGAAGGTCAATAGTTTCTTCATAGCACCCGCGAATGCTTTCTTCCATGTCCCTTATTACGCCTACTAAATCCTCCAAGTTTTTCTCACTCCGTTGCAAAAAACTCCTGAAGTATCTCTCTTTATAGTCTTCCATGGCTTTCAATCTTTCGTTTTTGTGGGGAAAAGGGCCAATTGAAACTACCTTAGGAGTGTAGGCTTCTTCATTCCATTTTCGGAGCGGGTTCGGGACCTTGTAGATACGGCATTGTTTTGATGGTTCAATCTCCGGCCTCTCGACCATTTTTCTAATTTCAATTACCAACTCATCATTTTTTTTTTCTTTTCCACCTGGAATGTCTGCTTCCTTTTGAGTATTTTGATCGTCTACTATCATCATCCTAGAAATCAGATTGTAAAGGACTCTTTGTCATTTTGAATGAGAGAGTTCAACTTTCGTTTTGGAAAAAACAATAATTAATAGGATAAACAATTTAAGCACTTAAAATCATTTAATATTAGTAAAAAACATGTGATAGCCTTCTCCAAAAAAAAAAAAAAAAAAAATCATGTGATAGAGTGATGAGTAAATTGTTCATATTGAAGACTGTTCCACTTCAATAAGAAAAAGAAGGCAATTGGTTAACTATTTTTATATTTAATTTTTACTTACCAATGTAATTTCTGTTTTTCTATTAATATGTTTTTTTTTTTTTTTTTTGGCTAAAAGCAATACTATGAATTTTGCTATTGTTTATTATCTTTCTCTAGGAAGTTATTCAATTATCGTGAAAATCTCTTTAAAAGGTACGTAGGTAGTAATTTTTCAAAACTTGGTATATATTGTCAACAAAATTCTCCTTTAAATATTTTTACTTGAATTAATGTTCATTTTTGGAATTGTAATAGAATTTTAATTAGTTTCAAAATTTAAATGGCCATATATGATATATTAAAGTAAAGCGGAGAGAAATTTTGAAGACTCTAAATTGCATTCCAATTTTATGCTAAATGTCATTTTAATTGTTCTATTATTTGATGCCAAGTATCTCTAGATTTTAAATGGACTCCAATTTTATGCAAAGTGTCTTTTCTAATCTAATTCTAATTATATGACAATTATATTTGCATGCAAATTCAAGTATCTAAACGTAAAGAATATAAGAAGGCTCAATTTGAATTAATTATTTGTGTATATATATATATATATATATATATATAGTATCCATCCATGCACATATAGATTATAAGCTAGTGATATATTCAAAGTACAATAAGAATCCAAATTAGTTTCTAATTGTAGTCTAATTTCACACCAAGTGTTTATTTTAATTTTATTACTTATGGTGTCAAGTGACTCATTCAAAATATCAAGCGTTAAAGCTAAGGTAACCACTTCACTCACTTTTTTGGTTTTTGGAAGCTTGGAGGTAGAGGAATGTAAAAAGAAAGGGGAAATGAGAGGAGAGAGGAGGAAATTGTTATTCAATCCCCTTGTTTGGATGTTTTAAAAATTAAGTGGAGAAAGGGGGATATATATCTCTCCTCTTTGTTTGGATGTTTAAAAATTAAATAAGGAGAGGACATGGGAGGGGAATGATCATATAAATTAGAAAAATTCTAAAGCCATAGACTATTTTATAACTTTTTTTACAAACTATTTATGTAGTGAGTAGTTATTAGTAAGTAAAAAAGTGATGTTAGTAGTAGGCCTCGATGAGAACCAATAATAATTTGTTACATTAATAGTTTGTAAAAATATAGAAAAATAGTTTGCGGATATAACATTGCTCTATAAATTAACATAAAGATAAAATTGACAAATTAAATCTATTTAATATACTGACCCATACTTGCTTATTTTGAGGAACTAGATATAAATTGACATCATAAGGACATAATTGACAATTAAATTTTTTTTTTTTTACTATAAGTTAAACCCTCCACTCTACTCCCTATTGGGCTATGTGGATTTTGGTTTGTGTTTGATCTAGTCTGTGACCTGACCTAATTTGGATGCGTTACGATTTTAAATGAGAGATTTGCTGTGGGGAAATTTTTTTGACTCATTTTGGATCCAATGTTTGGGATATATATATATATATACACTATTGCTTTGGATTTGGGTTTGATGTATAGAAAATTGTATTATATGGCCACTTTTGTATTTTCTCTTCCTTAAATCCTTGCAACTCTGTGGACACAGACACATTTTCGAACCTTGTAAATATTTATGTTGTGTGATTTTTCTCAGCACATATTTTTATCTATTTGTTGTTTCTCATTGGTTTAGGGATTAAGTTAAATTCCTAACACTACCCTCCAAATTTTTCTAATTGGGAGAATTAAAAAAGTGGGGTTGTGACCCCTCTAAATCTCCCTTCCTCCCAAGAAATTATACAGTCCTCTGGTAGACCATGTCATCTGTCCACCATATCATCTGTCCACCCCTCTAAATCTAATGAACTAATACTTTTATATATATCATATAAAAGTATTAGTTATTATATTATATAAAAGTATTAGTTATTATATTATATAATATATATCATACCACAGGAGGGTTTACTATAATTATCCAAACAATAACAAAATAAATAATTATTATACTTAAAAAAATGAATAAATTGTATTAGAAAAATAGATTAAAAAAATAATACATATAAGCAATTAAAAAAATAAAATAAATAATATCATACATATTCTACAATATGAAAGCATGGAAAAAATTTCTTTGTAATGCAAGAGTTACTTCAGTTATTTCATAATTAATGTTTCAAACATTAAGAACTTTCGAATGGTCCATAATCTTAGCCAATTACTGTGACTAATCATAATCTTAGTCAATTCCTTATATATTTTCTCAACAATCAAACTAATATTTTAATAGTAAAAAATTAAAAACAAACAAAAATAAAAGTATGCAACCCGTAACAATTCTCTAATAGAAAATTTAATGATTGATGAAAAAAAATCAAATTGTTATGAACAATTTATATATCATCAAATTTATATAAGGATTTGATGGGAAAATATTAGAATAAACAAATACATACTTTCAAGGTTGTAAGTAGAAAAAGAGAAGAATAGAGAAAAAGAACAATATTGTAGGTATTCATTATGAATTATTTGAGATTTATATACACTTCACGTTGAAGAAGTTGATATGAACAAAAAGTTTAATATTAGTTTAATAGAATTTTATAAAAGACCTTTTTAAAATGTACTATATTGCTATATTTTTGCAGTTTTCTTTTTACATGTAGTATTATATGTTTTTTTTTTTTTTTTTTTGCTGTTTTCTTTTTATGTATAGTTATACATGTTTATCTAATAAAACACTAAATGGAAATTCCACAATTATTTAGTATGTGGATTCAACATAATTATTGTGAATTTATTGGTACATTTTTTTAGTATGCTTATTCTCAATTTAAGATTTTTATCAACTTAAAAATTATAAGAGAAGAAGATAAAAACAAAAAATTAGATTTATTTTTTTTTAAATCTAAATCTAAAATGTGTAGTGTAAGGACCAAATTGGTTCCCTAGCCCAATAGATGAATGAACTTAGGCCCAAAAAGCTCAATACAATGAATTTGTAGAGAGTGAGTTGGAAAACTAGGCTCTAATGAGTTAGAGCCTAATATATGATATATATTAAATAATATATATCATATAAAAGTACATGTCATTATATTATATAAATCTAAATTGTTAATTTATATCATATAAATTCTTCTAATATAAATAATTAATGCACATCTATAGATATTTAATATATGCATTTATGCCACTGATTAATCTAATGAACTAATACTTTTACTATAAGTTAAACCCTCCACTCTACTCCCTATTGGGCTATGTGGATTTTGGTTTGTGTTTGATCTAGTTTGTGACCTGACCTAATTTGGATGCGTTACGATTTTAAATGAGAGATTTGCTATGGGGAAATTTTTTTGACTCATTTTGGATCCAATGTTTGGGATATATATATACTATTGCTTTGGATTTGGGTTTGATGTATTGAAAATTGTATTATATGGCCACTTTTGTATTTTCTCCTCCCTAAATCCTTGCAATTCTGTGGACACAGACACATTTTCGAACCTTGTAAATATTTATGTTGTGTGATTTTTCTCAGCACATATTTTTATCTATTTGTTGTTTCTCATTGGTTTAGGGATTAAGTTAAATTCCTAACACTACCCTCCAAATTTTTCTAATTGGGAGAATTAAAAAAGTGGGGTTGTGACCCCTCTAAATCTCCCTTCCTCCCGAGAAATTATACAGTCCTCTGGTGGACCATGTCATCTGTCCACCATTTCACTAAAAAACTCCTATTTGTTTAAAATTGCTAAGTCAGTGTTTTAAGAAAATTCTCAATTCAGCAATTTTAAACAGTTGTGAATCTTTTAATGGAATGGTGGATTATGTCACTTGTCCACCATGGAGACCTTATAATTTCTCCTTCTTCCCACCTCAAAAAACATTCAAATGGGTTATGATTAAATCTAACCCTAAGCCCCTTCCTCTACTCCCCTCTCCATCCAAATAAGCTTCTAGGTGAACTAAAATCACTCCATTTTCACTATTGTTAAATGTTTTCATGCATAAACATGAATTACAATCTAGTTTGTATATAATTTTAAATGTCTAGTCAATGTTATTTCGATAAGATAACAATGAGAAAATAAATAAATACATTGATAGAAAAAAAATACTTGAGTGAAAAATGTTATGAAAACCTACCTCAGTTATTGAAGTGTAGCTGCTGATTGAAAGCCTGAAAGAACGGCCCTGTAAGTACAAATTAACTATCAACAACTCATGCGATCTATGGTTCTTAGTTCTCACTAAGGCGAAATGAATCCCATTAGGATATATTTGTTAAGGAAAATATATAAGATGAATTAAACCAAGCAGACGAAGAGTAAAATTGAAAAGAAGAAAAAAATTTATCAATGGTTGAAAGCCAAGGTGTGGAACTTTACCCACTGTCTTAAGAAGTGATTTCACCCCACTAGATATAACTTATTCTTTGTGCAAAATTGGCTCCAACGATTACCCCCAAGATTCAATGGAAAAATTTGGTTGTGTGTACTCACAAAACAATGCTTTCAACTAGTATTAATGTCCGAAAAAGTGAAGGAATTTGTAATAGAGTAAGGGACACAAAATAGAGGATTTTTGGACTGCTCTTTGTATACGTGAAGAGAACATTACCTCTGTTTATGTATTGCACTAATCAGGGGCAGAGCCAAAAATTTTGATTTGAGGGGCCAAGTTGTGATGCTAATATATTATTTAAGACAAACCTTTACACACACACATACAAATTAATTTTCAAAGAGAATTTATCATTTTCTAAATTTTAATGATTATATAAAAGCCATGTATTTCATCTATTAGACATATACAAAAATTTATCATTTTCTACATGATTTAATTTGTTAAACTTCTTAAATTATATGATTTTAAACAAATTCTCTTGATTTTAAACAATTTCTCTTTCTTTTAAGAGCACCATTGAAATGAATCAAAATTTAAGAGGGAGACCAACTTCAATTTTGACGTGTTACATTTTTTAAAACGTAAATAATATACATATTATAAGTAATTTTTTAAAATTTTGGGAGCCTTGGCCCCACCCTTGTATATGGCTCCGCCACTGGCACTATTAAAGAAAATTTTGAAGGAAATGATTGACAGAAAGATCAGCACATCCTTAGCATCAGCCATGGTGAGCGTCGACCGTATTGTTAACCCTCTTGTTTGTCTTTTTCGTTTTTTATGATTGAGGGGAATCTGCCTTAGCAGCTGTCTTCCTTCATTTTCATTATTGGAAGGAGGAAATATGTTTAAGAAAAGAGAAATAAGAGGGGCCGAAATGATGGGATGCTTATTGATATTATGATTGAAAAGGTTAAAGCACTATTTTGGATTCACTTTCGTCTCTCAATTTGTCCCTCATAATTTCTCAGCAATCATAGGAATGCCACTTCCTACCCAAATCAGGTCCACTAAATCTCACAAAATATATATTATAAAATAAAACCCAAGTTTCAGCCCAATAACCCATTCACAAAACAAAGCCCTCAAATTTTCCAAGGATTGAATTAGTTCAGATTTGGATCATGGAACTAACTGGTCCAACACTCAAGTGAAAAGGGACCACAAGTGTTTTGCTCTATTTTATGAGCAGTCCATAAGGAAAAAAAATAAGTAAAAAAAAAAAGAAAAAAAAAAAGACATGAGCCCCACCCGTGAGGCCTAGCTCAAAGCTACAGACAGCCCCACGTGTGAGGCTCTGTTGACACCTAAAAGGCAAAGAAAGGAGTTCAAGAATTGCTTGCTGGAATTCCCATATTGGAGTGAAAAGTCGGCCAAAGTTTGTAATTGAGACAAATATCAAGTTCAAATCCAAGGCCTTCCTCCACAAATGTGAACCAAGCTCACAAAAAAGGGAAAGCAATCAGCAAATGGAAAAGGGTAAGAGCAGTGGATTTGAGGGCATAAAGGAATTATTTTACATCAATTTGGATCCATGAAAAGTCTAAAAAGAGGGCTTTGAACACTTGAGAGACCAACGATTAGTAGTAGTCAATGGTTAAGGCGAGTGATGGCTGGCATGCTGTACGAAATCTAGTGAAGGCCAGGAAAAAAGTGGCTTTGATGCCATGTAAAAAGATGAATAAAAATAAAAGATGAAGAGAAAGAGAAGGAGTGAGCAAAAACAAGGAGAGTTGCACGGCTGTCCTAACTATGGGAGATCAAAGTTCAACAAATCTAAATTGTTAATTGGGAGTGCGAGACAAAAATGTGGAGGAAGATCTACCCTCACTAGACTCGGAGAGAGAAAGATTGAAAACTAGGTTAAACAAGTTTCTTGAGTAATGGATTAGGCTTTCTTTTTCGATAATTTTTCCCTTCTTCTCGATGAAATGGTGCTACTCCTCACGCTAATGCTCTCCTCTCATTGTATATCTAGCATGGTATCTCTTTTTAGCTCTCCTCTCATTGAATATCTAGCATGGTATCTCTTTTTGGACATAACGATGAAAAGACACTGAGAAAGTGAGTTTAGGCTTGAGAAGAAATTGGACATAAGTAGAGATCACATCCAAGAGAGCATACAGAATTGGACATAAGTTTAGAGGTTTTCTTTATTTAAGCTTCTACCTCAACAAAATTTACACTTATATAAAAGTATTAGTTCATTAGATTAATCAGTGGCATAAATGCATATATTAAATATATATAGTTGTGCATTAATTATTTATATTAGAAGAATTTATATGATATAAATTAACAATTTAGATTTATATAATATAATGACATGTACTTGCACATTTTAAGAAATTAAATATAAATTGACTTCATAAGATTATAATTGAGAATTAAATTTTTTTAATATAAGTGAAACCCCTCCCTTATACTCCCTTTAAATTCGTCTAAGTGTCCAATTGGAAACAATTTATATAACATTTTGCTAAAAATACAGTAAATAAAATATAAAAGTTAAATAAATGAATATGTGACTCACACAAAATTCGCAAATAATAGAAAAGAAAATGGCTTATAAATACATCCCTAACAAACACTAAGTAGAGGAGTTTAAAAATAAAGAGGTTAGGACTTAGGATACCCCGCCAAATCCTTTCTTCTCCTCCCACCTTAAAAAACATAAAGGCAAGGTTCATTAAACCTCTAATCCTCTCTCCTTCCAAACAAGTTTCTAGATAAAACCACATCTTTATCACTATTGTTAAAGGTTTTTGTGCATAAACATAAATTACAATCTAGTTTATATATAATTTTAAATGTTGTAGACAATGTTCAATGTTATTTAAGATAATAAAGAGAAAATAAATAAATAGATTAATAGACAAAGTAACTTGAGTAGGAAATGTTACGAAAGCCTACCTCAGTTATTGATGAATAGCAGCTGAAAGAACCAAGCTATTAGTACAACTTAACGATCAACAGCTCATGCGATCTATCATCTTTGTTTCTAAGTTCTCACTTCTCACTCTCTCAAAAAAAAGAAAAAAAGAAAAAAAAAGGTTCTCAATTCTCACGGTAACCAAACGAAAAGCCGGGTATATATAGAAAAGGCAACAACTATATCTCATAAATATTACATCACTATTTCTCAGTGGCATTACGTCATATATTACGTATATAAACTTTATGAAACACGTTTTAGGTTAAAAAGGTGGAAATGGAATGCTTTTCTTGGTCGTTTCGGTAAAGGTTGTCAAGTTCTGAATATTTTTCTTCCGTTGGTTTTGACAGCTTTTGATTTTTTTTTTCAATAATTATAAGATCACAATTTTTGCTATACAATTTACCATAAATATTTTATTTGATAAATTGAGATTAGTTATTTATTACATTTTTTTAAACCAAATAATTTTTCTCTACCAATCATAGTTGGCTACGTAAAAAAGTTTTGCAGTAAAAGTTGTAATACCAGATTTTTATTTTTATTTTTTTTCGTATAAGGTAGAACAGTCAGCTGTCTCTAAAAGAATCTCATATTACATTTGTGAATTCTGACTGAAAACAGTAGCTCGGTGGTACCTTTGCATTGGATTATTAGTGGCGGGCCATTCACCTTTGTATATAGAAAGTCACAACGGCCAGCTGTCTCTGAAGTGTAAAAAACATATGTCCACAGCAAATTAATATCTATACTAGTTAAAGACAGGTGTCATGCATAGTTTTATCATAACCTTAAATAATATATATTCTATTTGATAAATAATAAGGGATAATCACAATAAACTCACTTGTAGTATGGCCTGTTTTCACTTTGCCTACTTATGTTTCAATCATTTACACTTTGCCCACTAGAACTTCAATCCGTTACCCATCCGTTATCCACATCACCATCAGACATTAGAAAAACATATTTTTATTCAAAATCAGAACATAACACGGATCAAAAATACGAACCCACTCTTCTTTTCCTCACGAGCCCTAGAAACACGAAAATTCCCGTAAACACCACATTTTGCTTCTGATATTGTAATAGTGCTGCAAGTGTGAACCTAGACGAGCAACGAGTTGTTTGAGGGACTAAAATCCTGGTAAAAAATCAGTCACTGCTTGGGTTTTTACTTTGGGCTTGCGGTTGTTTTATTGTTTTTTGAGTAATCAATCAATGGTCAATGTTACATGTAATGGAATGAGAATATTGGTTGTGTTTGTTGATGTTTATGACAAATGTGACCACCTGTTCTTTGAATTTGTGTTTGTTTATGGGCATATTGTCTGTCGTGGTCATTGTGTCTCACAGTGGACCCAAGTTTCTATCGGGTTTAAATTTTAGTGTTTGCATGTGCTATTTAGTAAAACAGAATCAAAAGCAAAGCAGAAAATGTGGTCCCTCTGTATATGTTGCAGCCCAAAAGCAAAACAGAAACATGCAAGTGTTTACTCTTTTGTTGTTTACAATTATTTAATTATTAATTGTATACGTGTCAAATGGTAATTTGTTATTGCAAATGGATGATAAGGAAGTGAAATTGGAGGTACATTATGGGGGTGTTTTTCTGTGGAACCTTAGTTTAGAATACTTTGGTGGAAAAGTTAAAATAGTGCATAGGGATCCTGATAGGCTTGGTTATTTTGAAATACAAGGTATATGTGAGGAATTAGGGATTGATGAACCGTGTAGGGTTCATTAGTTAGGTCTTGGGGGCAACTTGGAGCAAGACTTGAGGCTCATACAAGATGATCAAGATGTGGTGCCCATATGCAAGCCTAATGAGGGAGGGCCAAGAGACACCATCATAGTGTATGTGAAGAGTGGTAATGCTCCACTTGCAGTTGAAGTTCCTGATGGTGCAGGAGCTAGTGCAGGGGCTGCTGCAGTGGCTACTATAGGGGCACAGGGGCTGGTGTAGGGGGTGGTGCAAGAGCTGCAACAGGGGGTGATGGTCTGGAGGAGGAGTTTGATTGGTTGAATGAAGGTCTGGAAGGAGAAGACTTTGTTGATGATATTTTTGGTAAGTCTTCTCCACCTCACACAGTGCCATCTGAGTCTAATACTGTTCCAACCACTAATACACCTCAGCCAAACACAGATACACCTCAGCCAAACATAGATACACCTGGCCCAAGCAATGTTCCTTCTCCAAACATAGATTTAGATGAAGAGTGGGCTGAACCAGCTTTAAAGGATGATATTGCAAGTATGGATGGTTCTGATGATGAGCAAAGGCCTGGCAATTTGGAGTTCAATGAGAGGACTGATATGGAAAATGTTAAGTTGGTAAAAGGGATGAAGTTCCCAAACTCCAAGGTGTTTAGGAAGGCTTTAAGGGAGTATGTGATTTAGCATCACATTGATATCAAGTGGAAGTTGAATGAGAAGAAGAAGATTTCTGTACATTGTAAGAACAATTGTAGATGGAGGTGTTATGCCTCAATGGTGACCGGAGAGTGCACATTTGAGATCAAGACACTTTATCCTGAGTGTACCTGCCCCCTAACATTTCAAAATGGGCAAGTTACATCAGCCTATATGGCAAACAAGTATTTGGAGGATTTTGGTAAGAATCCTAATTATGAGGTCTCAGGTGTTAAGCACTATGTGATGCAGCAGATTTCAGTTGATTTAAGTATTAGTCAAGTGTATAGATCAAGGAAGGCAGCTAGGGGACTGATTATTGGGAATGAAGAGGCTTAGGCTTGTTTGGTTTAAAAAAATGGTCACTCATCACTCATCACTCATTACTCATTACTTAAAATGGCCTACTTGTTTGGCACCATCATTTACTTGTCATCACTCAATATTTTTTACATTGTTTGTAGGCCCCATACTTATCATTCAAATTTTTTTTTTTGGGTTGTACCCAAACTCACTGAACCCAGTGAAAAAAAAAAAAAAAAACTGAAGACCGAACCAGTGAGTAAAAAAAAAAAAAAGAAAAAAGAAAAAAGGGAGGAAGAAGAGCTGAAGACCAAACCCAGGAAAAAAAAAGAAAAAAAAAACCTGGAAAAAAAAAAAACCTGAAGACCAAACCCAGAAAAAAAAAAAAAAGCTGAAGATCAAACCTAGGAAAAAAAAGAAAAAAAAGAAAAAAACCTGAAGACCGAACCCACCCAGGAGAAGAAAGAAAGAAAAAAAAAAAGTCAAACGGCCAAAAAGTGCAGCTGTGGGGTCCTCCATGTGTGTTTAATTACAAAAATGCCATTGAGTTATGAGTTATGAAAACTGAGAACAGATAAAATGTGTTTTCAGTTTTCATAACTCATCACTCAAAAATCAGAGAACTGAGTGATGAAAACTATAACTCAAAACTCATCCAAACAAGCATTTTGCAATTGAGTGATGAAAATTGAGTATTGAGTGATGAAAACTGAGTATTGAGTCATGAAAACACCCAAACCAAATAAGGCCTTAGTATGGCATACTTAGAGATTATGCAGAAATGATAAGGAAGACAGATGTAGGAAGCAAGGTGATTCTGCAAACAGAGATGAAAAATGAGGATGCAGAACCTAAGTTTAAAAGGATTTACATTAGGTACACTGCTCAGAAGGTTGGCTTTCTAGGGGGTTGTAGACCCTTTGTTGGGCTGGATGGATGCCACTTAAAGGGTAGGTTTGGTGGGCAATTATTGTTTGCCACTTCCTAGGATGAAAATGACAATATATTCTTAGTGGCAATGGCTGTGGTTGAGCAAAAGAACAAGGAACAGCTAGATCTGGTTCTTGGAGCAATTTGCAGATGACATTGGCAGGCCAGAGAAGCTTAATCTGGTATTCATCAGTAACAGGCAGAAGGTATTACCATGCTTGTTTGCTTACCTTGAATGCTTACATGCTTACCTTTTTACATGCTTGCTTGCTGACATTGAATGCTTGCTTACTTAATTACAAGGCCTTCTATTTGCAATAAAGACTCTATTCTCAACTGTAGAGCATAGGTATTGTGTGAAGCACATATACAACAACTTCAAGATTAACCACAAGGGCGTGGAGTTGAAAAGTGTACTGTGGATATGTGCTGGCACAACATCAGTCAGGGAATTTGAGAGGGGGATGGACCATATTAATAGTTTGGATGAAGAAGCTTGGAAGTACAGTTGATATAGAGCCTACACAGTGGACCAGATCCCACTTCTCTCTAAGAGCTTTGACAGATTGTCTGGTAGACAATCTGAGTGAGAGTTTTAACTCTATGATTGTGAAGGCTAGAGACAAGCCCATCTTATCAATGCTGGAGTGGACAGAGTTAGGCTTATGACCAGGCTGTATACAAAGAAGATTGGCATAGAAAAGTATCGTAGCAAGTTGTGCCAAGTATACAGGACAAGTTGGAGAAGTTAAAATTTGAGTCTAAGAGCTTCTGTGCAATGTCATCTGGAAGGTTTGTGTATGAGGTTGACAATGAGAGGAAAAGGCATGTGGTGGACTTAGTAGGGAGGACATGTAGTTGTAGAGCATGTGACTTGACAAGAATCCCCTGCAAGCATGGAGTTACAACCATTTTTGTGAATCGTGAGAAACCAGAAGACTACACTTATCCATGCTACTACAAGGATGCTTATATGGAGACATACAAGACACCCATACCTTCTATGCCTGGCCAGTTTGAGTGGATGTCAAGTGGCCAATCTAAGCTTGTTGCACCTATTATCTATAAGCCACTAAGCAAGCCACCCATAAAGAGGAAGAGAGATGCTGATGAACCAAGGAACCCCTATAAGGTGTCTAGAGCAAACAAGCCAATGAGGTGCAGAAGGTGTCAAAAGGAAGGGCAAAATGCAAGGGGATGCAAAGCCAATGTCACTGGTGAGACACCATGAGAAAGGAGGCAGAGATTGTAGAAAGGAAAATCTATAAGTTTTTACAAAAATTTTTTTATTCAAAAGCAAAATGCCAATAACTAACACTGTAAAAACATACTCATATATGGTTGCAGGGAAGTGGAAGGCCTTCTGCACGCAAATAAGGATCATAGGCCCCAGCATTATCTCAGACCCCACCAACACATCAACCTTAAACTATGGCCTCATCCTCATCCAACCAGGCAGCAGGGTCACAGCCATCAGCTCCAACTCCATGGTCACAACAACCAGCTCCATGGTCACGAAACCCACGTCAGTGGTACTCTTCAGACTTCAGGTACACAGTTAGAGGAGCTCATTGGTTCTCTTCAAGCCAGCCAGCACCACATACCCCTGCAGAAACATGGGACAGTAGAACACCATCATCACAGGTACTGTCGTGTTAGGTTTGATGTTTTATTCATAAAACTGTGATACTAGTAGCTAACATGTGAATTATTGTACTTTGTAGCCTACAAAATCACCTGCTACCAGAGGAGCTACTTTGAGAGGAAGGGGTGATGCAGCTAGGACTCAGAAATGTAGAATAAGAGGTGGAAAGGTCAGCTGTGGTGGGAAAGGCAGGGGCAGGGGCAGTACATGAAGATTAAGTCAAGACACTTTTTTTGTTGCTATGTATTAGGATTATGTAGTGTTAGGGTTATATGTTATTTGTAGACAATGGCATGGCAGATAATGGCAAGACACTTTTTGTATAGCTGTTCAAACACTTTTTGTATTTTTGTAAGTTTTGTAAACAATGGGCAGGTGCAACTGTTTTGGTTGTTGTAGTACCAAATGCCTTATATTTATTGGTGGTTGATGGAAGACTATTCAATGCCACCTTACATATGTATATAATTTCCCAACTTAATGACAGGTGTTCAGAATTATTATTTTGATTATTGCAGTTGCCCATATGTGAGTTTGTTTGTGTGTACAGGTGTATGTGTTGAATAGCAGGTTTGCGTGTGCATTTGTTGCCTTTTCTTGCAAGTTGACAGATAGTTGTCATGCACTTTAAACTTTAATCAATTCATTTTTAACACATTTATCTTCACACAATGCACTTTATGCACAACCCAACACAGCTCACAACATCCAACAAAATACCAACAGCTCACAGCTCATAAGTAGCTAATTCACTTTAAACAAAACAAAAATACCAACAACATCTAACATAAAATAACACTTTCTCTTAAAAAGGCTTATATTATTAAGTGGCTTCAAGCCAATAACATCTACCATCTTACATAGTACAATTGAGGACCAGCTTATGTTACAACCCACCAGGCAGACTCAATCTCATCATTCCAACATTCTCACTTGAGCCAAAATATGAAAACAACATAACCAAAAAAAAAAAAAAAAAACCATGACAGAATTAGTGCAATTCTGCACTTTCTCTCTTGCTCTAAAGCTCTCACTGCTATTTCCTTGGCTTGAATAGAGAAAGCTCAAAACTTTCTCTCCCTCTTAGTGGCTTTTGCTGCCCTGTCTTGAGTAATTTCTGCCATTTGGGTAGCTTCTGCTGCTGTCTGGGTAGCTTCTCTTTCCCTTTCATGTGCAAGTTGCAGCTCACTCCGCAGTAAATCTAGCTTTTGTTGCACCAAATAGGCAGCTTCATTTCCATGCATACAAGTGGGATTATCAATCCATTTAAAGAAAGGGCACTTGGGACAAACCTGTTTATAAATTGAATTGAACACATCACATTCCAATCTCACATGAATCAACTAGATTACGTAAAAAGTATACTTACCTTATATCGGTACAACCCAAAAACCTTCTCCCAAAATTATCCGCTATCAGATTTGTTCTTAGCACATAAGTCTCATATGTACACATATGCCCACTTGAACCCGAGTAATTTCCACTTGAAAAAGAAATCGATTATTAACTTCCTGTGAATCAAAGCTACCATTAAAACTTTAAACACCAAAACCCACATAAAGCATAAATGTCGTACGTGGTGATGATCTATCTTCAAATAGTCAATGCCTCAAGACAACCCAAAGTTGGAACCTCACCCTCACATGAAAGCATGATCAGAAAAATCAAAACCCCAGCTCAATACAAGGGATTTTTGTGTTTCTAGGGCTCGTGAGGAAAAGAAGAGTGGGTTCGTATTTTTGATCAGTGTTATGTTCTGATTTTGAATAAAAATGTGTTTTTCTAACGTCTGATGGTGAGGTGGGTTACGGATGGATAACGGATTGAAGTTCAGGTGGGCAAAGTGTAAATGATTGAAACACAGGTAGGTAAAGTGAAAACGGGTCATACTACAGGAGGGTTTACTGTAATTATCCCAAACAATAACGAAATAAATAATTATTATACTTAAAAAATAAATAAATTGTATTAGAAAAATAGATTAAAAAATAATACATATAAGCAATTAAAAAACTAAAATAAAATAGATTAAAAAATAATACATATAAGCAATTAAAAAAAAAAAAAATATATATATCATACATATTCTACAATATGAAAGCATAGAAAAAATTTCTTTGTAATGCAAGAGTTACTTCAATTATTTCATAATTAATGTTTCAAACATTAAGAACTTTCGAATGGTCCATAATCTTAGCCAATTACTGTGACTAATCATAATCTTAGTCAATTCCTTATATATTTTCTCAACAATCAAACTAATATTTTAATAGTAAAAAATTAAAAACAAACAAAAATAAAAGTATGCAACCCGTAACAATTCTCTAATAGAAAATTTAATGATTGATAAAAAAAATCAAATTGTTATGAACAATTTATATATCATCAAATTTATATAAGGATTTGATGGGAAAAAATTAGAATAAACAAATACATACTTTCAAGGTTGTAGGTAGAAAAAGAGAAGAATAGAGAAAAAGAAAAATATTGTAGGTATTCATTATGAATTATTTGAGATTTATATACACTTCACATTGAAGAAGTTGATATGAACAAAAAGTCTAATGTTAGTTGAATAGAATTTTATAAAAGACCTTTTTAAAATGTACTATATTGCTATATTTTTGCAGTTTTCTTTTTACATGTAGTATTATATGTTTTTTTTTTTTTTTTTTGCTGTTTTCTTTTTATGTATAGTTATACATGTTTATCTAATAAAACACTAAATGGAAATTCCACAATTATTTAGTATGTGGATTCAACATAATTATTGTGAATTTATTGGTACATTTTTTTAGTATGCTTATTCTCAATTTAAGATTTTTATTAACTTAAAAATTATAAGAGAAGAAGATAAAAACAAAAAATTAGATTTATTTTTTTAAAATCTAAATCTAAAATGTGTAGTGTAAGGACCAAATTGGTTCCCTAGCCCAATATATGAATGAACTTAGGCCCAAAAAGCCCAATACAATGAATTTGTAGAGAATGGGTTGGAAACCTAGGCTCTAATGAGTTAGAATACAAGCATAATGGATCCAATTGGCTAAAAAGTAAAGACAAACTTGTTTTATCTAAGGAAACCATCCTCGGCACAATCCGAGAAGATTAGTTCTTATATATATTACTCTCAAGTTCGATTATAAGTTTAGCTCTTGATTGCTACAGTGTTTTTCTCTTAATTTCCGATCCCTTTCTCTTAGGGTATATCTCTTTTATTTTATATTGTCTTCCCCCTTCATCTCCACCTTCCACGTGTAGATCAGATTGTTGGTGTTGATCCTTGTCCCATCAACACCTTCCTAAAGTCTTTAAGTAGTAGCTATAAGGCTGAAAGTTACTGTTCAAGTATAACTTCCTCATTAATGCAGCCAGAGAATTAGCTACAGAGTATTCAATTCGGTAGTAGCAGCTTTCTCTTTAGATATTTCTTAGCTATCCCGTTGTTTCACGTTTCTGTGAAGCATATCCTTATCAATAGAATCTTCTGGGAGGTCAATCTGAATAGCAGAATGAACCATTTGACCTTTGCTTCGCCTTAGCCAAGGAGGTATTCCTCCTCAGACTACTTTCCCAATTGCAACTTTCCCATGAAGCTCTGACTCTTACATCGTCATTACTGTTTACCTGTCCTTGGACCAATGAATGTCCTCAGATAAGACCCAAGGCCCAATTTGCTCTCTTAGACCCCTTCTCCCTACATGTAGTATGTTGCTTTTTTTTTTTTTTTTAGTTAAGATTTTTTAATAAAGGATTAGATGAAAAATTTGGATTGTAATCAAATTAATATTTTTATCAACTTAGAAATTATAGAAGAAGAAAAATTATACCTATTTTTTCTTAAAATCTAAAAAAATTTCTGCAATTTGATATACTCACTTGGCGCAACCATGACTTTTAAGCCCAATTTTTATTATATAGTATATAATATATTTAAAAGCTGAAGCATAGCATTTATTGTTACTAAGTTCATGTTGCATCACCTCATCCACCATGTCATTAGCCATATAATTATTATTTTTCTTATTGATTTTTTATTTTCAAATTTTGTAGACAATATTAAATATATAAATAAATTAACTTTACACATTCATCATAAGCGGTTTTAACTTAACATATAATTATATTTTTACATATTCATCTACTTTAATTTAAACATTTATAACTAAAAAATAAAATCAATGAATAATCAAAAGCCAAAAACAATGTCTATACATATCTATCTATACTATATATAATACAGAAGCTTTACAATAAATTTATAAATATCTTTTTTTTTACTACATCATTAGCACCCTTTCTTATTTTTTATTTTGATAATTTTTACTTTATTTAACCTTTCATCTTCTTCAACTATTGTCTTCTTAGTTCAATCTTCCATCTCCTCCAATCATTGTCTTTTTAAAATTTTCATTTGATTCTTTTATAAATTTTTAAATTTCCTCCACCTTCTTAAATTTTACTATTTTCTAAATTTTCAACCATTCATCTACTTCATCCATTTCTCTTCCATCTTAATTTTCTTATAAATTTCTTTTTACTTCATTTCCACCTCTCTCTCCCTATTCCTTCATGGCAACAAAGGTCAATACTCTCTCTCTCTCTCTCTCTCTCTCTCCAACTTTGTTTCTCTTTTGGTGGATTCTTTTATTGTTTCAACCATTTTTTACCTTTAATGGTGCTTTTTGTTATTATTGATTTAATTATCACATCACATTTGTTTCTTTTTTTTGACAAAATTGTATCGACTTTTATGCATATTTATGTATTTAGGTATTCAAATTCCTGATCGCAAGTTCGTTTTCTTTATCCAATTGGTTTGATTTGATTTGGGTTAATAATTAGTTGTTTTGTAAGTTAGGATTTGATTTTTTTAGTAATCCATTTAGATGTTAAACTCTGAGACTTTATTAAGTTTTGTTTATTTTTTAATCCTTTTGGGTGGAAAAATCTTTAGTGTTTGTAGATAAAGTACTCTTAATAGTTGTATTTGAAGTACCTTATATTGCCACTTATTTAGAAAAAAGTAAAGATTAGTCAAATAAAATTAATTGGATGAGTGACATATTTTAGCTTTTGCAATTGTATTATTATTATTATTATTATTATTATTATTATTATTATTGTTAGGTTCTAAGAATTAGGAATTAATGTATTAGAACTTCAATTTGTAATGTTGGCAAACCATGATCAAAACATTGTTTAGTCTTGTGTTAGACTTGCTCAAAGTATGGTTCTTCATGTAAAGTTGGAATCGAGTTTTATGCAGAATTCACTGTGCACTTTCTGCCTGACTCGATCGATCGAAAATTAGACTCGATCGATCGAAAATTAGACTCGATCGATCGAAAGTCGTGCAGATTGTTTTTCTGCAGAATTTTCCAACTCAGCCCTAGTCCATTTAATGTATAGGGTTTTATGTTTTGCCCTAAGTATATAAGGGAAAACCCTAACCACGTTTTTAGAGTTCTGTTTTGCTGTGTTTGTGAATCTCATTATGAGATCTAGAGGTGTTTGCCTTCACATACACTTAGGGTTTCCAAACTCAAGACTCATGTCAAGAGCTTGGTAAATCAAACAGTTGCAGAATCAAAGATCTTAAAGAAATACAAGCAGGTGCGCTTGTGGATTGCTGAAGAATTCAAGAAAGAAGGAGTCCGTGGATCTCGGAGCTATCATGTGGTCGTGGTAGTAAGTTTCCTATACTTGGGTAGCAATAGGATGTTAGTGGTCTAAGTCTTATTGTGTAAACTTCGATTCTTTCATAGTGGATTCAGTTTTACCTTGAGGATAGCTAGGTTAAATCCTCCTCAGGTTTTTTACCGGTTTGGTTTTCCTGGGTCATCAGATCTTTGTGTTCTTTAATTTCTGCTGCTTTACTGTTTTTGATTATTTGTGTTAACCTAGATTTAATTAAGTTACCTAAGTTAATCACTTGGCTAATTCTCTAGGTTAATCTGTTTGGGTTTAGGGGGTCTAAACGAACGGACAAGTGGTATCAGAGCGGGTAGCTTTTGTTTTTGATCCTTTGATCTTTTAGCTGATTCTTGACCCCTGTTGTCATGGAACACGGACACTCTCTTGTTGTTCCACCTCACTTTGATGGAAACAACTATGCTTACTGGAAAGTAAGGATGAAAGCATTCCTGAAATCCATTGATGAGAGAGTTTGGAATTCCGTTGAGTACGGATGGGAGAAGCCCACTACTCCTGTGAGTGAGTGGCAAACTTCTCAAAAGGAGGCAGCCGCTTTCAATAGCAAAGCCATGAATGCTATTTTTAATGCTGTTTCCATGGAGGAATTTAAGAGAATCTCTAATGTAGAGGTTGCTCATACTGCTTGGAAAATCCTGCAGACTGTGCATGAAGGCACAAAGGCAGTTAAAATCAATAAGTTGCAGCAATTAACCTCTAGATTTGAAAGCATTAGAATGAATGATGATGAATCTTTTGATGAATTCTATGCTAAATTGAATGATATTGTTTATTCTGCTTATAATTTGGGTGAAATCTATGATCAACCTAAAATTGTTAGGAAGATTCTTAGATCTTTGACTGAGGATTTTAGACCCAAAGTGATTGCCATCACTGAGAGCAAGGATGTGGACTCCATCCCTGTTGATGAACTTGTAGGATCTCTTCAGTCCTATGAGATAGACCTCCCTAAGACTAACAAATCCAAATCAATGGCTCTTAAGTCTGTTGATGATGTTGAGGATGGTGGATTTGATGATGAACTCTCTGCTACAGAGATTGCCTATCTTGCCAAGAACTTTAAAAACTTTCTTAGGAACAATAATAGAAGGGCAAGAAGCAAGAACACTGTTGAACCTAGAAATTTCAGGAGGAATGATCCCACTAAAGTTAATAACACTGAAAAACCTAAGGAGAAAGTAGGTCAGCCTTCTAATAATTCTTTGGGACAACAATGTTATGGTTGTCAAGGGTATGGTCATTTAAAATCTGAATGTCCTACATACTTGAGGTCTAAGGGTAAAGCTATGGCTGTAACCCTTAGTGATGATGAAGTTTCTGACAATGAATTCGCTACTGATGAGGATGGAAACTTCATTGCTTTCACTGCTACTACTGTAGTAAATGAAAGCATGTCTGTTAAAGAGAATCCTTTTGATGGAGAACTCTCTGAGGATGCAGATTTACAAGAAGCCTATAATAAATTTTGCAAAGTTGCTGCAAAGGATGCCATGAATGTTGATTTAGGCTTGAAGAAAATTGCATCTTTGGAACTTGAAAAGAAAAATTTACTTGTGAAATTGTTTGATGCAAATGAGCTTTTGAATAATGTGAAAACTGAGAACATGCTTTTACTTGATAAAGTTAAATGTTTGGAACTTGATTTATCTGTTGCTAGAGAACAAACTAATAGGTCTGCAAGCTCCAAACTTGATCACATGCTGAGTATTCAAAAGTCTCCTTCTGATAAAACTGGTTTAGGTTTTGAGGAAAGTATTTCTGTGCTTGAACCTTCTTCCACTAAATTTGTTCCCTCTTCTGAACCTCCTAAGAGTGAGATTGTCAAACCCTTGGTGAGTGAACCTGTCAAACCTATAGATGTTACTCCACCTAGAAAGATTAGGGTTGATCTTCAAGCTTCTCATTCTAGAGCTTCTACTTCTACTAAGGGCAAGTTGCATGATAAGCCTGCATGGGTTTGTCATTTTTGTGGAAAACCTGGACACATTCGTCCAAATTGTTTTAAATTGCAAGCTACGAAGCGAGCAAATAAAACTAAAGTACCTGTGCCCCAAGCACATGATCCTATGGTACTTATTGGTGAATTGGTAAAGGCGTTGAACTTTTATTCCAATCCTGGAGTTGCTCAGAATTCTAATGTGAATCATAACTCCAATGCAAGAGCTGCATCTAAAAAGTTTTGGATGCAAAAGGCTCAATCTAATTAAGTCTGTCTGACATGGTCCTTGTGCTTCATTGCTCTATCTTTTGTGACCTCTGTTTCTAGGATTTTCTTTGCATTACATTCATGCATTTCATTCTAGGATTTTTGTTTCTTTGATATATATAAAAAAAAAAAAAAAATTTGCAAATTGTGTTTTTGCATTTTTTTTTGAATCTGAAGACAAGGTTGGTCAATCAAATTTTGCATATCATGTGAATGTACCTTGTTTAGCTTTGATGCACTTATTTCTATTGCACTTTACTAGCTAAAGTTTTATTGTGCATGTTGTGTGGGAAGATGCTATATTTGTTGATCACATGATCTTGATCTTAATCTTGAAGTCTTATGTCTTTGATTGTTGGACTTGGTCTTATTGAGAAAGGCATAAATAACCATCTCACCACTGTTTATTAGCCAATCATGAACACCTTAGTGCATATCGTAAGATTTTGTGCTCGAGAAAGCGTAGCACATGCACAAAAAGAACATAAGGTGTAGCCTCTATTAAAATTGGTGTGTACATTATTGGGCTATAATAATCTCACAAATTCAAATAAAATTAATGTGTACATTATCCCGGCTTTTATTAAGTTTCTAATTAATTAAATTGAATAATGAGGCAAATCAAGAAACTTACATGATTGCAAGCTTTTATTCTAGGAGATGTAAGAGTTATATGATGTAACTCTTTAAGTAATAGTCTCTTTCAAATTCATATGATGGATTTTGTAAAAATTGTGATTGATCAATATGTGCATATCACCTCACATGTTTCTCTTGCTTATGCTAGTTGCACACAGTACACAGGTTATTCTTTGCTAAATTGTGTACATGATATTGTGTGTGTTTTTGGCCTGACCAACCAAGTTTGAAATTTTCTGGAAATTGTTGCAAAACATGTTTGCTTTTTTGATTGGTTGAGGAAGATTATGAGAAAAGCTTAATCTGAGAGATCTGGGTTGAAAATATGGGTTTTTTGGAAAACATTTCATCTCATACTCATGCATCTTTTTCATAAAAGTTAATGCTTTGAGGAGTTTTTGAGCAAATTTGATTCAATTTTCAAAAATTCAATTTTTCCAGATTTTCGATCGATCGAGTCTGTTTTTCGATCGATCGAAAAATGTTTTAAAAATCCCTCTAAAGTCTTTGTGTGTTTCGATCGGTTCTCGATTGGTTTTGGATCAATCGAAGGATTTTCGACCGATCGAATCTGTTTTTCGATCGATTGAAAATCGGGTTGAATGATTTTTTAAAAGGTCTTTTTAACGTGATTCCTTCACTTTTTCAAAACCTTTTCAAATACCTTTTCTCCCCAACAACCGGTCAAGCTATCTTTGGAGTATTTTTGTCGTTTTCCTTCGATCTTTTTGCATCATCTCTCTCTCCCAAGACCGGTATGTCCTTTATGCCCTTTCTTTTGCTTTTATTTTCATGTTTCATGCATTATTTTCATGCATTTTAGGATATTTTTGGCATTTTAGTTTTTGGTATTTTTGGAGTGCTTTTTGGCTCTTTCTTTTTCAAAAGAATCATGGGTTTTTGTGGGGACACCTTATCTAAGCACTATATGTGATTTAATTTGATTAATTTGGTGATTTGTGGAATTTTTGAATTTCTAGGGCTTGAAATTGGGGATTTTGGGGTTTTTGTTCAATTTGATTTAAATTGATAAAATTGGTTTGTTAGATTGAGTAATTTGATCATTATATTGAGTTGTATGACTGCTGTGTTGATCAATTTATCAATTAATTGTGTTTTGAAAAATTGGGCTTTTCAAAATTGGGCATTTTTCATTTAAACCTAATGCTCAAGCCAATTTTGTTAATTTGGATTATATTTGAACTTGTCACTGCATTAGTTCATGCATCATTTGCATATTTTGTTCATGCATCATATAGAATTGATATTTCTATATTTTGTGTTGTGCTAACTTGCAGTTTGCCCTTAGTTTTTGTTTTTGCTCTTCTTTTTCTGTGTCTCTCTTTTCTTTTCTTAGCATCATGTCTAGGAAAACTAGAGCCCATAGGACTTCTGACCCTTCACCTTCTTTTGATACTGAGCGGTTCCCTAGTGAGAAAAACCAAGAGACCTATGAGACCCTGAATCTTCGGCGTCATATCTGGGCTGAGCGTAGGGTCGTTCTAGATGAGGTAGATCTTGAGGTGAGATGTAACTTTGAGCGTCGGGGTTGGTTATCTTTGCTCGAATATGAGCATCCTCCTCCTCCTGCCACCTTGATTAGAGAGTTCTATTCGAACCTCTCTATCCACATCTATGATACCAACACCTTGGTTAAGGTTTGGTTATGAGGTGTAGAGTATCGCATTACCCCTACGGTTGTGTCTGATGCTCTTGGGGTGCCCATTGTTGACCATCCCGTTTTTCCTTATGAGGAGTCTCCGCCTCTTGATGACGTGCTGTCATACATCATTAGGTCTTCTATCCAGTGGGGTTCTGATTCTCGGATCACTTCTGCCGAGCTTTTTAAGTTTCACTATCTTTTCTTTAGGATAGCGTGTCATTCTTTGTGGCCTATTTCTCATGTCCACACCATCCCTCTTGAGCGATGTGTGTTTTTGTATGCCCTGGTTACTGATGCTCCTATCAGTTTTCCTCATTTGTTTTTTCGTTCTTTGAACGAGATTCATCGGTCTAGTTCTACGGCTCATGCGTTATTCTTTCCCGTTTTTATTCACAGGATTCTCCTTTTTCTTGGTTTAGGTGATTTTCCTGCGTCTGAGCCTGTTCGAGTTATTGCTCCTATAGGTGCTACCTTTTTTAGGCAAATGGCTGCTCAACTTCGAGCTAGCTCTAAGCGTCCTAGGGTAGAGCCTTCCGGTGTCACTCCACCCCCTTCTTCTTCTACAGATACTCCTGCAACTGAGACGTCTTCTGATCCTGCTGTTGCTGCTGTTGCTGATGTTCCTCCACCGTTTGATGAGGTTTCTAACCTTCGTCGGACTCTGGATACTGTCGTGACCGTTCAGGAGGCTCATGGTCAGTTATTGGTGGACATCCTTGATGAGCTACGTGCATTGCGAGCGGACTTGGCGAGTTCTCGTCATTCTCCTCCACCTTCTTTTGATGATGAGTGAGTGCCCTTTGGCAATTCGTCACAAAAAGGGGGAGTGCATTCTATTGTGTAGTTCTTATGTATCTAGGAGATTTTTGTGGAGATTTTTATTTTAGGGGGAGTTTTGTACTTAGTAGTGATACTGCGGAGCTTGTGGAGTTATTAGATTGTATCTAGGCGCTTCACTGTGTATTTCATTTTTAGCTCTTGTTTAGGAGATATTTTTGTTGAGATACATTGTTATGTATTATGTTTATTATTTCACTATGCTACTCTGCATATTGATTGATATTTATGATGTTATTCATGATATTTGTCTTTATTTTGTGTCATGTGAAATCAAGAAGATATTTTTATATATTTCCGTTTTTTTCCACACATGCGTTTATGTGTTTGTTAAGTGTTTCAGGAATATACAGGTTGATTCAGTCGTGCTGCTGTCTATTTTGCAACTGTTAGATAGTAGTTAGGTTGAGTTGTTTAAGTGGCTTTTTATTTTTGTAATGGGCTGTTTCATTTTGTAAACTTTGAGCTTTTTTATTAAGTCTGTGTTTTGTCACGGATTTCCAAAGGGGGAGTTTGTTAGGTTCTAAGAATTAGGAACTAATGTATTAGAACTTCAATTTGTAATGTTGGCAAACCATGATCAAAACAATGTTTAGTCTTGTGTTAGACTTGCTCAAAGTATGGCTCTTCATGTGAAGTTAGAATCAAGTTTTATGCAGAATTCACTGTGCACTTTCTGCCTGACTCGATCGATCGAAAATTAGACTCGATCGATCAAAAGTCGTGCAGATTGTTTTTCTGCAGAATTTTCCAACTCAGCCCTAGTCCATTTAATGTATAGGGTTTTATGTTTTGCCCTAAGTATATAAGGGAAAACCCTAGCCACGTTTTTAGAGTTCTGTTTTGCTGTGTTTGTGAATCTCATTGTGAGATCTAGAGATGTTTGCCTTCACATACACTTAGGGTTTCCAAACTCAAGACTCATGTCAAGAGCTTGGTAAATCAAACAGTTGCAGAATCAAAGATCTTAAAGAAATACAAGCAGGTGCGCTTGTGGATTGCTGAAGAATTCAAGAAAGAAGGAGTCCGTGGATCTCGGAGCTATCATGTGGTCGTGGTAGTAAGTTTCCTATACTTGGGTAGCAATAGGATGTTAGTGGTCTAAGTCTTATTGTGTAAACTTCGATTCTTTCATAATGGATTCAGTTTTACCTTGAGGATAGCTAGGTTAAATCCTCCCCAGGTTTTTTACTGATTTGGTTTTCCTGGGTCATTAGATCTTTGTGTTCTTTAATTTCCGCTGCTTTACTGTTTTTGATTATTTGTGTTAACCTAGATTTAATTAAGTTACCTAAGTTAATCACTTGGCTAATTCTCTAGGTTAATCTGTTTGGGTTTAAGGGGTCTAAACGAACTGACAATTATTATTATTATTATTATTATTATTATTATTATTATTATTATTATTATTATTATTATTATTATTATTAAGAGTGATGATGCACAAATAATCAGTAGGCTGAACGCTTCGGGTCTTTATGATCTTTCGGGCCTGAAAAGGATAACAAACGATCAAAGGAAACCGGGGTTGACCGGCCAAAAATCCTCCGATGGTAAAGTAAGTTTCTTTTCTTTAAATATCTGAAAGAAAGAGGTTTTTTGGGTGAAGAAAGAACCTGGCCCCCTTTCCTTGGAGGTGAGAGCTTTTATAGTTTTATGGAGACCGTTATTTTTCTTGTAACTTCCTCCACTTTTGTGGAGGTGAGTTGGTTTCTTCTAATAACCGTTATGAAGGTTACAACATCTTCTCTCATCTTTCATAACTATTTTGGGGAGTTATGCGTTTCTACAGGAGGTTTGACCACGTGATCCGGCTCTTGAATTCATTTGGACGGTCTCTGCTCTAAGGATCGTCCATGTTTAGACAATCTCCGTGCTAAGGATCGTCCCTTTCTGGATGATCCCCTGTGGACGATCTCCACCTGGGACGGGTTGACAAGTTTATCTGAAAGACGACTGTTCAAAGACCGACTCAAGATGAGTTTGCATTACATGAATGCTCGTTCATGGACGGGCCTCACCCGTTCCCTCATCAGCTACCCCTTGGTCATTGAACCGTCGTCTTGAGGATGTACTTTCTTTAATTCTTAATTTTAATTTAATTAATTTTTTTATTTAATTTAATTTTTTTAATAATAATAATAATTAATCAATAATTTTTTTTTACGCAGCCCAATTTTTCGCGTCTTAATTACGGCTTTTCGTCTCTTTAGGCTAGTGCCACGTGGCCTATCCTGGCTGGTCACGTTGCTTCGTATGTTGAGCTTGGATATCTATAAATAGTTGAATTTCTTTCTTACCCTTCTTGTTCTTGAAATTTTCGACATTTATCGTCTTAGCGCCTCGTCTTAGAAGTGTTTTCTCGTCCTTAGTTCCCCTCCATCTAGAGCCAAGTATTTTCCTTGTCTTCACTCTTAGGTTTTCCTTCGAATTTCAAAAATGTCTGTTGTTGTCTCCTCGTCTAGCGATAGTGTAGATAAGGCTATAGACGAGTACCGTGATACTACTAGTTATAGTGGCTCCAGCAACAGTAGTGATAGTAGTAGCTCCACGGACGAGGAATACACTGGTGCTCCTGGGGTTCCTCTCGAGGTTCTTCAGGAACAACTTAGGACGAGGACAGTTTCTGGTGTTGGCACCTAGACGAGTATTCCTTCGTCTTCTGCGGACGAAGTGGAAACCGTGTATAGCTGTGCTGTAGGTGTCTCGTCCAAGACTGATGATAGGAGACTGGAGTTACTTAAGAGTTGGTACCAGATCCCGGACGACCTTATTCCTAGGTTGTCCGTCTGTGAGGAATGGTATTGTAACCCTCATTTAGGAATAGGTATTTATGAGGCTTACCTCCTAGGGGGACTCAGGTTGCCCCTTAGTGCCTTCGCTAGAGAGTTGCTTGTTAGACTAAGTTTAGGTGTGTGTCAGTTTAATCCTAATGCGTGGAGGTTGGTTGTTTCCATGCAAATTTTGTGGAGTGTAGTGTTTGGAAGGGATCGTCCTCTCACTGTGGACGAAATCCTTTTCTGTTATAAACCCTCAGAAATTAGCCAATCCCTGGGTTTCCACCAGTTCACAGCCAAGGGTAATGAGTGTAGGTTGATAAAATCTCTTATTTCTTCTGACAGAAACTAGAAGATGGAGTTTTTCTTCGTCTCTAGTTTCTGGGCGGGGCACCTTATTGAGGTAGGCAGGGATACGTTTGCCCCCTATACTGGAGAGTTAAGGAACCTTCATCCTGAAGGTAATGTGTTATGGGCACTTTTATTATTATTATTTTTTTTAATTTTTGCTAATGATTTTCTAACCTCGTCTCCTTCCCTTTCTTGTTTCTTTACAGCCGTTGGACGACCCTCTTTAAGCAAATTTTACCGTGACTGCGTCCACAGAGCTTGTTTACACGTTGATAGGGACTTTCATTCGTTGGTGACCTTTGAACGACTCCACGTGTGGGGACTAGGCCCGAAGCCGTCCATTGAGGCCCTTACTCATGAGCTCACGGTTCGAAGACGTAAGTCTTTTTACACTTAATAATTTCTGTTAGCATTAGTTGACCCACAGCCTTCCTTTAACACCTAAGTCTTTTCCTTTTTTTTTTTTTTTTTTTTTTAGGAATGGCTACCATGAAAGAAAATAAAGGGAAAGAAACTGTAGACAGGGCCAATAGGTCTGAGGTTCAATCATTGCCTCGTCCTTCCTCCGGAGATAAGAGGAAAGCTTTGTCCAAGACGTTGGACTTGGGCAATTTTCCCAATTGCCGTGGGAAGAAGGCGAAGCATGGATTGACAAGGCTTGAGATCGTTAGGCCCAACCCTCCTCCCCAGTCACCCATTCAGATCATCGACGTAGACTCGTCCGTCCCTGCGGATGTTACTCCTGTCAAGACCACTGCTCCCACCTCGTCCCAAGCTCCCCAAAGGGTTCCCATGAACCTTTTAGAGAATGAAGACTTGGCTTGAGAGAGGTCTGAGAAGGCAGTTACTGGTGAGGACGTGGCTGCGTGCTATGATATGTCCTTGAAGGAATTTGAGCACTTTGGTGTTCATGATCTATTTAAGATACACCTCCCTTTTGTTGCTTTGTTGTTGTTGTTGTTGTTTTTTTTTTTTTTTTTAACGTTGTATTTACATCCTAACAATTCCCTATTTGTGCAGGCCATGTCCAAGTTCATAGTTGCGTCCAGGCAGGCCACAGAGATGGACAAAACAAGGGTCTTACTTGAAAAGAGGATTCAAGAAGTCAAGGACGATTGCAAGGGTTGGGCTGAGGTGGCAGCCAAAGCTAAAGACAAGGCTAAGGAGTTAAAGAGTTTGGTCGATGGGCTGAGAGCTGACATGGTTGAGAGGGACACTCGTCTTGACCATCTTCAAAAGAGAAATGACGAGATGAGCATCCTCCTCTCCAAAGCAAAAGAAGATGCAGTGGCTGAGTTTAGAGCATCCAAACAGTTCACTGATTTGCTGGACACCAATTATGCAGTAGGTTTTGAGGATTTTCGTATGGACGCTATAGAAAACTTCCTTGAAGTTGACTTTAGCTCCATTAAGCTTTACCTTGCTGCTGCCACAAGCTCTCTTATCCAGACTAGCTCCGAGGACCTCAATGTTGAAGATGACGCCACTACTTAACCTGTGCAGGACGTTGAAAATGATCCCCCTCTGTGACTTATTTTTAATATTAGACCATGTTTGTCGTTTAATTGTTATTATCTATGTGGTCACTATTTTTTGGCCATTTTTTAAAACTATGTACGATTCACTCATCCATGCCACTTAGGATGAGCTTTTAAACAATTCCCTTTTAAGCCGTTATAAAAATAAGGGTTTTTGGACGGTGGTCGTCTACCCTTTATTTTTAAACTCAACGAATGAATGCTTTTTTTCATTGTTTTCATTTGTGAAAATTTCTCCATACGTCTACAACGTTGGTTTAAACTCTGGCTTGTCTATGACCGGAGTTCTTTCATGTTTGATATTTTTATCATTCTTGAATTTTTCAAGTATAACTTGTCCTTTGGGAATAGCGACGGGTTCTTTAGCCTCTTCCGTCAGCCTTGGTAGCAGGTTTTAAAGCCAGGTCCAACTTCTCACTCGTCCCTAGATCGGACTTTTTAGTTGGCGTCCTGACTAAACTTCATACTTTCGTATGCATTTCTTCGTCCATGGCTGGACTGACGCGTTTTAAGCTTCGCCTCGTCTTCTGTTTGGACGAACACGCCTTGTTTTTCTTTACTTTCATCCTCATTGAGGAAAATTTAAAGTTACATTGAACGTTACATCTGTTCAAAGATTCTTGCTCGTCTACAAGCCTTTGTGGATGGAGCTATGGAGAATTTCTATACCATATATTTGAAAACCATATTTATAATATAACATCATCCACGAGTATGGCATATGCTTTAGGAGCTGGCGCCTTATTCATACAAACATTGGTAGTTTCATGACTTCGTCCATAGTTAACTTAGGACTAACACAACCTCAGTTAAAACATTACATATAATGCTACTGATCACAATCTTAAAAGAGTTAAAACATAACATATAATGCTACTAACACATGTAATAGAGATTAACGTAGACTTTGGTTTGTCCTGGGTGGTGGGGCTTGTCCAGAACAATGCTCGTCTAGGCTAACATTTACTGATAATACCTTCTTAGGTGCTCGACATTCCATGGATGCTCCAACCTTCTCCCGTCCAAAGCTTCTAAATAATATGACCCTTGCCTTTTGCAATTGATAATTCTGTAGGACCCTTCCCAATTGGGTCCCAATTTTCCATGAGCTGGGTTCTTGGTTGCCAAAGGGATCCTCTTCAAAACGAGGTCCCCTATGTTGAATCGTCTTGGTTTCACCATTGCATCGTACTGCCTAGACATAAGGTTTTATACCTTGCTATCCTTTGCTCCGCGTGAACCCTTACCTCGTCGATAAGATCAAGGTTCAAGCGCAGCTGCTTTTCATTATTCTCATCTTGATACTTCATTACTCTGTGACTGGCCATGTGAATTTCCGCAGGTATCACTGCTTCACTCCTATAAGCTAGTTTGAAAGGGGTCTCCCCCGTAGGGGTTCTTGCAGTCGTTCTATATGCCCATAGGACACTAGGTAGCTCATCCGGCCATACTCCTTTTACCTCTTCAAGCCGAGTCTTAATGATTTTCAACAAGGATCGGTTTGCTATTTCGGCCTGACCGTTTGCTTGAGGGTGGGTGGGTGAGGAATAATGATTTTGAATCCCAAAATGTTTGCAGATATCCCTGAAATGTGCATTATCAAATTGTCGTCCGTTGTCTAACACCAACACTTTGGGCACCCCAAACCTACAAACGATGTTCTTCCAGAAGATGTTCTTGACATTTTGTTGCGTGATTTTTGCTAAGCGTTCTACTTTCACCCACTTAGTGAAGTAGTCAATCCCCACTACCAAAAATTTCATTTATCTGGTTTCGAGTGGAAATGGACTCAAGATATCCAATCTCCACTGTGCAAAGGGCCATGGGGCCATCATTGGAGTGAGATATTTTGCTGGTTGTCGGGGGATGTTGCTAAAGCGTTGACATTGATCACATACCTTTACGTAAGCCTTTGCATCTGCTTGAATAGTTGGCCAATAATACCCT
Organism: Lithocarpus polystachyus; assembly: GCA_033629205.1. Taxonomy (NCBI): domain Eukaryota; kingdom Viridiplantae; phylum Streptophyta; class Magnoliopsida; order Fagales; family Fagaceae; genus Lithocarpus; species Lithocarpus polystachyus. Next base: position 52,303,267 of record CM066171.1, on the reverse strand, counting down.
GCACGGACGACCTTATGGACCAATGCTCTTGCCCCCGAGTGGCTTCCGCACGCTCTTTCATGGATCTCTCTCAACACATAGTTTGATTCATCTGGGGCTAAGCACCTTTAGTAGGGCTAGGAGAAACCTCGTTTGTACAGCACTTCATTTATAAGAACATATTTAGTAGCTCTAATTCTTATCTTCCTAGCTTCATCCCTGTCTTGTGGAAGCCTTTTGTCTTTAAGATAGACAATTATCGGAGTCATCCAGTTTTCTCTCTCTTCAATTTCTTGCATTTTCGGTAGATCTATACCTGGCATATACTGGACTTCATCAATCTTATCCATGGCTTCTCCTGACGAGGCTGCTTTTGCCAAAGCATTCGCTTCTATGTTTTCCTCCCTTGGGAGCTGGACAAAACTGATTTTGTTGAATCCCTTGATGAGTTTCTTTATCTTACTTAGGTACTTCATCATCCGGTTTTCCTTGGCTTTACATACTCCATTTACTTGGTTAATGATCAATTGAGAATCTCCTCAGACGATGATGGGCTCCGCTCCAGAGACTTAGCCAATTCTAATCCTTTGAGGAGCGCTTCATATTCGGCCTCATTGTTGGTGGTTTGGTATTGTAGACGGACGGCGTATTTTAACTTATCCCCCTCAGGGGATTTGAGTACAACTCCAACTCCTCCTATATGCAGCGTGGACGATCCGTCCACACTAATGTCCCACTATTGAACTTCATGCAGCTCATCTAGCTCTCCTTGACTAAGGGTAAACTTCGCAATGAAGTCCGCCAGCACCTGTGCTTTAACAGCATTTCTTGGTTGGTATCTGACATCGAACTCGCTAAGTTCTACAGCCCATTGGATAAGTCGTCCTGCAGCTTCTAGCTTGTTCGTTGCCTTCTTTAATGGGTGGTTCGTCTAGACGTTAATAACATGAGCTTGAAAGTAATGCCTCAACTTCTTGGAGGCTGTAACCAACGCAAAAGCTAACTTTTCCATCATGGTATAGCGTCCTTCTGCCCGTTTGAGTGCTCGGCTTGTGTAATAAACCAGTTTTTGCACCCTTCCTTCTTCTCTGATCAAAGCCGAGCTCACTGTATGCATGGACACCGCTAAGTACAAGTACAACTCTTCACTAGGAATCAATGGGCTCAGCAAGGGAGTTGTGGTGAGATATGCCTTCAGGTCTTTGAAAGTTTTCTGACACTTGTCCGTCCATTCAAACGTCTATCTGAGAACCTTGAAAAATGGTAAACACTTGTCAGTAGCTTTAGAGACAAACCTGTTAAGGGCAGCGACTCGTCCGGTAAGAGATTGGACTTCCTTGATATTTTGTGGAGATTTCATATCCAATATTGCTTGAATCTTGCTAGGATTTGCTTCAATTCCCCTATGTGACACCATGAACCCAAGAAATTTTTCTAATGAGACTCTGAAAGCACACTTGTTGGGATTCAGTTTCATGTTGTATCATCTGAGCGTGTCAAAAGTTTCTTGCAGGTCGTCCAAGTGCTTTTTCTCGTCTAGGCTTTTTACCAGCATGTCATCAACATAGACTTCTACGTTTCGACCAATCTGGGGCCGAAACATATGATTAACCAACCTTTGGTACGTTACCCCCGCGTTCTTCAGACCGAAAGACATCACCTTGTAGCAAAACAGGCCTTGACTAGTGATGAATGACGTTTTCTCTTGGTCTGTTTCATTCATTCTTATTTGGTTATATCCGAAAAAAGCATCTATGAAACTTAGCAACTTATGACCTGCAGTCGAATCCACCAATTGGTCAATGCGCGGCAATGGGTAACTATCTTTGGGACAGGCTTTGTTTAAATCGGTGAAATCTATACACATTTTTCACTTGCCATTAGCCTTCTTAACCATCACTACGTTGGCCAACCAATCTGGATAATAAACTTCTCGAATAAACTTTGCTGCAGTTAACTTTTGAATCTCTTCTTTGATGGCATTATCTCTGTCAGGGGCGAACACTCTTTTCTTCTGTCGTACAAGTTTTAAGGAAGGATATACGTTGAGATGGTGGGTGATGACACTAGGGTCTATACCCGGCATATCTTCATGCGTCCATGCAAATACGTCAATGTTCTTCCTTAAGAACAGGACAAGGTCTTGTTTCATCTTGTCTTCCATATCTATTCCAACCCTTGCATGTCTCTCGGGTTTATCCTCGTCTAAAGGAACGTCTTCTAGTGCTTCAGTTGGTTCTACCACAACTCGTCTCTCTTCAATGTTCATCACCTGTGTCTGTTTGTCCATGGCTAACATAGCCAAGTAGCATTCTTTCGCTGTTAATTGGTCTCCTTGTACTTGTCCTACCCCATGCTCTGTAGGAAATTTGACCGACAGGTGATAAGTAGAAGTGACTGCCTTCCAACTATTTAAAGTTGGTCTTCCTATGATGGCATTGTAAGAGGATGAGCAGTCTACCACCAAGAAATTCACGTTGTTGGTTACCTGTTGTGGGTATGTGCCTACCACCACAAGTAAAGTGATAGTACCCACAGGCTGCACCTTCATTCCTCCGAATCCCACCAAAGGCGAATTCATTGGACGAAGTTGGTTTCGTCCAACCCTCATTTGCTGAAAAGCTAGATAATACAAAATGTCCACCGAGCTTCCATTATCCACCAATACCCTTCTTGTTGCGTAGTCTGCGATGAGCAGAGTGATGACGATGGCATCGTCATGGGGGTGGTGAACCCTCTCAGCATCCTCGTCTGTGAACGTAATGGATGTTCTGCACTACTTTTAGCATCCTCATTTGCTCGTCATGGAGGTGGTGAACCCTCTCTGCATCCTCATTTGCTCGTTTGTTGCCCTTACTCTAGACGAGTGTCCGGAGAGCTGGATGTTCTGCACTACTTTTAGGTACGTCTTTTTTGACTTAGAAGACTGCCCTGTTGAATTTCCTCCTACGATAACTCTTATCTCTCCAAGGAGGGGACGCGACGATCCCTCTACCTTCGCTTTCAACTTCTCGTCCTTGTGATCTCGTTCAAGGAAGTTTCGTAACTTCCTTTGCCTAATGAGATTTTCTATTTGCTGTTTCAAGTCAAAACACTCGTCGGTGTCATGCCCATGATCTCTGTGGAAGCGACAATATTTGTTTCTATTGCGCTTGTTGGGATCTCCCTTCATTTTTTCAGGTTACTTCAAGGAAGGATCATCCTTGATTTGCATGAGAAGCTGTTCAAGCGGCATGTTCAATGGTGTGTACTGCTGACTCTGTGGTGGTGGACCTGCCTTCTTGTTATCTTGGTCTTTCCTGTCGTCCAATCGCCCCTTCTTTGGACGAGGGCCCTGCTCAGAGTGCTGCGGGGTTTGCTTCCATTCTATTGGTTCTCTTCCTCTTCTTAGCTATGATTACGTCCTCTGCATTCATGAAATTTTGGGCTGAATGGATGAGTTCAGCCATGGTCTAAGGCTCCTGCTCATAAAGCCTGTGGATGAACAAATCAGAATTAACTCCGTTATGGAAGACCACCAGTAATAACTTGTCGTCCATCTCATCCACAGCCAGGGCCTCCCTATTGAAACTAGTGATGAAAGAGCACAAACTTTCATTTTCCCCTTGTTCAATGGTTAATAGGTTGGATGAAGAACGCTTGTGCCTTTGTCCCCCTATAAAATTATTGACAAACAACATACTCAACTCTTCAAAAGAACTCACTGTGTTCGGAGGTATCTTACTAAACCACACTCGTACTGGTCCCTTGAGAGTAGTAGGGAAGGCCCTGCACTTGATCTCGTCTGGTACTCCTTGAAGATGCATCGTGGTCTTAAAAGTAGCAATGTGGTCAAAAGGGTCGCGCATCTCATCATTTGAATCCAACGAAGGCATCTTGAACTTCGGGGGCAAGGGGTGAACATTGATGGATGCCGTAAAAGGGGAATCTGTTCGATGAACCAGATCCTCTACAGGATTCGCCCTTCTCATGTTCTCTTTCATCTCTTCCATGGTCTTTCTCATCTGATCCATTTCCTTCTCCAAGTGCGGCACCCTTCGTGAAGTAGTACCCCTTGATTGGCTCTCGGGATTTCTTCTATCTTATTGACTTTGTGCTTGTCCTTCTACATATCCTTCATGACGTCCTTCATGGCGCTGCCTTAGATTAATCTCCCTTGTCAATTCCTAGTTCTGGCGGGTTAACTCTGCCATGGCGGCCGCCATGGACTGTATGTGTCGCATGGAAGGAGGTTGCGTGATAGGCGCTGATTGTCGATCACGATGAGGATTGCTAGAAGCATCCCTACTCTGTTGATGGCCTGGGCTAGTGGCCCTTGATCTTGTCCGAACCATACAGCCTTTTCTCGGTGAAAGCGTGAAACGAGAATACGAACACCACGACTCTTTTCAACGGTTCTTCCCACAAACAGCGCCAACTGATGATGCACAGATAATCAGTAGGCTAAACGCTTCGGGTCTTTATGATTTTTCGGGCCTGAAAAGGATAACAAAGGATCAAGGAGACTGGGGTTGACCGGCCAAAAAACCTCCGATGGTGAAGTAAGTTTTTTTTCTTTAAATATTTGAAAGAAAGAGGTTTTTTGGGTGAAAAAAGAACCTGACCCCTTTTCCTTGGAGGTGATAGCTTTTATAGTTTTATGAAGGCCGTTATTTTTCTTGTAACTTCCCCCACTTTTGTGGAGGTGAGTTGGTTTCTTCTAATAACCGTTATGAAGGTTACAACATCTTCTCTCATCTTCCATAACTGTGTTGGGGAGTTATGCGTTTCTATAGGAGGTTTGTCCACGTGGTCCGGCTTTTGAATTCATGTGGACGGTCTCCGCTCTAAGGATTGTCCATGTCTGGACGATCTCCGTGCTAAGGATCGTCCTTTTCTGGATGATCCCCTGTGGACGATCTTCGCCTGGGATGGGTTGATAGGTTTATCTGAAAGACGACTGTTCAAAGACCGACTCAAGACGAGTTTATATTACATGAATGCTTGTTCATGGACGAGCCTCACCCGTTCCCTCATCAAAGAGGATTCCCCTCTTTGGACTAGACTTTTATGTGGTTCAAAAATATCACTAAACCTTATGCTTAATAAGGAAAAAACTTGAGGACAACCCGGTAAAAATATATCTCCAACTCCATTTAAAATACCTACAAAATAGGTCACTCTCCTACGAATCTATCCTTTCAAAACAAACTTATCCAAGACTGTTGAGGACAAAATAAACTTATCCAGGAACATTTGAAGAAATCAAGTTGAAGAAATCAATTATGGAATCTAATTGGCTTTTCTCCTATTTTCGGCTTTAAATAAATATATATACAATTGAAGTCGACGAACAATCATAATCCAAATTAATTTTTTTATTTTTGTACCGTACGTCAAATTTAATTTTCTTAACTTTGTTGTCAAATAAGCCCTTCATAATACTCGCACAAAAGCTTAAATGACTGTCATTTATCTAGGTAAGATCACCTTATTATCATAATTGTTAAATGTTTTTGTATTTAAACACGGGTTACAACCTAATAAATATAAAAGTGGAAGCTAAGAAAAAAAATCCAACGAACACTCTAAATTAGATTCTAAATACATTCCAATTTTATGCCAAGTGTCATTCTAATTGTTCTATTATTTGATGCCAAATATCTCTAGATATTAAATGGACTCTAATTTCATGCTAAGCGTCCTTTCCAAAATAATTCTAATTATGTGTTAATTATATTAACATGCAAATTCATGTATCTAAACTTAGATAATATAAGAAGACTCAATTTGAATTAATTCTACGCCTATATAATACTATAAATATATACTAACACAGTCTATTACTTACTAAAGTTGAAGTACAATAAGAATCCAAATTAGTTTCTAATTGTATTCTAATTTCAAGCAAAGTGTTCATTTTAATTTTCTTAATTTTAATGTTAAGTGACTCGTTCATAATATTTAGCGTGAAATCTAAGGAAACCCCTTCACCCACCTTTTTTGTTTTTGGAAGTTTAGAGGGAGAGGAATGTAAAACCCAAGGGGAAATGAGAGGAGAGATGAGGGAAATTGTTATTCAATATTCCTCTTGTTTGGATTTAAAAAAAAAAAATATGTATGGAAAGGAGAAGATATACCCCTCCTATTTGTTTGAATGTTTAAAAATTAAATAAGGAAAAGAGACGGGAAGAAAATGGTCATATAAATTGACATAAGGATAAATTAACAATTTAGATTTATCTATACTATTTATAAGAGGATTTCCCTCTTTGAATTGGACTTTTATATGGTTAAATAAATACCCTTATTAATGAAGGGTAATTTCTTTTAGAAATAGGGTCATAAATGTCAAATAACGAATTTTATTTTGAATTAAAAAAGAGAATTCCTAAAATTTTTAGGATTTTTTTTTCCTTCACATTTATCTTTTTATTATCAAAATTTTAGCGTTTTTTATTCCTTTTTCATTTGAATAAAAGTAAAACACTCCCAATTAAAAAAATTAAAAATTAAGAGAACCTAAAGTTTAGCCTTCTTTCTACTCATGTTCATCTTATTTTTCCTACCCAAATTTCTCTCTATATTAGTATAGAAATTAGAGTTACTGCTTATCTCTAAATTTTATCTTTTTTATTTGTTTTAAAATAAAAATATATATTTTCAAATTATATTAGATGCAAATTATTAGCCTTTACCCAAAAAATAGAAGAGTCTCTGAGCACGTGCAACACGCATACTTAGAAACTAGTATAATATAATTAAATGTCCTTGCACATTTTAAGGAATTAAATATAAATTGACTTCATAAGATTATAATTGAGAATTTAATTTGTTTATTATAAATATACTCCACTAAAATGGTCTAAGTATCCGATTGTGAACAATTTATTTAACTTTTTACTGAATATAGTGTAGATAAAAAATAAATTTTAAATAAAATGAATATGTGACTCACATGAAACTCTCAAATAATAGAAAAAATAAATAATAAGTTGGCTTATAAGTAGATCCAAATAGACACCAAGTAGGGGAGTTAAAAAAGAGGAGTTAGGACATAGGATACCCTGCCAAATCCCCCCATCCTCCCACTTTAAAAAACATCTAATTGAGGTTCATTGAACCTTTACTCCTCACTCAATCCAAACAAACTTTAGATAAAACCACATCTTTATCGATATTGTTAAATGTTTTTGTGCATAAACACAAATTACAATCTAATTTGTATATAATTTTATGTATAGACAATGTTATTTCAGGAAGATAATAATGAGAAAATAAATAATTAGATTTCTTTTGAGAAAATAAATAAATAAATAAATAAATAGATTGACAGGCAAAGGAACTTGAGTAGGACATGTTAGGAAAGCCTATCTCGGTTATTAATGTGTAGCAACTGAAAGACCGACGCTTTAAAAGTTCAACTTAACTATCAACAGTGCTTGCTATCTATTTTTCTAAGTTCTCACCTCTCACAGCAACCCAAAGAAACCCAGAAAGGTATATATAAATAAGACAACAACTATATCTCATAAATATTACGTCACTATCTCTCATTGGTCTTACGTCATATATTTTCTTGTCACATTAATTAATTTGTACGTATATAAACTTCATGAAACACGTTTTGGCTCATAGTAAGTAGTAACGTTAGGATGTGTAAAAATGCAAAATTTTGGAAACACAAAATTAGGTTATATGGTAAGTTGTGACTAATATATGTGCGATGGTGGGTCATATGGGTACACACATACATAACTCATCATATGGTAAATTATTGTACAAAATTATATATTTTTATGTGTTCTTAGCATTATTGTAGTAAAAAATTCTGAGATATTTTTCTTCAATTGGCTCTAACGGCTTTTGTCCTTATTTTCTTGAAGGTGCAACAGCCAGCTGTCTTTGAAAAGAATAGCTCAGTACCTTTGCATTGTTTTGTCACGGGTTGCATTATTAGTGGCGGGCCATTAACCTTTTCATAGAGAAAAGAGCAATGGCCAGCTGTCTCTGAAGTGCTAAAAATAGGGTTGTGACAATTAACAAGTTTTTTGAAATTTTCCTATAACTTTTTTGTCTTTTTATACGGCTTTATCTATTATTCTCAACAACTTCTATCTTTTCCATTCACGTAAGTCAAGCCCGACAGCATCCGGCAGCCCGAGATCACAGTCTCTCAAATTCCCAAGATACATGGATCATTTTCTAAAAAATATGAATTAATTAAAGAATCTTAAGGAAGTTCATATTATGTGTGAAATGATATAGTTATGACATTACACACATCAATTAATCTGCTTCAGTACTTGCATTCCTCCCTACTAACATAACTGTTACACCTAATCCAGAGCTGAGTTGGAACTAAGAGGGCAACCCATGAATAGATTGTACAAACTACAAAGTTCAACTTGTGCTCAAGCTTTGATATAGTCTCCTCATTATCTCCTTCAAAACCCTTTTCCTTAGAGCATCCACAACAGTGGTTTTAAAATTTTAGCTATTTGCTACATCTAAAAGTCACTTTATCCATAATTTTAGCTATTAGCTCTTTATACTCCACAGCAGTGGATCTATAATTTTAGCTATTTGATTAAAATAATAATAATAATTTATTAAGATAATAATAAATGGGATCAGAAGACGGCAAAAAACTCAGAAGCAGAATGAGAAGAATTGGCAACAATTGAATTAGCATCCGAATATTGAACCCACCGGACCCATTGTCACCGCCACCCCTATGCCCCATTCCTTGCCCAAAACTAAACCCGTTAAACTGCGTCGCCGTAGTTGGAGCCATTCCACCAATGAAGCTCCACCCGTTAAACAGCCTTGAAGGCTTCCTCGGCGCCCGGGGCCTTGTTCTTATCGGGATGAACCTTCAAAGACAGTTTCCGATACGCTTTTCGCACGTCCTCGACCGTGCAACCCTTCTCCACCCCCAAAATCTCATAGTAGTCTTTCTTCTTCTTAATCTGCCTCACGATCGCGATTTGCTCCTCCGTGTACGAGGCCGACGCGGACGCCGATGAAGACGAACCTCGGTGGCGGACCGATGGCTGATCGGAAGGTTTCGATGGCGCCGACGTGCCGTTATTGGTGGGCCCGGAGGAGCGCTGAGGTTGTGGACTGCCGGGCCCATTGGCGCTCGGATCGGCGCTGGGCAGGAGCTCGGATCGGCGGGGGAAGAAATGAAGAACGGCTAAGGGAGATCGGCGGGGGAAGAAATGAAGAACGGCTGAGGGAGAGAGAGGTGCAACGGGAAGAAATGAGGGAGAAGGAGAAAGAAAAAGAAATAGAAAAATTCTGAAACAAAATAAAATAATATTTTTTTTTTAGATGTGAGTTACAGTGCACATCTATTTTTAGATGTGCACTGTAGCTATGGAGCTATATTTTTTAAATATAGCTCCACTACTGCAGCTTCAATTTTATAAAAAGTGGTGCTAAATAGCTATATTTTTAGCAATATAGCTATTTAGCACCACTGCTGTGAATGCTCTTATAAGTTATAACAAGTAACATACAACAACTATGACCAGCTGTCTCTGAAGTGTTAAATATAGAGTTGTGACAATTAGCAACTTTTTTGAAATTTTCCTATAACTTTTTTTATCTTTTTTTATGGCTTTATTTTTTATTCTCAACAACCACGATCTTATCCATTCATGTAAGTCAAGCCTGACAGGTTCCGGCCGGTGGGCCGAGATCACGGTCTCTCAAATCCGCAAAATACATGGATCATTTTCTAAAAAATATGAATGAATTAAACAATCCTAAGTAAGTCCATATTATGTGTGAAACAACATAGTTATGACATTACACACATCAATTAATTTGCTTCACTACTTGCATTCCTCCATACTAACATAACTGTTACACCTAGTTCAGAGCTGAATTGGAACTAAGAGGGCAGCCCATGAATAGATTGTACAAATTACAAAGTTTAACTTGTGCTCAAGCTTTGATAGTCTCCTCATTATCTCCTTCAAAAACCTTTTACTTATAAGTTATAACAAGTAATATACAGTAACTATGACTGTAAATGATAATCAACCACTAAAATGTGTCAGATCAAAATCATCAAAACAATGTGATCAAGGCTATGGTTGAGGCTCATACCAATACCACTTTAAATAGTAGTAAAAAATTACAAAAAAACCAAGAAATTATGAGGGCTAAAACAAAATCTAAAAGCACCTAATCTATGACATGAAGATTTAAGGCTATGGGTAGGTATATATAAAGTAGCAGAATTGCAAGAGGTGAAAATGGTAAATGAAAACACGAAAAGTTTTATGCTTTGTGAGGGAGAGGATAGTCTTGAAATAATGAACCCAATAACATAAAAAAAATCCTTATCTTTTACATTTTAATGAATTCTTATCTTTGATGTGGCACTTGAAGAATGTCTTGATACAATGAATCTAAGAAAATAAAGAATTCTTATCTTTTGTTTTGTTTTGTTTTTTGTTTTTTTTTTTTTTTTTTTGAGAGTAAAGAGTTTATGTGAGAAAAAAATTGTTATCAAAGAGAGCACCACATGACAAAAGCTCGTATTCTCCTACATGAAGTTGCTGCAATTTACAAAATAGATTTCTCAGATTTTTCTATGTCTAAGTATGGGAAAATAAATCTGATCAAAGGACTCAACAATCAGCTTAACAGCAGAAACTAAGAAGCCGTTTGGATTTCTAGTTTCCTTAACTCATAACTCTGTTTCCATAACTCATAACTCAAAAATGGTGGGACCCAAGGCTAAGAACTTCGTTTGGATTTTCATAACTCTGTTTCCATCACTCAATTCTCTGATTTTTGAGTGATGAGTTATGAAAACTGAAAACACATTTTAGCTGTTTTCAGTTTCCATAACTCATAACTCAATGACATTTTTATAATTAAACATATAAAAAGGGACCCACAGCCGCAACTTTTGACTCATTCCCCCTTTTTTTTTTTTTTGATGATCTGCGTCTCCTTCCCTTGTCTTCTTCCTTCTTCTTTTTTTCTTCTTTCTTCGCTGATCAACTTCAACTTTCGTCTTCTACCTTTTTTTTTTTTTTTTTTTTCCCTTTCTTCTGATCAGCTCGTCATCTTCTTCCTTCTTTTTTTTTTTTTTTTTTTTTTTCTTTTCTTCTTCTTCTTTCACTGGTTCGGTGATCTGGGGTGCTGCTTCTTCTTCTTTTTTTATTTATTTTTTTTTTCCTTTCTTCTGATCAGCTCGTCGTCTTCTTCCTTCATCTTTTTTTTTTCCTTTTCTTCTTCTTCTTTCACTGGTTCGGTGATCTGGGCTGCTGCTTCTTCTTCTTTTTTTTTTCTTTTTTTTTTTTTTTCCCTTTTTTCTTTCTCAGTGATCTGGGCACTGAAAAAAAAAATATTGTACCAAGTGACAAGTATGAGACCCACAAATAGTGGAAAAATATTGAGTGATGATAACTGGATAATGGTGCCAAACGGGTTGAGTGTAGAGAGTTAGGGAATTTTGAGTGATGAATGATAAGTGATAAGTAATGAGTGATGAGTGATGAAAATTGACTGATGAGTTATGAAAAAAAAAAATCCAAATAGGTCCTAAATGGCCAAAGGAAGCAAAAGACTCCTCACTCTGGAAGGCTTTGATAACTGTCTCGGAGTCTCCCTCAACAATAATGTTAGAGAAACCCAGATCAGAGACAAAGGTGATGTTTCTGACAGCAACGATTGCTTCCGCATCATTTTGGAAATATTTTCTTACAGACATAGTGGCGTTACGTATGGGATTCAGGCCGGTTGTAATAATAGACTGGTGGAAAGGTGCCTAAACTGCCGGAACGACCATTTGCGTTGGTTTTACTCAATACTCTTTGTTAGTAAATCCGTGTTGCTTACGACCACTGTTTCAAATTTCATTAATTTATTCGTAATTCTTTCTCAATTAATTATCAATTGCAGAACTCATCTTTTTTTTGTGTGTATTAGTTTTAATGTTATGAGTTATATGTTATCTCCCAAAGTTCAGTGTTGTAATCTGATCTCTTAGATCTAACATAAACTGATTGCGTTTCCTTGCTTTGGACATCTTTTTGTTTGTGCACTCGGAAATCAATATTGGGTACACAAAAGAGGGTGTTCCTTTTCTCTTCCAACTCACTCTTCCCCATTTTTCCAAATTCTCAAACCTAACGTTTAAATCTCATCATGTTGTGAAGGTTTTTCTTCTGCAAATTATTTCTTCTCTTTTTGCAGACAAGGATGATCTGTGATTAAAGGGTGCACCTCTAGCCTTCCTCATTATCCATGTGGATGTGAGTAGTGGACTCGGCTCTTTGAATACTATCCGGATCATTAGAAGAAATCAACCGATTTGCAACACATGGCAAGTGAGCAAATTGCCCCGAACAATAGGTTCTCCTATTTAGTTCCCATATAGTTAAACAGCTTTCTCCCAATATCCAAATCTCCTCCTACATTTAAATCCTCGCTACCCCAACTCCTGCGATTAGTCTCATAGTTTTGGGACTGAGGTTTTATTTTGTTTTGTTGTCGTCCTATCTCTTAAAAATCTCACCCAACGTACTACCCTAACCTCTTTTCAACCCAAATACATTCGCCATAATTCGGTACACAACATTCTTCTAATTTCACAGCCTTATTCTTCCTAAACCTTTTCCCCCAAAAAATTCCAAAACCCTTTTTCATTTTTCTTTTTCAAAACAGATTAATCACAACTCGATGCAATCCAAAAAAAAAAAAATATATATATATATATATATATATATTGGCCATTAAATACAACACCTACAGTGCCAAAATGAAATTAAAACCTAAGTTAATTTCCGAATGAAAATTAAATAACCATTAATTCATTAAATCTGCAAAATCTAAGAGAGAAAATTCATAATTCATGTGGCTTTTGTCAAATTCAAACAAATCTTCAACTCCAAATCCAAAAAAATATATAGATGAAATTTAATAAAAATACGAATACGTTGCATTATATATATACAGAAATTGAGAGAGAGAGAGAGAGAGAGAGAGAGAGAGAGAGAGAGAGAGAAGGAGATGTGACAGGATACCGTTGGAGATATCAGCGAATAGATCTGAGCTCCGGCGGGGGTTTCAGTGAAGGGTTTGGGCACTTTCGCCAAAAAGTACAGTGAAACTGTGAGATAAAGAATAAAGAGAGAGAAACGTAACAGATTAGAGTAAAGGTCTGGTGCATACTTTCCATTAAGACCTAATGAGAAGCCAGCAAGAACAATGTAGGTACCAAATGCCATAAATGGAATGTAGAGGTCTGGTGCATTTATATCATAAATTGGGGGCTTATAAGACAGCCTGCCCCCTACTGGCTTAGTTATCCGGGTCCAATAGCCCTGGAGAAAAGGAAAATAAGCAAAAAAGATATAACTACCATGGAAGGAAAAAGTTTGCTACAAGAAAACAGAGCATGAACATTGCTTGCCCTGTGCAGGAATGGAATCAGAACAACCTTCAATTTGTTCCTCACATACTGGTCATTCAATTGGAAATAGTATTGGGAATCCGAAAAGTACCTACTTATCTGTTTAGTTTGAAACAAAATATCAATATAGAGGACAAACATGTATCAAGAATGCAACTGACAAAAACAGTACTTTCATTTAAGAGAACCCAGATATTTAAGGGACAAACTCAATCATTTTATGACAGTTATTGGTGCAGACACTAGATACAGGCCTCCAATTATGCAGACTTATGGAATATGGAAGCAGACGCATAAAGAAAATGGCCCAACCAGTGGCTTTATGGATGGAGCCTGCTAATGTATGGCCTAAGGGTTAATCAACTTGTGTCTACAATTTGTTTAATTTCTTTAATTTATGTAATTTCTTAAACCTTGTTTTCTTTTCCTATTTGCTTATGGTCTGTTTGGATCCCATGGATTTGGATTTGAGGTAGCCCAAATCCAAATCCAAATCCTTTGTTTGGGTAAGTTAAAAGAAATGGATTTGGATTTGGTCCTAAATCCAATCAAAATTTGATAGGCTTAAATCCATGGATTTCAAATACCCACAGACATGGTGGAATTTGAAATCTCTCCAGCACTATGCTCTATTTCTCTCTCAGAGCAAAGCCCTCCTCCGACGGCGGAGGCTAGATCGAGCCGTCCGATCTGCCAAAACCTCCATCAAAATCCTTTCCGTTCTGCTCCGGCGAGAAAACAAAGAATCCTCCGCTATAGATCAGCGGCTGAGACAGAGTCTCCGGCACCGTTTGTGTAGAGAACACGTCGTCTGATCTTCGGAGCGAGTGAACTCACCGCTCCGACCTCACCTTCGGTGGCTCGAATGTACACATCCACCACCTGTGAGGGATCGAGCTTTGGAGGCATTTTTGGGTCTCTGGTAGTGGAGCTTAGGGTTTGAGGAGCTTGTATGAAATAGCTATGGAGTCAGAGAAACTATGAGGCTTTCTAGGGTTCATATATGCTATGGTTTTGCATGTAGGGTTTAGTGAAATGACCAAACTGTCCTTGGTTTTTGTAGGATGAATGAAATTCTATTGGCTGGAGTTGATGTACATCCAATGAATATATTGACACGTGTGACGTAACTGTGATGTAGAAAGATTAAAAAAAAAATAATTAAAAAATATATTTTATTGATCTTAAATCTAAATTCAAATCCAAATTCAAATTTAGGTATCCAAATAATGGAATTTCAAATGATGAATTTTGAATCCTTCATTGTTTAAAAAGACCCAAACAAAGAATTTTAAAATCAATGAATTTCAAATCAAGACATTTCAAATCAATGAATTTCAAATCCAAATCCAAATCCAAATATTGACATCCAAACACAACCTTAGAGAATTTAATTACTTTTCTTACTAGGTTAGTAAAACTATTTTCTTTTCCAAATAGGATAATAAGTTTGGAACTCTATTTAGAGAATCCAGGGATCAGTGTTGTTTTACAATTTGCTTGAGTAATAAATTTTATTGTTGGAGTTTTTCCTTTGTTAGCTTGGTACTGATTCCTAGGTTTTGTTTTCTCTTGCTTTGGGCTAATTCCTAAGTAAATGTAATTTTGCTGTTTTTGTTAAATTTGCGATGCCTTAGTTATAATACAAGGGCCTTTAGATATCCATAAAAAAAAAAAAAAATAATAATAATAATAATAAATATAATTTTAATGTATTTTGCACAACTTAAAAAAAAAATGACTTCAAAATGTTTTAGATTTCAACTTCAAGTTGGAGAGAAATGGAGCAAAGGAAGGTTGAAAATAACAAGGGTAGAAGTAGTGAAGGAGGTAATGGAATATATGAGCTTTGTGGGACAGAATAACAGGACTATATGTGCCTGGCCCTGGTTTAACCCAAATTGATTGAAAAAACAAACCCAATCCTGAATTTGTTAAAATTAAGAGTTTGTTGATGCTTGTGATTGTGATTTGTTTTGAAGTATTACTTTTGGCGTGTAATGTTTTCCCTAACAAATGTTAAGGAGAAAGGAAGTCATATATTTTGATTTGAAAAGGAAAAGTAACTAATGAAATTTTTAATTTTCTTTGGAATTTATATGGAAGATCACACTACCCCTGCATGGACAGTTTTAAAAGACAGTTCAAACTTTGCCAATTCTATAGCTCCCAAGATTATTCAGATCATAGGGTACGTACTTCAGTACCATAATTTCGCCTAAGCTTTTGCAGATTACATTAAAAAGACGTTGATTTCCCTCAAAAATAGTTGCAACCTAGAAGTCTAATTGAAAACTTCAATACCGCACTGACAGTGTCCTCTAGAGCTTAAGTGCATTCTAATCCATCATACGGATACACAAATAATAAAAGATCGAGAACAAACTTGATAATACCAACATGACAACATTCAAGTTATCATAATATTATATCCCTTGTAAGCTCAAACAAGAATGTTGTCTTAAATCATAACAGTATATGCCACTTACATTGCTTTGCACATATTCAGAGCTCGATCCTAAAATTTTCTCTCCATATGCACCCAATCCACCTCTGATAAGCCCAGAACCAGCTCCATAAAATGCATTTCCAAATGGATTAGGCGGAGTATTTGCTGTATTTATTGGTGGTCCTGGCACCCCAGGCTGGGTCCCCACATTGTTGTACATTTCTGTAATTGAACCCAACAAAAAACAAGGTCACAATTGCACCCAAATGCACAGCTCATGTTTAAGTCATCCAAGGAGGCTACTATTGCTAAATTTCACAGCCAAAATTTTCAGTTTCCGTTTAAACGTCAGCACAGTGAGTCACAATTTTAAAATGAAGCATAAAACTAAAAGCTACTTACCTGGCTCACGAAAACCAGAATCTGTTCTTTTTTCTTTTCTTTTTTTAATAATTCAATTGTTACAATAAGCGGGGAAGGGGAGATACGAATCTTGGTTCTCCTCATAAAAGAGACCAAGTAATGCCCACTAAGCTACAAAGCTCTTGGCAAAAAAACCCGAATCTGCTAAATCCTAATTAGTTCCCAAATAGTTAAACAACTTTCTCCCACTATCCAATTCTCCTCCTCAGGAGAACCTACATTTTAATCCCCGCAACCCCAACTCCTGCGACTAGTCTCGTAGTTTTGGGACTAAGGTTTTGTTTTTATTGTCATCGTATCTCTTAAAAGCCTCACCCAACATATTACCCTAACCCCTTTCCAACCCAAATACATTTGCCGTAATTCGATACACAACAACATTCTTCTCATTTCACAACCTTATTCTTCCAATCCCAAACCCTTTTTTCATTTTTCTTTTCCAAAACAGATTAATAACAACTCGATGCAATCCAAAAAATTAAAAAAAAAATTGGCAATTAAATACAACACCTGCAGTACCAAAATGAAACTAAAACCTAAGTTCATTTACAAGCGAAAATTAAATAGCCATTAATTCATTAAATCTGCAAAATCTAAGAGAGAAAACTCATAATTCATGTGGCTTTTGTCAAGCTCACACAGATCTTCAACTCCAAATCCAAAAATATATATGGATGAAATTTAATAAAAATACGAATACATACGCAACTATATATATATATATACAGAGATTGAGAGAGAGAAGGAGATGTGAAAGGATACCGTTGGAGATATCGGCGAATTGTCCGGCGATCAGATCTGAGCTCCGGCGGGGGTTTCAGTGAAGGGTTTGGGCACTTTCGCGTAGAAGTGCAGTGAAAACTGTGAGAGAGAGAATATAGAGAGAGAAATTTAACAGATCAGAGAGTGCGTATAAGTTCTCTAAATAAAAAAAGGTTGTAGCACGTGCCACGCATGTGCAACCGCGCTGGTTTGTATCGTTTGGTGCTTCTCTATTTTGCGTCAATGGACCAATAACAAATTGACACGCATAGCAAAACAGCGACAAAACAATTCAATTCCAGAGCAAGTACAAACCATTTCAAACATAATACACAGAATTTAAAAAACCAAAAAACCCCAAATTTTGCTCCGTTTGGTTGCCGAGAAACCACAAGGAAAAATATAAATAAATAAACAAGCATTTGGCATATAGTTTATCTTGTCCTCTAATTCCATTTATCAAAATTTTTTTTCCTTCTGCGCTTTTTCAAATTTTTTTATATCTTCCGCTTCGATTTCTTGTGTGAACGAAATAGCATCGAAAACTTGAAAAATAACAATAATAAAATAGTTTCTGAGGAAATTTTGACTTGCCTGAAAAAGCTAGGTTCAGAAAGGATTCGTGGAAACCCTAGAGAGAGAAAGAGAAACGAAAAAAATCCGAGAAAGTATGAAACACAGAGAAAGAGAGAGAGAGAGAGAGAGAGAGAGAGAGAGAAAAGTAATAAGCAATCGGAACCTACGCGAGTGTATGAAGATCGCGACAAAGGTTCAGAGAGAGAGAGATCTGAGAGAGTTGAGAGAGAAGGATTTAAGTGCGGTGAGATTTTTTTTCCAGATCGGAGAAGAAGAAGAAGAGGAGAGAGAGAGAGAGCTGAGGCGTTGCAGTTTCAATATAATTTATTTTATTGTCTGTTAGTTTAATTGATTGTAAGACGTAAGTTGAAATTCTATAGCTCATAAATCACGATACTATAATTTTTTTTTTCAAATTAATTGTTAAACAAACACGCTTAATTACACTTTCTTATTAAATTTAAACACATTACTTAACCAAAAACACTACTACAAAATGACCTAAATACTATAAAATTTTAACTTACAATTTTGTATAGTATAGATTAAAGTAGAACCTATACATATATACTTAGATTAAGTTAAAATAATTTATTAAAAAAATTAAGTTAAAGTAGAATTTTTACCTTATATAAAAAATAAAAATAAAAATCTATAGCAACACAAAGGCCTTATAAAATAAAATATTTAAAAAAAATGAAGAAAGAAAGAATGAATAACTTCATTGATCTAGAAATGAACAATATTACAATAAGGTATTAAATAGAAAAACATAGTTAAATATCCATTGAATCTGATGAATATGTTAATTTGTTGGCCTTGCCTTTTTTATTTTCAATCTTATAGGTTCTTATTATGAAATCTGAATAGAACTCGTTTGATAGATGTTACCGTGTTAGAGACTTTTTTATTTTTTATTTTTTGAACAGGCCAACAGTTCTAAAAGCATTAGCATTCCAAATCTAAGGTGAATTTGACATTTTAAGCCTCAAAATGCACTCTATTGGGGAATTCTAAACCCAAGTGTTGCAAATTTTTTTGCAATACTGCTACAGTACAATTCTATCTTTAGAATTGTACTGTAGCACTATTGTAAAAATAATAATAATATTTTATCTGAAATTTCTCTCTCCTCTCTCTTATTATTGCCGTTCTCTTCTGTCTCCTCCTTCTCTCTTTCTCATCTCATCTGCTCTCTCATCTCATCTGCTCTCTCCTCTCTTCAAATCCAAACCCGTCCTCTGTCCAACATCTCATTTTTTGTAGTGGGTTGCAATCCGGGTCTTGTTGTGTTCTGGGTTTTTTTTTTTTTTTTTTGCTGTGACCGGTGCTCAGTTTTTTTTTTTTTTTTTTTTTTTTTTTTTTTTTTTTTTTTTTTTTTTTTTGCTTAAAGGAAGAGGTGCTCAGATTGATGATGGGTTTGGTGGAGATCGGCGTGCGTGGGTCACTGGGTCTAGTGGAGATCGGCATGCGTCCGGCGTAGCGGAGATCGGTGGGTGGCGAGATCGGTGGAGCTTTGGTGGCTATGGCATTGTGTGATCGGCGTTGTGGTGGTATATGTGATCGGCATGTTCTAGCTTGGCGTGGCGTGGCGCGATCGGCATGTTCAGGGTTTTTTTTTTTCTTTTTTTCTTTTTTTCTGGGTTTGCTAGTATATGTGATCGGTGTTGTGGTGGCTATGGCGTTGTGAACGGCGTGATGTTTTTTTTTTTTTTCCTGCTGGTGGTGGGATCAACATTGTGGTGGCGGTGGCTTTCTAGGGTTGCTGGTATATATGTCTGTGTTCGGCGTTGGAAGCATGCCGAAGTCTGAAAAAAAGTAGCAATTGGAAAGAAATAATAAAGAAAGAATGAAAAATAATATTTTAATAAAAATAGAGTTTTGGGATGCTGAAAGTATGGTAAAATGGTATGGTATAATGATAAAGTAGGTGTTTGAAATGGGAAAATAGAATAGAATTGGAATTATTTTAAAATAAAACCATTAAAGCACACAAATTGTATAAATTAAAATAAAATCCAAATTTTAGCTCAATAGCCCATTCACAAAACAAAGCCCTCAAATTATCAAAGCATTAACCATTCAAAACAATTCCTAGGATTGAATTAGTTCAAATTTGGATCATGGAGCTAATTGGGTTAACACTCAAATAAAGAGGGACCACAAGTGTTTTGGTCTATTTTATGAGCAGCCCAAAAGAAAAGACATAAGCCCAGCCTGTGAGACCTAGCTCAGAGCTTTTTGTTTTTTTTTTTGTTTTTTTTGCAAAGTTTCAACTTATGACTTCTACTCCTGATAATAACTTTTTATCATCATATCAAGACACCAATCAATTTTTGGTGTAGACGAGGATTGAACCTTAGATATTTTATTCAACTATCAGAAACTTCAACAGTTGAGCTAACTAGAATCCACTACAGACATAATCTTGATCATGATTCATGGTAACCGATACAGATTATAGAATGCTTTCTAAAGATTGATAAGCTACGACACCAAGTAGCACTATATCAAACTTACGTATTTTTTAATTCGACCAATGAAGTATTCATTGATGGTTGGCTTACAAACTTTTAGGTATTGTAGACACCGCATTTACACCCCTTACGACTTGGGCCCTTGTTCCCTAATGATGCTGAATTCTAAAACCCAAGGTTAGTTTAGAGCCCAATCAGATGTTAAATTGATTTGAGAAATGTTAAAATGAAAAATATAACTTTTAATAAACAAATAAATTTATTTTTGAAAAAATAAGGCCAAGAAAACCCTCGCTATGCGCACGCAAGAATCAGCCTGCGCACGTAGCTTTCTACGTGCGCACACAGGCCCGATCTTGCACACGTATAGTGATTTCTAGAAACCTAAACAAAACAATTTTTCTACATTAATGTTGAGATTTAGAACGAATCTCTCATCGTCTGGAAATCGTTCCAAACCTCTATTTTCACTCTATAAGTAGCCTTACATGGTATATTTTCAACACACAGAAATCCCACAGGAAAACACTAAGATTCACTATTTCTAGTGAATCAAAGAGGAAGTTTTCCACAAAATATCTTCAAGTCAATTTTCTTTTGCTTAGAGCCTTTTCAGGCCTTGATCTTAGAGTTCAAGATTACTAATCACTTTTTTTTTTTTTTTTTTTTCCAATTGTGAATAGATTTGATTGAGGGGAATGGTCAAAAATCAATCTTGAAGAGCTTTTCTTTAAGGTATTAAGTCTAAACTTTTCTTTTCCTTTTCTTTTCTCTTTTTATTGTTTCATTGGGTTTTGGTCCATTTACAACAATGCTCTCATCTTACTCTTATAGGCATTCATTATAATGTACTTAGAGATTTTCAACCATTTGTCTTAAACATGGGCTTACAATATATTCATCACCTTTGGGCTCTTCACTTTTCATTTTATCATCATCATTTTTTTTTTTTTGAAGTAGCCTATTAGCTAGAATATATTGTAGTCTTCCTTTCAAGATCCATGAAGTTCTCATCATTTTGGGCCTAGGCATACAACAAAGAGGCCCAAGAGTAGGGAAATACATATTGACTTTGTAGGATCTTGGATGCTAAGCCCATAGCATACTTGTTATCTTAGGCCCAAAGTCCTCTTCTTCAAAAAGGCTTGTTGGTTTGGGCTCATGATAGCAATTAGGCTATAATCTTATGAACCTTTCAAGTTAAGATATACCTTTTAGATTTAGGGACAAACCCCTTACTTGTGAGAAATTCTTTTCTTTTGTCCCATTTGCCTTAGGGTATGTCATAACTTTAGGGTCATCCTTCCATTTTTAACATCTTTTATTTGTCCTTTAGAATTTGGTGATCACAAGATATATGGTTGAACAAACAAGATATATATATATATATATATATATATATATATATATATAAAGGATATCATTTTTTGATTGGGTCTAGGATCTCTCTAAATGTGGGTCGGTTTTTTAAGGCTAAAGGGATAAATAAGTAGGTCACTCACAATTGGGTGGACCATGATTCTAATTAGGGCCTAAGTGGACCTTTATGGATTGGTGGCAAATCGTTAACGTACTCAAAGCTCATTATAGGCAATGACACACATTGTGAGTTGGTGGGATGAACTTTGAAAGACTTATTCCCGAATGGAGCCTTCCATCTTCCCACTCATCACCAATCGAGGTTAAGGGACAAAAGAACCATGTGATGTGTGTGCAGACAAATATCAAATAAGCCTTTATCAAAGTTAAAACATAGGCCACATAGGAATTAACCCATAATCCCCAGCGGAGTCGCCATTATGGATGCAAGGGATCGTTTTTAGGAGTCGCCACCTAGTTTTTGCAATGGCTTAGGAACCATATATATATTGCGTCCTTTCGAGGAAGGACCTTTTGACATTGGGAATGTGTTAGGCACCAAAAACCACTCAATCCTAAGGTTGGCTTCCCATCATTGTGTCTTGTGTCTTAACCCTATTAAAGGCACACTCAATACTTGTATTTAACTCACACACACACTAGAATACATCTAACAATCAACATGGCATCAAACATTACTAATCATACATCTATCAGGCTTATCAACTAAGGCCTACTATACATCTAATCGTGCATATCAAACAACCTATCAATCATCTCATCATAGCATAACACATCATCATAAACCCTAGCATTCATCTAATCATGGTATCAAAGCATTCATCACCTCACAAACCCTAATTACACATCTAAGCATGCTTCATCACTAACTCCATGTTATTCATCCAAGGCAGCAAGTAAATCATGGTAAAAACATAAGCATAGAAAGATTTAAGCAACATGTGATTGCATCTATACATTGGAAATACTCATCCAAACAAGCATGTTTATATGCATTATCAAAGTAAGATCATACCACAAATGCATAACTTACCTTTACTTACCTTGCAGTAACTCAGCATCTATGGCATTATACATGAGCATGTGAATGCATGTTCATATCAAAACAAACAACATAAGAGAAACCCTAATTCTAACATGTGGAAAAGAAACAAACAAATAAAACATGTGAAATAGAAGTTTTGAAAGCATAAAAATACGAAAAAGAGGCTAAACAAGAACATACATGTGAAAGCAGAAGTAAAAACAGAAAAATAAAATTAGGGTTTCTAGCAAAGTTCATGCACACGCATGAACTTGCCCGCGTTCGCATAATCAAGCCTGCGTGTGCAGGCAAGATTATGCGTATGCAGGTTTCTGCCCAGAAACCCTAGAAACATAGCAGATGCAATAAAACTTTAAAACGAGACATCTAACATCCTTTCATGCTTTTAGAACATACAACTACATCAGCCTAAGCTAGATAAACTTATTCAAGCATAAAACAATAAAAAACTAAAGCAAACAAAAAGATTAAAGAGTAGAAAAGAAAGGAAAGGAAAAAGAAAAGTTTGAAACTAATACCTTAAAGAAAAGCTATTCAAGCTTGATTTTTTATCGTTTCCCTCAGTCAAATCTATTCACAATTCAATAAAAAAAAAGTGATTAGTAATCTTAAACTCAAAGATCAAGGCTAGAAAATGCCTTAATCAAAAGAAAATTAACTTGAGGATGTTTTGTGAAAAACTCCCTTTTTGATTCACTATTTCTAATGATTCTTAGTGTTTTCCCATGAGATTTTTGTGTGTTTTAAAAATATACCATTTAAAGCTACTTATAGTGTGAAAAAAGAGGTTTGGAATGACTCCCAAACAATGTGGGATTCATTCCAAACCTCAACATTAATGCAAAAAACTTGTCTTGTATAGTTTCTGGAATTCGCTATGTGTGCACAAGATCAAGCCTGCATACGCATATAGAAAGCTGCGTGCGCAGGTTGATTCTTGCGTACACATAGTGAGGGTTTCCTTGGCCTTATTTTTCCAAAAATAGATTTATTTGCTCATTAAAAGTTATATTTTTCATTTTAACATTTCTCAAGTCAATCTATCATTTGATTGGGCCTTAAACCAACCTTGGGTCTTAGAATTCAGTATCAATGGGGAATGGGGGCTCGAGTCAGAAGGGGTACAAAATGCGGTGTCTACAGTAAGTAGGAAGACTTAGTTTTTTTCCTTCTCCTTTGGGGATGAATTTTCATTAGACCATCCTTCCATAGGAGACTTTGGTCGTCTGTCCACCCTTGGGTGATGTTGGACCATTCACCCGTAGGCGACTTTGGTCTTGCATCCACCCTTAGATGACTTTATGTTTAGACCATCCACTCATAGGCGACTTTGGTCATTTGTCCACCCTTAGGTGACTTTGTCTGTTGTCCTTCCCTGTTGAGGTGACTTTACATTTAGACTATCCACCCATAGGCAACTTTGGTCATGCATCCACCCTTAGGTGTCTTTGTTTTAAACTGTCCACCCGTAGGCTACTTTGGTCATGTATCCACCCTTGGGCGACTTTGTGTTGGACCGTCCACCTGTAGGCAACTTTGGTTATTTGTCCACCCTTAGGCGATTTTGTTTTTTGTCCTTCCCTCTTGGGCGACTTTACGTTTAGACCGTCCACCCGTAGGTGACTTTAGTCATGCATCCACCCTTAGGCGACTTTGCTTTAGACCGTCCACCTATAGGGGACTTTGGTCATGCATCCACCCTTGTGCAACTTTGGTCATCTATCCACCCTTAGGCGACTTTGTTTGTTGTCCTTCCCTCTTAGGGTGACTTTACGTTTAAACCGTCCACCCGTAGGTGACTTTGGTCATGTGTCCACCCTTAGGCGATGTTGGATTGTCCGCCCGTAGGCGACTTTGGTCATGCATCCACCCTTAGGGTACTTTGCTTTAGACCGTCCACCCGTAGGTGACTTTGGTCATGTGTCCACCCTTGGGCGACTTTAGTCATCTGTCCACCCCTAGGCGACTTTGTTCGTTGTCCTTCCCCTTTGAGGTGACTTTACGTTTAGATTATCACTCATAGATGATTTTTCTTGATAGCGCTTGAAGACTTTTAGTCGTCCATTCAATTGGAGTATTGAACAGCTAATGTACCTATCATTTGATCACTTGGATTTAGTCAGATGACTAGTCTTAAGTCGATGCGTTGTACAAATATTCCTCATCTGCTGCCCCTCATTCCATGTTTGCCATCGCTACTTGAGTCAATCATCTATGAAGGATCCCTTGGATCATTCGTCACCTTAGTGACTTAGAGGATCACTACTTAACCTAATCATTCGTCACTTTGGTAACTTCATCAGAGGATCACTACTTGAGCCGATTGTCTTTAAAGGATCCCTTGGATCATTCGTCATCTTGGCAGCTTGGAGGATCACTGCTTGAGCTAATTGTTCATCACCTTGGTGACTTTGTAGAAGGGTAGGCTATTTATTGGCCATTCACTTTCTTCTACTCAATGTATCACAAGTGGAGAAAATGCTTCTATTCAAATGGTAAGCTCATAGGAAAATAAGTTAAGTCCTAAATAAGCAAATAACATCAAATCGTAAGTTTCATCAAAACATGAAACTTATAAGCAATATATGGAAAGGAAATGCAAGCAGAGTAAATGTAAACATAGTTATAGGAAGCGAACCACTAGTGGCACTTCCTCCAGTGCTCAGTGTTCCAAGGGTGAGGTAGCTTTTTCTCGTCAAATGTCCTTTGGTGGTAAATACCTCTCCTGAAACAATCGACGACCTTGTAAGGTCCTTCCCAATTTGGGCTAGCTTTTCTTGTGCTGAGTCCCTGGTGGTGAGTGTTACCCTTCTCCAAACTAACTCACCTATATTCAAGTGTCTTGGCTTCACCCATTTATTGTAATGCCTGGCCATGAGGTTTTGATACGAAGCTAGCCTTTGTTCAACACCTATACTTACTTTATCTAGTAAGTCAAGATTGAGATGCAGCTCTTTGTCATTCTTCTCTTCATTTTAGTGATCCGCTTTGAAGCTTGTAAGTCTTACCTTTGCTGGTATCACCGCTTCAGTTACAAATGCAAGTTTGAATGGAGTTTTACCTGTAGGGGTTCATGTTGTCATCTGATATGCCAACTCAACTCCTTGAAGGTTGATATAGTGTTTGGTGTGATCTTGCTAAACCAAACTCACACTGGCCCTTTCAAAGTGGTAGGAAATGCTCAACACATTATCTTGTCAAGGATGCCTTAGAGATGCATGAGAGTCTTGAAATATTCAAGATGGTTAAGTGGGCCTTTCATCCCATCACAAGTCTCTAAGGATGGCATCCAGAATTTAGGTGGTAGAGGGCAAGATGTGACTCGTGCTATGAAGGGAGAGTCAGTACAATGTACCAGACCATCAAGTGTGGATATTCGTCCCTTCATAGTGTTCATCATAAGATCCATTCTGTCCATTACCTTCATCTCAGCCTCTCATTATGCATTGCCCATTTTGGGCCTGTGGGGTGGTGCATCTTCCTTTCCGGTTCGCCTTCTAGCAGCATTGCTCTTAGCCTCGTCTTCTTCATGACGACCATCTCCTAAATGGTGATAATTGCTTCTCTGTTGGTGATTACTGGCTTTAGGTTGTTACTCACGCAGTTGTTCAACCCGTACCTCTAATGCTTGATTCTACTACACAAGGGCTTCATTCTGCTAGGTGAGTCATTCGATAGCAGCCAAGTGTGTTTATAGTAGCCTCTCTATGACGATAGGGGGATTTCCAATTTTTGGGTTAACTAATGCTATCGATCGAGTTTGGACCATACGACCTTTTGGCTTAGGGATAAAGTAATGGCTAATTACTTGATTCCCCACAAATGGCGCCAACTGATGATGCTCAAAATCGTCAGTAGGTCTATTGCCTAAATCCATAATTTTCAGTGAAAGGTGAAGAGTAGTGAACTTGCAAAATTGGAAATACCTTTAAAGAGTACCGGTGTGGTGCCGACCTAAGACCCTCCAAAGTTTAAGTCAAAAACTCATAATGATCTCTATGAACTCTAAAGAAGGAGTTTTTGGATTGTATTTTTGCATACCTTAAGATTGGAGTGTCTTGGTGTTTATATAGGGGTTTGTGGATGACCACCTAAGCTGAATTGTAGGGACATGGGGTTATCCCTTAGCTAACTTGTAGGAGTTGGGAACTATCCCATAGCTGATCCATAAGAGGTGGGAGTTATCCCCTAACTGATTTGTCAGAGATGAGAGTTATTCCTTAGCCAGCAATCGTGTGAATGTAGGAGAGTCTTAGATGACGCGAGCGTTGTAATGTAGGCTTAGTATGCCCATTTTTACCCGTCTGTCCCCCAGTCATGTAAATGTAGGAGAGTCTTAGATGACACGAGTAACATGGGCTCAGTATGCCCATTTTTACCTGTCCGTCCCTGTGGATGACGGACGGGTGTGGAGGTCAAGCTTGCAAGTGCTTACTTGTCAGCTTTTGTGCATGACGTGCATCTTGTTGGAGTATTTGTGATAACTTGCATTAGTTACACCTAGTCTTCCATTTCTGATAGGTAGTATTTTTGGAAGACTAGCTTATTTGGGAAGAATAGCTCATTTGAGAATACTAACTCTTTTGGGAAGACTAACTTATTTGGGAAGACTGGCTCACTTCGGAAGACTAGATATGGAGTTAGCTAAAAAGTTCCTCATCAATTATAGAGATCAATGTAATCATGTCTTATTGTTATCCATATGATTCCTTTATTAATAATGTTAATCATAGAATTAACTGCATTGTTATCGCCTAGGTAATTGACCAAAATTTTTTTATCACAAAGAAAATCCACATCTTTTCTAGTATTGATAAGTGAATCCATTAAGAATAAGTAATCTGTAAAATATGCATCTTCTATATAGCGAGTTTGCTCTAATGCCATAATTTTTTGAGTAATAATTTCAATCTAATTGTTTAATTCTAACTTGGGGATTTTCAACACTCCTTTATCAAATTTTATGTCAAAACGGCATTCACTTTTTAACAACCTTGAGCTTTACTTCTGCCTCGTGAAGGTGTGTTGTAGTGTACAAAAGGCCATTCTGTTGATAGCCTCTATATAGTCGCTTCTCTTGTAGAGGTAGCTGGAAGGTTCTAAAAAGATCGGTGAAATGTTCTATTTTCACATCGGGATGGACCTGCTGTCTGAACCGAATGTTTAAGTACCCAAAGTAGTCAAAAGAAAGATTAAGTAAAGCATCATAGTTTGAGAGACAGGGATCTGCATTGTAGAGACATGGAAATGAAGGTTGGTATAGTTTCTCAATAACAAAGAATGGAAGCTGATTTTCAACTTTCAAGTAGTAGCAAGTCAATAAGCATCACTGCAGTAGCCTTTGGTTTCACAGTCATTCATTTCCAAACTACGTCGGAAGAAAAGCTCAAGAATGAAGCACGCATCCACCAATATCATTTTTACAAAGCTATCACTAGTAAGGTCAATAGTCTTTGCATAACACCGATGAATGCTTTCTTCCATTTCTCTTATTGTGCCTACTAAATACTCCAAATTTATCTTACTTCGTTTCACGAAAATTTGCAGCATCTCTCTTTAAACTCTTCCATGCTTTTCAATCTTTTGTTTTTGTGGTGAAAGGGGCCAATTGAAACTACTTGAGGAGTGTAAGCTTCTTCCTTCCATTTTCGAAGGTGGCGTGGAACCTTGTGGATATGGCACTAAGTTGATGATTGAATCTCCGGCCTTTTGAACATTTTCCTAATTTCAATTACCAACTCGTCATTTTTATTTTCATTTCTGCCCGAAGTGTCTACTTCCATTTGAATATTTTGATCTTCATTCTTTTTTGCAACAATTAGTAGTTGAATTTCCATACTGGCTGATTCTTCCATCTCTCAAGTTGTCTTCCTTAAATTTCCTTATGACAAATACAAGACCCACTAGCATTAGAAATATTAGGTGATACTTGTAAATTTTTTTTTTTTTAAATGTGGATAAACTAAGTAGGTGATTACTCATAATGCCAATGGCAACCTAACGTAATTTGAGGCCTAAAGCGAAAAATTCATGTGGGACCTTTTGTATATGTAAATATTAATTAAATAAATTATTTAATACTAATCAAATTAAGGTTAATTGGATACATTAATTACATAATTTGATAAATAATACCAACTTAACTGATGTTAATTTCATATAGCGAATTGAATATCATAGTTGAACCATAAATTTTAATAAAAAGAAATAAAATATATTACGATTAAAAATATATTTTATTTTGGATATATGACAATGCATAGTTAAGTAAAGTTGTAATTTAATTTTTATTTGTTTTTATTTGTTTTTAAGAGAGATAGATATATATTATTTGGTGTGTAGTTTTGTAGGATATCGGTTTATAAAAATTAAAGTCTCATATTATTAGGGGAAATTAATCTATAATTACTGTATAGCTCGTGTATATGCACAATACAATTTAAAAAAAAATTGCAATTACATATAATATGGATTCAAATTATACTCACTCTCTTTTATTTTTTATTTTTAATTTCTTTTAGATATACACATGAGTTTACTTTTTTTTTTATTGGGTTTTTGATAATTTATTTATATTAGACTCTTTGTCTTTTGCACTTCATTAACTCACTTAGTACAAATCTATATATATAATAATAGATGAAGCAGAGAGAAACTCAAATAGAATTCTAAATTAGAGTTTCAATTTCGTGCCATGTGTTTAGATTTGGATTCTCAATTTTGCACCACTTGTCCTAAGCAAAATTCAAAAAAAAAAAAAAAACTAATTAGATTATAAATTGGATTCCAATTTTGTACCATGTATCTTATCTAAATTTTCTAATTTTTGTGCCCAAATAAATGATGCATTAACATTTAACACGGAAGCCAAGAAAACCACAATGATAATGCTCATTGGCCTAATCAAAAACATCTCATCTGCACGCTTTTATGGGTAAACTTAAAAATCTAATTAAATTATAAATTGGACTCCAATTTTATGTCATGTATCTTATCTAAATTTTCTAATTTTTGCGCCCAAATAAATGATGCATTAACATTTAACACGGAAGCCAACATAACCACAATGATAATGCTCATTGGCCTAAGCAAGAATATCTCACTTGCACACTTTTATGGGTAAATTCAATAGAGTTTGGAGCTATTTTAATCCCACTACCAAAACCAAGGAATCCAACGAAAAAGACTATAAAAGTAAAACATCATCTCCTCCTAATGCCATATCGTCATCCCATGTTTTCTCCTTCTCTCTCAACCTCTACCAACTAGATCCACACACTACCTTCTCCTTCTCCTTTCGGATTTCTAAGAGCAAGGTCGGGTTCAAACACAATGTTCAATCCCACTTTTTGTTGCTTCACACTCTCATACATTACCACTTCATTTGCGCCTCCAAGAAGATTCTAAGCTCAATAATTAGTTCTTGTCGTTAATTTTGTGCTATGTGTCCAATTTCTAATTGTAGTTTAATTTTGTGCTATATGTCCAAATTGATTTTTAAATGTTGGTGTTAAGTTACCTCCATTCATAATGCTCAATATGAAAACTGAATATACTAAGATGAATATTTTATCATCATAATTGTTAATATTTTCGTGCGTAAGCACGGACTACATACTAGTTTTAAAAAAAAAAAAAAACCTTAAATAGGACACGTGGCACAAAATTAGACAACTTTTGGAATCCAATTTAGAATCTAATTGGATTGGATTTTTCTTAGCTTTATATATATATATATATATAAATTTCTTTTGAATATATACATGGATTTTCTCTCGGTTTTACCTCTATATATATATATATAGATTGGTGATTTAACACATTTACAACATAGAAAATTCAATAAAGACTTTAAATTAAATTCCAATTTTATGCCAAGCATAGTTATCAGATTGTGGGTCGATTTTTTATTTTTATTTTTGTATTGTATATCATATTGTATCATGTATTGTAAAATATACAAATACCTAATAAAATCATTAAAACAATTATAGATATACATATATAAAAGGTAAATTCATTATAATTTTAGAATATATTCAACTAATGATCAATTTAATCGTTATTTATGTTAAAATATTTAACAAAACTAACTAAATAAATCAAATTAACATATGTTTGAAACATCCATATTCAAATTGATTAAACTCAGAATTGATAATACATTATGTAAGGACACAATTTTGCGGTATGGGCCTGCAAGTGAGATGAACTTAGGCCCAAGACATGAACAGTATCTTTGCAATGAACTTATAGAGAGTGGGCTAAGTAAACTGGGCTGAAAGCAAGATCATTGACAACCTAAGTAGATTTATGGACGAATTAACGAGAACGAAGTGCTGAAGTTGTACAGGGCTCTTCTCGGATTGGTTCGAGGAGTAGGTTTTTACAACTTTCTGAGTATCTATCTCTCTCTCCATCTCTCTTTTTCTTTGTTGGTTGCTGCTTCCCTTTTTTCTCCTGATTGTTCCATGCCTTCTTTCTCTGCTTCCTGCTCTATTTATAGGCCAATTTGCCTCACGTGCCAGTTAGGTGATTGTCCCTTGATACTTGTCCCATCAACCTTCTCTTGAAGTCTTTATACAGCAGCTGTAAAGGGTGAGAGTCACTGTTTTGATGTCTTTTCCCCATTAATGCGGCCATAGAGTTAGCTGCAAGATAATAAATGTGGTGGTAGCAGCCTTTTACATAATATCTCATTGCCTCCAACTGTCCTTTTTGCTTATATAGATCAGGGGATTCTCCGGAAATGTTAGGATCAATGTTGGTGCGTCTATCTTGATCGCCCCTTTGATCATCCGAACAGGTAGTGCTCCTCGGATCATTCCTTTCCTTTTTCATATAAGTTATACTTCAGCGAAGAGTTAGACCAGGTACTTTCCTCATGACTTATTGTCATCGGACGAACAGGTCTCCTCGGACAGGCCCACAGCCCATCATCTAGAGTCGTTTTGTAGGTCCAGAGAACATGTTGCAATTCTTCTACCCACTTTCCCTTAGCATCATCCAACCTTTTCTTTAAATCGCTCACTATGACCTTGTTAATGGCTTCAACTTGGTCGTTCCCTTACAGATATGCGGGGGTGGAGTATTTGTTCGTAATGCCTAGCCCACAACAATATCTCCTAAATGCTTTACTATCAAATTGAAGACCGTTGTCCGAGATGAAAGTGTATGGTACTCCGAACCGGGTGACAATATTCTTCCATATAACCTTCTGGACATTTATATCCATGATGTTTGCCAATGGCTCGGCTTCAACCTACTTGGTGAAATAGTCTATGCCTACGATTAGGTATTTTTTACTCCCGGCTGCCTTAGGGAATGGACCTACAATGTCTAAGCCCCACTGAGCGAAAGGCCATGGGTTGGATAGAGGATTAAGAACTCCCCCTAGTTGATGGATATTCGGTGCAAACCTTGGGCATTGATCACACTTCCTTACGTACTCTTGTGATTCCCTTTGCATGTTCGGCCACCAATATCCTTGAGTTAGGGCTCTGTGGGCTAGAGACCTGCCTCTTGTGTGGCTCCCACAAATTCCTTTGTGTAGTTCTTCAAGGAGCACCTCGGTGGCCTCAAGGTGTACACATAATAAGTAGGGCCCGAAGAAAGAGCATTTGTATAGCTTACTGTCTCCTAACAGCCAGAACCGAAGAGCCTTCCTCCGCACCTTGTCTACTTCAGCCTTGTCTGGCGGTAGGACATCATCCCTGAGGTAGGTCACCATAGGGTCCATCCAACTTGGTCCCACTCTAACTTGATAGATGATGGGCCCTTCTTCCTCCTCGGCATGTTTTCGTGCATTCGTGACCAAGATAAGCCGAGGCAGTCCTCGAGAAGAGGAGGTTGCAAGAGTGGCTAAAGAATCCGCATGTGTGTTCCCACTCCGAAGGATATGTTGCAAATTGAATGACCTGAATTGTGACTGCAGCTATTTGACATGTCGTAAATACTTTTGCAGTCTTTCATCACGCACTTCCAGCTCTCCTTTGACCTGGCCGACGACCAGTGCTGAGTCCGAGAACACTTCCACGACATCTCCACCCATCCTTCTGACCATGGCCATTCTGACCAACAACGCTTCATACTCAGCTTCGTTATTAGTAGCCGAGAAGTTTAGTCTAAGGGATTTCTCGATAATAATATTCTCTGGAGATACCAAAACTAATCCCACTCTTAAGCCTCTCTGATTGGCCGCACCATCCGCATACAACTTCCAGGACGAGGGTGCTTGCACCGAGACACAGCCAACTGACTTTTCATCCATGTGCATCACCTCGGCATTTTCTTCTAATAGGGGCTTGGTGAATTCGGCTACCAGATCAGCTAGAATTTGCCCCTTAACAGAGGTGCGAGGCATGTACTTTATGTCGAAAGCCCCTAGGATTATCCCCCATTTTGCAATTTTTCCCGTATAATTTGCATTATGAACTAGTGATCTAAGTGGGAGTTGGGTAAGGACCATAACCGTATGCGACTGAAAGTAGTGAGGAAGTTTGCGTGTGGCATGAACCACTGCAAAAATGGCCTTTTCCAATGGCAAGTAACGGACCTCGGCTTCATGAAGAGATTTACTCATGTAGTAAACAGGCTTTTGAACGCCATTATAGACCTGTATGAGTACCAGACTCATTGCATGGGTGGCTACGGCGAGATAGGTGAATAGAACCTCGTCTGTCGTGGGGCTGGACATGATAGGGGGTCGAGATAAATATTCTTTTAGTTTTTGGAAAGCCAAGACACATTCTTCAGTCCACTCAAACACTTTCCACTTGTTCAGCAACTGGAAAAAAGGCCGACACCTTTCTGCCGACTTGGAGATAAACCGGTTGAGAGCAGCAGTCATTCCAGTCAGCTTCTGAACCTCTTTAGGATTCCGAGGAGGTTGCAGGTTATTGATTGCCTTTATCTGGTCAAGATTTACCTCAATTTCGCGATGGGTGACCATGTAGCACAAAAATTTTCTTGATTCGACGCTGAAAGAGCATTTTGAAGCAATGAGTCGCAGCCTGTGTTTCCTTAAGATCTCAAAGATGTTTCCGAGGTCTCCGACATGCTCGGATTCTAGTTTACTCTTGACCACCATGTTGTCTATGTAGATCTCAATGCATTTTCCCA
Organism: Lithocarpus polystachyus; assembly: GCA_033629205.1. Taxonomy (NCBI): domain Eukaryota; kingdom Viridiplantae; phylum Streptophyta; class Magnoliopsida; order Fagales; family Fagaceae; genus Lithocarpus; species Lithocarpus polystachyus. The sequence continues at coordinate 52,269,635 of CM066171.1, read as the reverse complement.
GCTGAGGCTCGAACATCTTTGTCATCATCCTCTGATAGGTGGAGCCTGCATTCTTCAGGCCAAACGGCGTCACCTTATAGTGATAGTTCCCAACGGGGGTAACGAAGGCTGTCTTCTCTTGATCGTCTAAAGCTAAGGGAATCTGGTGGTACTCTTGAAAGGCGTCCAAGAAACTCATTCGCGGATGCTCTACGGTTGCATCCACTAGTTGATCAATCCGAGGCATAGGGAAGGGGTCTTTCGGACAGGTTTTGTTTAAGTCTGTGAAGTCCACACATACACGTCATTTCCCTTACAGCGTCAGAATGCTCTTTGGATGAGCGCCGAGGTGGCTGCTTCTTAGGAAGAGCGGCTGGACTTACGTTCAGGCAATGGCAGATAAACTCCGGATCAACCCCTAGGACCTCATAAGAGTTCCAGGCAAACACGTCAATGTTTCTTCTAAGGAGTGCCAACAACTCTTCCTTATCCCGAGGAGGCAACTGAGCCCCGATCTTAAAAAACCTTTCTAGGTCTCCGTCAATAACAACTTTCTCTAGCCTCTCACGCTTCTCCTCGTCCAACTCCACGACATTAAGTGGGATCGAAATCTCTGATTGCTACGAATCTCTCTCCAAGGTGGTGGCAGGCTCGACGGAAGGTCGATGCGTAATGGTAGCTATAAGGCACTGCCTTGCCATAGGTTGGCTTCCTACAATTTCCTCGACTCATCCTCCAGACGAAAATTTAACATTTAGGTGTAAGGTTGATGAAACAGCCCCCAAGGCGTAAAGCCAGGGTTTGGCCATGATGGCCGTGTAGGGGGAGTATGCATCTACCACAATGAAGTCTACCTCGACCACCTCGGACCCTGCTTGTACGGGTAGCCTGATCTGACCCTTAGGGATGACGGTTTTCCCGTTAAAGCTGATCAGAGGCGAATTATATGCTGTTAGGTCTTCAGGTCGTAAATCCAGTCCTTTGTATAGGTCCGGATACATAATCTCAGCCTCACTCCCTTGATCAACCATCACCCTTTTCACGTTATAGCCCCCTATTCTAAGGGTGATGACCAAAGCGTTGTCATGGGTTGTGTTGTCCCCTGCTTATCTTTGTTCGAGAAGCTCAAGGCTAGCTGGACTTTTATTTTGGCTTGTTTTGACTCTCGGTCTATGTCCTCGGCGGACGTCTTAGAAACGGACATCACTCTAGAGGGGCAAGACCCAGTCCTCCCGGGTGCTGCGAAGATAACGTTAATCGTGCCCAATGGGGGCCTTGATGAGGCGGTCCTCGAAGCCCCTGACCTACCAAGGTCTCCTTAACCATTGGGCCGATGTACAAACTATTGCAGCTTTCCTTCCCTCACCAGTTGCTCTAAATGGCTCTTTAACGTTCTGCAATCCTCTGTAGTATGCCCTCATTCCTGATGGTATTGACAATGAAGGCTTTGATTGCGCTTCGAGGGATTTCCTCCCATCTTTTTCGGCCACCTAAAATATGGCTCATTTTGAATCTTCTCTAGGACGGTGGATTGGTTCTCGGAACATGGCATGGATTGCTTGCGATGCGACAAACCTGAACTGCGCACTATTGTCTCTCTGCGGCTTGCTGTTGTTGTATCGGTCCGACCTGAAATCCCTCCTGTCTTGAGGGATAACCTTGGCCTTTCCCTTTCCAAGCAATTGATCCTCCTCGACTTACTTATACTCATCGATAAGGTCCATTAGCCTTCACACGCTTTTCACTGGCTTCTTGGTCAGCGTTTTCCTCAGATCATGCTCGGCTAGCAAGCCGACCTTGAAGGTTCTTGCTGCCACATCATCGAAGCTCCTTTCGATCTCATTAAACATCTCCCAATACCTATCCTAGTACATTTTCAACGTTTCCCCCTCTCGCATAGACATGGATAGCAAAGAATCCAATGGCCAATGGACTCTGGTATTCGTAATGAACCGAGAGCAAAAGGCCTTAGTAAGTGCCTGAAAGGATCCAATAGAATTGGTAGCAAGGCCATCGAACCATCTCATGGCTACAAGCCCCAAATTGGAGGGAAACACCTTGCACATAAGAGTTTCGTTCTGAGAGTAGATGGCCATCCTCTGGTTAAAATGGCTCACGTGCTCCACAAGATCAGTTCGTCCATTGTACATAGTGAAAGTGGGCTGAGTAAAACGCCGAGGAAGTCTCCCTCCTTCAATTCTGCGTGTGAAGGGCGACTTGGAAATCTGGTTGAGTGCCCTATTCATTGCATCGTTCCTTACCCCTTTTGAAGACGTGATTCTACCCTTGCGGTCATGGTGATGCCCTTCCTCACGGGAGAAAGATTCACTAGGGGGCGTTCGTGACCGCTGTCTATAATCATCATCTTCGTCGTCATTAGAAGAGTTATCCGTGATCAACGGACTACTGGATGGACTACGCTTCCTATGAGCACGGTGCAGGTTCTCCTTCAAATGATCAATCTTACGTTGCATCTTCTTGGTAGCACTTTTGTGAGACTTGTCGCCCTCACTTCGACGTCGACTCCTCCTTGTGTGCATGGTATGTACGCTTTTTTCACGATCCCTTTCTCGCTCAAGGTGTAAAAAATGATCGAGATGTTGAGAGCCATCAGACTTCGCTCTGTTTGGACTTGATCCCACCATAGTTCAAATCTCAACTCACCTACGCACCAGTTATTCCCACAGACGGCGCCAATTATAAGGACACAATTTTGCAGTATGGGCTTGCAAGTGAGATGAACTTAGGCCCAAGACATGAACAGTATTCTTGCAATGAACTTATAGAGAGTGGGCTAAGTAAACTGGGCCGAAAGCAAGATCGTTGACAACCTAAGTAGAGTTATGGACGGATTAACGAGAATGAAGTGCTGAAGTTGTACAGGGCTCTTCTCTGATTGGTCCGAGGAGTACATTTTTTACAACATTCTGAGTATCTATATATATATATATATATATATCTCTCTCTCTCTCTCTCTCTCTCTCTCTCTCTCTCTCTCTCTTTTTGTTGGTTGCTTCTTCCCTTTTTTCTCCTGATTGTTCCATGCCTTCTTTCTCTGCTTCCTGCTCTATTTATAGGCCAATTTGCCCCACGTGCCAGTTAGGTGATTGTCTCTTGATACTTGTCCTATCAACCTTCCCTTAAAGTCTTTATACAGCAGCTGTAAAGGGTGATGGTCACTGTTTTGATGTCTTTTCTCCATTAATGCAGCCATAGGGTTAGCTGTAGGATAATAAATGCGATGGTTGCAGCCTTTTACATAATATCTCATTTCCGACACTTGTCCTTTTTGCTTATATAGATCAGGGGATTCTCCGAAAATGTTAGGATCAATGTTGGTGCGTCCATCTTGATCGCCCCTTTGATCATCCGAACAGGTAGTGCTCCTCGGATCATTCCTTTCCTTCTTCATATAAGTTATACTTCAACAAAGAATTAGACCAGGTACCTTCCTCATGACTTACTGTCCTCGAACAAACAAGTCTTTTCGGACAGGCCCACGGCCCATCATCTGGAATTGGGCCTTTGACCCCTACACATTATATATGAGCCAAAATAATAATTTCTTTTTATTATCTGACCTAATCAACTCTATCTAAGTCATTTTTATAATGTTCATCATCTTGCAAAATTATATCTTCATTGAAATTTTCTTCGTTATCATCAACATTTAATGTCTTTTTTCTTGTTATTTTATTCTAATAATTTTTTCTTTATATTTTTTCTTCGAATTCTAGCTTTTTGGACTTATAACAATAATAAAAAAATAAAAAATAATTATATTTTCATTGAATACATTATTCAAAGTGTAAGGGCACGTTTAGCTTCCCAAGCCCAAAAATGAAAAGGACAAAGGCCCAAGAGCCCAATACAATGAATTGTAGAGAGTGGGCTAAAAACTAGATTTTAATGAGTTGGAAAACAATCACAGTAGGTTAAAGGTTGCTAGAAAATGAAAATAAACAAGTTAATGCAAGGAAAATCTTCCTCGGCAAAGTCCGAGGAAAGTAGTTCTTATATAAGCCTTTGGTTTTGGCATCTGTAGACACCGCATTTTGTACCCCTTAAGACTTGAGCTCCTGTTCCTCAATGATGCTCAAACTCTAAGGTCCAAGGCTAGTTTAGAGCCCAATTAGATATTAAATTGACTTAAGGAGTGTTAAAATGGAAAATATAACCTTTTAAATGAGCAAAAATATATTTGTGAAAATAAAATAACCAAAGTGGCTCTCAGCCTGCGTACGTGGGTTGCAGCTTGCGTACGTAGGCCAAAGCATGCATACACAAGCACATTCCTGCATACGCAGCTAGGGTTTTAGAAGCATAAAATAAAAAAAAAAAACGAGTTTTCTGCAATAATGGCTGAGGTTTGGGATGAATTCTACATCGTCTAGGAGTTACTCCAAACCCCATTTTTTCTACTACATAAAGCCTTACATGGTACATTTTCAAAACACATAAAAATCCCATGAGAAAAAACCTAAGAACATTAGAAAAGAGTGAATCAAAAGGGAGTTTCTCACAAAACAGCCTCAAGTCATTTTTATTTGATTGGGACCTTTTCTGGACCTAATCCTTTTAGTTCAACGTTGCTAATTATTGTTTTATTGAGTTGTGATAGATTTGACTGAGGTGAACGGTAAAAAATCAAGCCTAGGAGCTTTTTGCTTTAAGGTATTCTTTCTAGCTTTTCTATTTATTTTCTATCTTTCTTTTCTTGTTTTAATCCTGTTTTTTGGTTTGGTTTTTGTTTATGCATGTTTGCCTAGGCTAGTATATAGTTTAGTTTGTGTTCTAAGCATGCTAGGTTTTAGAATTAAGGTTTCCTTGCTTGTGCTTTATTTTCCATTTCGTGCTTCTGGGTTAGGGATTTGAGTAGGTCCCATGCACGCATGTCATGAGCATGCGTACGTAGGTTAAATCCTGCATACACAGGCTTTTGGCTGCATATGCAGATGCTTGCACAGAAACCCTAATTCAGATTTCTTATTTGTTTGTTCTGTTTGTTCCACATGTTTTGTCCCTTTTCTTTTAAAGCCTTTTTCTACATGTTTATACATGCTTGTGTCTCTTATATGTTTGACATGCTTAGATTAGGGTTTCTTTTATTTTCTTGCTTTGATGCCATGCCATGCATTCACATGTCCATGCATCAATGCCATAGGTGCTGTGCTGTTGCAAGATAAGTAAAGGGTATGTCATGCATTGAAAATGTTCATGCATTTGTGCTATGATGTACTTTTTAATGATATGATGGAACATACTTAGGTGTATGATTAGGGTTGGTAATATGTTAATGCCTTGCTACCATGTCAAGTTACTGCCTTTTTTTAAATGTATGATAGGGTTTTCATATGCTAAATGAATGTTAGAGTTTCTCGTGTGTGTTTGTTTTTCTTTTGCTTTATGCATAGATAAGTATGCTTGTTTCGTGATAAAGATGCCATGATTGTGTGTTAAATGCATGTGTTAGGTTCTAAAAGTTTAGAACAATTGGCAAATCGTGAACACAAACTTGTCTAGATATAGATCTTAAAGTCTATAGGTTTTTTTAGACAATGCTCAAGGTGATTTATGTCAAGATTCAAGAACATAAAAGCTGCAGAAAGAGGAATTTGAAATCTGCCTGGTTCGACCGATTGAGAAACAAGCTCGACTGATTGAGAATTATATCTACAGAATTTTAAGTTGGCCCAAACAACAGTTCAAGTCCATTAAAAATTAGGGTTTCAGATCTACTTCTCCCAGTATATAAAGGAAACTCTAAGCACGTTTTTATAAGACTTTTTAGAGAGAGAAAAGTGTGCATCCTTTGAATTTAAGGTTTTGTACCTAAAAGCTCTCTCATGTCTTCTACCAGTATTATTCCTTGAAGAATCTCAAGATCCAATGTTGTAGAAGTTGCTGCCTTCTCTAGTCATTAAAGGTGCTGATGATTTAAACCTTCAAGGATGGTCTTGGAGTCACAAACAAGAGAGATTGTGTTGCTAAACCTTTGAGTGAGATCTTAAAGTCAAAAGCGTGGGTGTTTGTGTTTTGCAAAGGCCAAAGAAAGAAGTAATCCGTGGATTCGGAGCTATTATGTGGTCGTGGTAGTAAGTTTTCTACTCGAGGTAGCAATAGAATGTTAGTAGTCTAAGTTCTATTGTACAAATTTCAATTCTTTCATAGTGGATTTGCTGTTTTACCTTGAGGATAGCTAGGTTAAATCCTCCCTAGGTTTTTTACCAGTTTAGTTTTCCTGGGTCATCATATCGTTTTGTTATTTATTTTTCTACAGCTTTACATGATATGATTATTGTTGTTTTAACCTAGATCTGAATAATAAACCTAAGTATTCGCTTGGTTAATTAATTAGGTCAAACAATCTAGTTTACAGGGGTCTAAATTCTAACAAGTGGTATCAGAGCGGGTTAGCTCTAGTGTTTAGATCTTTTGATCTAAGAGTTGATTATTGATCCCTATTATCATGGATAATTTTAAGTGTCTTATTGTTTTTGATTGTGATGATTTAAATAAAAAGGACACTGTTATTTCTGTTAATCTTATTGATGCCTGTGAAACTCTCCGTAAGGAATTATTGAAATCTATGAAAATTGCTAAGAAATTCAAGGAAGGTTAAAATTGACTAATCTTGAAAAAGAGGAATTGATTGTGAGATTAGATGAATCTAATAAAAAGAATGAATTTTTGAGAAATCTAATTTCCTCTCAAGATGAGAAGATGAAAAGCTTGGAATAAGAGTTAGTTGAATCTAAAGCTAAAATTGAGAATTTGACTAGTACCAAGTATGGTTTTAAAAACCGAATTGGGCATCAAACCGTTTTTTTCAAAATTTTCAGTTCAACCCCAGTTTTTGGCCGTTTTAACCAGTTTTCTGGTTTTTGACCGGTTGTTAACCGATTTTGAGGCTTTTAACCGGACCGGACTAGCTCCTGATTCTTGGTTAAACTGGTCGAACCGATCGATCTGGTCCGATTTTTAAAACTATGGTACCAAGCCTGCTGTTGAAAACAAAAGTGCTTATGTTTCTCTTAAGCCTAAAGTTGAAAAAGTTTATATCCCTCATTTCAAAAGGAATAATGAAGAAAAAGGCTTATTTTGCTAGGTTAGACAAAGGTAAAAGTTCTGATGTAGACTCTGAAGTTTTCAAACTTAAATCTAAACCTAATGTTAGAGAGCATAAGAAATCTGTTTTTGTGCATACCTGTCATCTTTGTGGTGTTGCTAGTCATATTAGACCAAATTGTTCTTTGTTGAGGCAAAAACCAAAATCTGAGACTAAATTTGCCACTAGGAATACTGATGTTCCTATATTAACGAGTAAAAATACTTGTTACGTCCAATTGCACGGTGATCTAAATCCCTCCTATATTATAGAATCATCACATTGATATAGGCTGAAATTTAAGTTGTCGACTTGTGATTTGAAATTTGGCACTTTACTCACCATAGATTTGACCGAAATTTAAGTTTAAAATCTTATGATGCAAGTGTTTCACTAGATCATTTTGATCTTACTTGATCTTATATTTTTAATGTTTTTTGTGTTTTTGGAGAACAGAGACAAAAAAGTTGAACAAAATTACATATTTAGCCATGTTTTTTTTATAGATGTGGGTTACATAACTTTAATTGAACTAACCTCAAGTAGATAAAGTGTCAAATTTCAAAACACAAGGAAGAAAATTAAATTCCGGTCAAACCATAGCTGGGTAAGTTGTAATTTTCCATTTTTTACAATCTTTTTACACAATTTGATACTCCCTCCTTCTCATTTTTTTGTCTTGTTTGAAAAGTCAAATTTTTTAAGGGAACATCATTTATTGTCTTGTTTACCTTTTAAAATGTATAAGTTTCCAAGACTACCCTAAAAAAAATTTATCAAAAAATTGAATTAGTAAATTAATAGGGGTATAATAGGAACATTAGTAAATTAATGACTTTTATTTTTAGAAACAAGACAAAGAAAACTGTAAAAAAAAATTAATTAATTAATTTTTTATCATTTCTCCATTAAATTTAACATTTCCTAAAAAATAATTCAATAGTGTGTAGTCTAAGATCATTTTTGTTTTGTTATAGATTTTTGTTGCAAAACCCACTGAGTACAGTGCCCCAAATTGATGGATTGAAGTTCTGTACAATAACACAAATCTCAGTCTTTCTTGTAATCCAACAGTTCATTCCTTTGACACCTCACCAATCCAGGCTGGCAATCCTCATGCTCACTTCTCTTTTCATTTCAGCTTTCCAAATTTGAATTTCAATAAAACTCTCTCTCTCTCTCTCTCTCTCTCTCTCTCTCTCTCTCCAACCGAACTTCTTTGCCTCTCTCACTAACACTCCACTCGCTTAACCCTACTTGTACCTCCACCAGTTTCTCAACCTCCATGCTTGGTCTTTGCCTTTCCCTTTAAACCCATCGTCACTGCTGCAAGCATACCTAACTCAGACCCATCAGCAAAAACAAAGAAAAAATAGCAACTCACCATCTAAACCAAATCCCCAAACACTCACACCCTTTTTAGACCTAGATCAGAGAGAGAGCAAGGGTTGGGGTTTAGAGAGTGTAGAAAGAGAAGCTGATACTTTTCAGGTTTGATCTAGGGAGGAAAGTGAGATTGAGAGACAAAGAAAGAGAGTTTGGTCGAAGGAGAGAAGAAGCCATCACTTCCAATGGTGGTAAGTGGTGGCTGTGATGAGCCATGGAAGCCTTGCCGATTTGGTTCACAGAGGAAATCAGAGAGAGAGGAAGAGGCTGGCTTGTGCTTGTTTTAGAGAAAGACCACCGCCCGGTAGGTTTTCCTTTATCTCTCATTTTTTTGTTTTTTGTTTTTTTTTAATAAACTCTATTTGGTTGCTAGGAAAGGAACGAAAGTAAATAATGGTGTCAAATTTTTGTTGATTGATTTATTGGTGCTAAATTTAATTCTATTTTCTCTTATTTTATATGTTTTTGGTTTTTAGCTTAGGAATTGAAATCAAGTCTTATATTACCTGCATTTTTGTTAATTGTTTAAAAATGCTTAAATCCTTGTAATTTGTATTCAATGGGCTTATTATTAGGTTCCTAATGAAGAAAGTTTGAACCTTTATGAGCTATTTGACCAAAACATGAATGTTCAAAACACTAAAAAGCTTTCACAGAAAAATTTTGATAGCATATATTTCCATTTGGAGGTAATTGTATAATATTGACTTTAAGTGTTCGTTTGGGATCCACTTATTTTATTAAAACTGAAAAATTTTTGCTAAAAGTGCTGTAGATAAAGGTAAGAGTTAGTTAAAATTGTATAGTGGGATCTACGAATAATACCAAAAAGTGCAGTGAGACCTATAAATAGTATAAAAAATAAGCTAAATAGTAAAATAAGTTAGCAAAAAAAATCCATGTCAAACGCACACTTAACTATCTGGGTCTGTTTAGGATCTGCTTATTTTGCCGAAACTGAAAATGTTTTTCTGAAAGTACTGTAGATAAAGGTAAAAGTTAGCTGAAATAATACAATAGGACTCATGAATAGTACCAAAAAGTACATTGAGGCCAATGAAAAGTAGCAAAAATAAGCTTAATAGTAAAATAAGCTGGCTTTTTAATTTGGAGCTAAACGCACACTCCGTTTGGCATGGATTATTTTTGTCAACTTATTTTACTATTTAGCTTATTTTTATTACTATTCATAGGCCCCACTGTACTTTTTGGTACTATTCATGGATACTATACTATTTTAGCTAACTTTTATATTTATTTATAGTACTTTCCGCAAAATTTTTTCAATCTCAGCAAAATAAGTTTTTTCCCCCAACGAAATTACTTCTTGTAGACGTGTTGTTAAAAAGGCATGTTTTTTTTTTTTTTTGTGTTGACTAATTCATATTGAGTGTCACTCCTTATATATAAAAGAAACTAAATGGGTAGGACAGATGACCAAATTCTTAATTATATAAAATTTACTTTTTCAGATTTTCAATTGTCCAAGCATTCCCAAGAACTACTATAGATGCCCTGACATACCCACCAACATACCCATCTGCATAAACAAGCTTAAAATTGACAACTATCTCAAATGTTTAATGCTTTTGTGCTAGAAAAAAACAATAGGGAGCACCAACTAGAAAAAAACAAGAAATCAAGGAAAGGGAAAAAAATTCAAAACATTATACAAGAAATTATATTTAACAAGGAACAAAAAAGAAAACCCAAGAAAATCATCAAGCTTCATACTCAACGAGGAAACCCAGTCACTAATCAAATTGAAATTGAGAAAAAATGAGAGCTAAGGGGCTTCGAAAAGCTAATAAAAAGAAAAATAAAACCAGCGGCCACCAATGGTGGCGACACCGACGATGGTACTGTGGGTGCAAGAAGAAGTTCAACCAAATATAAATATAGAAGAATGAATGTTTTTCATTGGGGAAAAAAGCTAAAATTTTTGTATCAACATTGTGCTTATCATATATAAGAATTATAACAAACTAATATATGATCATGAGAGATGATGACCCAATTGATAAAGGACAATCTCAAGGTAAAATTTCGTTAGAAACTATTAAAGTGTATCATACCTATACAAAGAGAAACATTCAATTATCAAAATTTTCTATCCCTATGACAATAAATTTTTATTACAAAATTTTGATTGCAAACTTGAAATGCAAAGACTAAATCACTACATCAAGACATAGAAGCATAGAATTCAACCAATGTAACATCTAATTAAGTAAAATAGGATTTTAGCTATATCACCTGTATCATGAACAAATCATTTATTTAATTTTGCTAGACCATATTTCACATATCCATTTGAAAATGTGCAATATTCAAGTTACAGCAGAAAAAACTACCCAAAAAATTCCTCAAAACAAAAACTAAATAATGATTCCAAGGTGAAATACATATATATATATATATATATATATATATATCACTAGTAGTAGAACTAAAATCAAACCCCAACTACCCTGGCCCCTAACCTAACGCTCCTCTTACCCAAATGGTAAGTTGCAATTTTTTCTTTGTTTTTGCTAATGGGTCTGAGTTGGAAATGCTGGCAGCAATGACGACGGGTTGAGGGAGAGGCAAAGAGCAAGCATGGAGGAGGGTAGCTGTGCAGGAGAGAGAGAAATTTGATTTTTTTTTTATGAAGGTAGTGTATGGGATAGCTTAAATTAGGCAATTTCTTTTACTATTTAGCTTATTTTTGCTACTATTTATTGGTCCATTGCGCTTTTTAGTATTATTTATAGGCCTCATTGTACTATTTCAACTAATTTTTAGCTTTCACTACAGTATTTTCAACAAAAAATTTTCAATTTTAACTAAAAAATCTGTCTTTAAATGAAAAAAATGAGATTTATGCTATTGCACACCTCTCAACCCAAAATCGAAGATGTTAGAACAGAACTTCTGAAAGATGCCTAACAAGAATGGATTGATTGATTGATCTGCACAGCATGGCAAAAAGCAGTATGCATTTTGTCTTCCTCTTATCATTGTAACTTGAACTATAAAATCGTCAATTCCTTGACAATTTTGAACTTGAAGAAGCAGACAGGAGCCAACGTGTGACCAAATTCTATGCATAGCCGCTTCTCAAACAAACAATCAAAAAAAAAAAAAAACCTATGCATAGCCATTACTTTTTGGATAAATTTCGTTTGAAAAATTGGTGATAGCTGGCTACCACTTTCATTAAAAAAAAAAAAAAAATATTATTATATATTTTAACCAGGGGCGAAGGGAAGGGGGGGGGGGCGAGGAGGGGCAGGTGCCCCCCTGAACTTTCAAATTTTTTGACTAATAATGTGAAATACCTTATTTGCCCCCTACACAAAAGACAAAAAAAAAAAAAAAAAAATCTTTGAACACAAAAACAATTCACGTTATCTTTCCAGCTTTCCTTGTAGTAGTAGACTTCTACTCCTAGTACAATTCTATATACAAAACCGTGGGTCCCACTTGGTAATGATTAAAAAAATAAAAAATAACAACTTTGCTATACCTACCCAGAATAGAAATCAGTACTAGCATAGAAATCTAAAAAAAAAAGGGTATATATAATGCAAACAAAGCATGCCTCAGATTTTGTAAGTGGGTGAACAGCCTACAACCAGGAATGTGACATCCCTGGTGATCTATTGTGGGTAATCTTCGACTATTACGGACAAAGTGACTGCTCCTAGGGGGTGTACCCTTGTTCCTCCGAATCCGACAAGTGGCGCATTAACAGGAATTAGTCGTTCCCTATCAATCCTCATCTGCTAGAACGCTGGGTAGTAAAGGATGTCAGCAGAGCTCCCATTATCCACAAGAACTCGATGGGTGTTGTAATCCCCCACTCAAATGCTAACCATGAGCGCATCGCCTTGTAGGTGGTAGAGATGCCTAGCATCTTCCTTTGTAAACTCAATGACAGGGTTGTCGATTCGTGCCATCTTTGGGACAAATCCCATCAACTAAACGTTTTGAACCATCCATAAGTAGGTTTTGCGTGCCTTCTTGGACGAGCCAGATGCCGGGGTTCCCCCTACGATCATCCTTATGTCTCCTATTGGGGGTCTGGGATGCTCATTTTCTCTCCGGGCAGGTGGTTCTTGGGGTTGGTCCGTCCTTTCCTTACTGATGAACCTTTACAACTTCCCTTGCCTGATAAGGGCTTCTATCTGCTGCTTTAAGTCATAACAGTTAGATGTGTCATGACCGTGGTCATGGTGGAAACAACAGTACTTGTCTCTGGATCTCTTGCAAGGGTCTCCCTTCAGCTTGCCAGGAAACGTCATGGCTCCTTTATCCTTGATCTGCATCAGGACTTGATCAATCAGGGTGTTCAGTGGGGTGAAGCTGGCGAACCTTTCGGTTGGAGGCTTAAAGCGTCTATCTTCCCTTTTATCTCCTGTTCTTGTTTTCTATCGCCCCTTATCCTATCGTGGTTCCTCCTGTCTTTCTCTTTTCTTGGGCTTCTCTTCACGAGCCAGCAATGCATCTTCTACATTCATGTACTTAGTAGCCCTGTAGAGTACATTTGACATAGTCTTTGGATCGTTTTTGTATAAGGAAAACAGAAACTTACCCTTCTGTAGCCCATTCGTAAATGTGGTCACAAGTATCTTGTCATCAGCTTCGTCAATTGAGAGTACCTCCTTGTTAAAGCAGGCTATGGACGACCTCAGCGTCTCGACCTCCCGTTGCTTAATGCCCATCAGGTATGCAGTGGACCTCTTGTATCTGTGTCCTCTGATAAAGTATGAGACAAACTGGGCGCTTAACTCCTTAAAGGTGCAGATAGAGTTGGGTGTCAACTTGCTAAACCAAACCCTTGCAGGACCCTTCAGCGTAATGGGGAAGGCCCTGCACATGATCTCGTCTGCCACTCCTTGAAGGTGCATTAGGGTCTTGAATGATTCCAAATGATCTAAGGGATCGTTTGATCTGTCGTAGCTCTCCACTTGCGACATGCGGAACTTTGGTGGAAGGGAGTACGAAGTGACGATCGCGGTGAATGGTGAATTAGTTCGATGGACTAGGTCGTTGAGGTCACTCGACACCCGTCCTTTGAGGGCGTTCATTATGAAGTCTATCCCTTTCTTCATCATCTGCATCTCCACAACCATGTGAGGAGGAGCCATATCTATAGTAGACGGACGGCTTGTGTCCTATCGCTCTGGTTTGCTTGGGTCATTGCTACCTTCCGACCCCTCTTGGTCCTTTCTCTCAGTGCTGATGCCTTCTTGTTCCTCCTCCTGAGTGTTTAGCCCTGCGTTCTTCTGGCACAATGTTGTGAAATTTTAAAGTACTTGCAAGTGTACGAATCGTACCGAAGTATAGTTTGACAAGAATGAGGTCGAACCCACAGGGACTTGAATGAACGTAGGAAAATTAATTAAACCTTAACCAAATTAATCCTAATCTAGTTTAATAAAAATTGGTTTTTCTGAGATTAAATAAACTAAGTAAATAATAAAATTATGCAAATAGTTAAACTAAACAAAAGATATAAAGCAATAAAAAGATGTAAACAATCAAGAGAAAGGAATTAAGGTTTTGGAATCCGTCTTGTAAGTCATATCAGCATATATTTATGATCATTAATTTTTCCTAACTACTGCATGATAATCTAGAAATCCATCTTGCTATTATGGAAAATATCATCATTAAAACTTATGTTTAAAAATCTAAAGCATGTTCTTCTTCGCTTCTTAAGATAAAATCAAATTATCAATTGTATCCGTAACCAAACAAATCACAAAATATATCCAATTCTAAAAATCAAATCATAAATTGTATCCATTGACAGACAAATCACAAGCGATATCCAATTTTATAATCAAGAATTAAAACCAAGCATTCAATTAATTAAGACAAATCCTAAATCATGAGAAAAACATGACTGAACTCATATCTAGAATCCCATCTTAGCCAATTGATATGAAGCAAGAACAATTTAAATCATTAAAGAACAATTATTGTGAGAAAAATCAAATCACATAAATATTACTGATAATTCTTAACAAGGTTTCATCCTCAACCCTAATTATAAATTTAGCTACTCATGATAATTGAAATAAAACACAAGAATAAAATACTAAACATTAAAATAGACAAATAACATAGAGAAAGAAATAGTCACAATGTTATCATGGAGAAAAGCTACAGAGAAGCCATATGTGGCACTGCCTCTTGCTCTAATTTTCTGTTTTGCATCTCAGCCCTAGCACTAGCCTCTCCGAATTTTGCCCTAAAGAGCCTTTAAATAGGTCAATGAATCCTATTACAAGTTGAATTCCCATTTGGAGAAAATCCCAGACTTTTAGGTTTCACTTAACCCACGATTTTGGCCAATTTAACTTCAGAATTCGGACTTTTGGTAAACTACAAAGTTGTAGCCCTTTAAGTTAAGTTTCCAGCCCAACTTGAATTATCTCGATTGGACATCTGGGCCAAAAGTTATGCTAAAAATATTAATTGATACGCAGCTGGAATCCTGAAATCCTAATCCGAATTGGACTTGGATTTTGTGCAAATTTTCTTTGATTCCTTACTCCAATTGGACTTAAATTTAATTGGGTTGGCCTTTTTTTAACTTCATCATGGCCCTTGTAAAAGTAAAGTCCATTAGCTTTCTTCTTTGCACAAATCTACTAATTTAATTTCATTCTCCTACAAAAGACAAATTCATGCAATAAGATTCAATCAAGCACAAAATTGATTATTCACCATTATTCCAAAACCAAATGTAAAATGCATGAATTACCTCAAAATAAGTATGATAATGTTTTCTAACAGTTATATAAATATGCAAAATTAAGTTATTATCAATGCACATCCCGCAGCTGCTCTTCTATATCCTAGTTCTGTTGGGTGAGGCTTTCTACGATAGCAACGAGAATTTGAACCTGTCTCTCAAGGGTGGCGGTGTGTGGTTCGTCTCCTTGAACATTGTTGGTGGTTGCCATCGAGCGAATGAGCACCATGCAACTCTTTGTCTGGAAAGCGGTAGTATGGCTTACGAGTCCAAACTTCTTTCCCACAAACGTCGCCAACTAATGATGCCGAAAATCGTCAGTAAGTCACATAATCTTCACATGCTCAAGACAATACTTGCACAACACAGAACAAGAAGACCTTAGGAGAGTATCAATGTGGTACCGGCTAAAGACCCTCCGAATGTTAGGTTAAAAAACTTCTCACAACTCTAGAATGTCAGAGTTGGGTAAATCAGGCGTACCTTTGTTTATGAGGGCTTGATGATTTTTATAGTAGTGTAGAATTGAGTCATGTTCCTTGGTCAGAAAGATATTTCTTTATAGAGTGGACTCTAATAAATGTACGTATTTCATGGGATTCTTCCCATATAAGGGTTCCTTGACCAAGGTCAAACGTAGAGCACAAGATATTTTCATTTAAGATTCCTTGGAGTTCATGTAAGCCATGTGGGTGCCACGTGGCCTTGACATTAGTCGCCCTCGTATCCCTACACCAAGGATTCCGTCCATATAGGACTACCCGTCGTGCATTCTTTTCGTCCAGAACCTTGATCCGTCACCTTACATAATTTAGTGTTGTCAAGCTCATGTATCCTTCATATTTGATTTTAGCCCCTTCAAATACTATAGGTTGAAATTTGATTGTACATATCAAGTAAAAATTTAATTGATCTAAAACTAAATAATATTACAAGAAGGTATTAAATAGAAAAAAGGTAGGTTTTTTTTTTTTTTTTTGAGCTAAAACGATAGTGACTTTATTTATAAAAAATCACGCTGTACGAGTAAGAAAGAGAAAATAGTAGCATTTTTCTAACCAAACAATTACCTTTTCTTTCTCTTTTACCGCTCTAGCCAAAGCTAGAGCAGCACAATTACATTATAGAGGTATGCTAAAAAAAAAAAAAAAAAAAAAAAAATCAAAACTATCTTGTCTTCAAGGATGCAGGTGACCTCTCAATAGAGCAAGGCCTATCAGAATTCAGGAGATCAACGAGTTCAACAAATAGTTAAGACCCATTAAATCTGATGAATATATCTTTTGTTAATTTGTTGGCCTTGCCTTTTTTATATTTCAGTTTGATAGGTTCTTCTGAAATCTGAAGGCATCTCGTTAGATAGGTGTTAACCGTGTTTAGAGACTTTTTTTTTTTTCCTTTTTCTTTTTTAACAGACCAACAGTTCTAAGAGCCCTTAGTCAGCCCAAAGCCCACGGTCCAATATCCATGAAAATTAAATACCAGTTCTTACTAAAATCCGGTCCACTATATTAACCACAAATTGTGTCAATTAATAAAAACTCAAATTTCAGCCCAATAATCCATTCACAAAACAAAGCCCTCAAACTTTCAAAGCCTTTAACCCATACCGATGGTTGGTAAAAAAAATTCTCAGGATTGAATACGTTCAGATTTGAGTCATGAAACTAATTGGGCCAACATAAAAAAAAGAGGGACCAAAAATGTTTTGGTCTGTTTTATGAGCGGCCCAAAAGGGAAGACATAAGCCCAGCCCGTGAGGCCTAGCTAAAAGCTACAGTCACAATTTTTTTTTGAGAAACAAACACAAACACACAAGAAAGAGGATAAACTATTTATTGATGGTTGACTTTCAAACTTCCAAGCATTTTGTTCAATAAATTTTAGAGTGGAAATACAAAACTAGTACTCTACAATTAATAATTTTGAAACACAACACTCGGGTATTTTACATAGGCAAGATCAATTATATTAAAAATAATAACAAAGAAAAAAAAAAAAAAATTTGTGTATTTTATATAGGTGACATCAATTCCATCGAACAGGGGAACAACCATCCAAATTATATAGTCTTTGAACCCATGTTACTTGAAGATAGAACATGCTGTTTGTATAAAAGTGAGCAGCAGAAAAATAATAGCAGCCACTGTTGAAGCAATCCTCCAAGGGGTGCTAAAATATTCACTTTTTAATGTTGCCTTCCAACTGTGCCAAGGATTCTCATAGAAACTATTCAATTCTTTATAGAGATTATTGTAATCAACTCTCGCAGTTTCGCATACGATTCTTTTGTTAAGATTGTTAATCATAGACAATGCTGTATCGTTGTCGCCTAGGAAATTGACCAAGATTTTTTTTTAGTAAGTAAATCCATATCTTCTCTGGAATTGAAGATAAAGTAATCAGTAAAGTGCGCATTTTTTATATAGCGAGTTTGTTCTAATGCCATAATGTTTCGAGTAACAACTTCCGTCCAACGCATTATTTCTAATTTTGGGATTTTCAACACTCCTTTTCCAAATTTTATTTCAAAGAGCGTTCACTTCTACTAAGCTCGAACTTTACTCCTGCCTCGTGGAGTTTGTGTTGCTGAGTACAAAAGTTTAGGCTGTTCAGTAGTGACTCTTTCTGGTAAATCCTCGAGTGGAGGTAACATGAAGGTTCTAAGAAGATCGGTGAAGTGTTCTATTTTCACATTGGGATTGGGCTGTCTAAATTGAATGTCGATGTACACCACAAAGTAGGAAAAAATATGCTCAAAAAGTAATGCATCGGAGAGAGATGGAAATGCAAGGTGGTGTAGTTTCTTAATAACAAAGAATGGAAGCTGATTTTCAAATAATAGCAAGTCAAGCATCACAGCAGTAGCCCTTGGTTCCACAACCATAGGATCGTCATGACTTGTCAAACTTAATGAACTACGTCTGAATAAAAGCTCAAGAATGAAGCACGCGTCCAGCAATATCATTTTCACAAAGCTATCACTGGTAAGATCAATAGTCTCTTCATAACACCTGCGAATGCTTTCTTCCGTTTCCCTTACTGTGCCTACTAAGTACTCCAAGTTTCTCTCACTCCGTTTCATGAAACTCCTGAAGTATCTCTCTTTATGCTCGTCCATGGCTTTCAATCTTTGGTTTTCGTGGTGAAACTGGCCAACTGAAATAACCTGAGGAGTGTAGGCTTCTTCATTCAATTTTCGAAGGTTGCGTGGAAGTTTGTAGATACAACACTGTTCTAATAATTGAATTTCCGTCCTTTTGACTATTTTGCTAATTTCAATTACCAAGTCATCATTTTTATTGTCATTTCCACCTGAAATGTCTGCTTCCTTTTGAGTATTTTGATCTTCATTATTTGTTGAAGCAGTTGCTAGTTGAATTTCCCTACTAGCTGATTGTTCCATCTCCAAGTTGTCTCCCTTAACAAAGGCATGAGAAACTAGCATTAGAAGTACTGGTTTAGAATTATGTGCATTACCGCGCACTCTTGGTGCGGTGGTTTTTTCACAAATATAAATGCTTGTGGGGTGTTGAGAGTAAGAGCCGGAAATCAAATCTCTAGGTAGGAGCTTCACACACATATACACTTAGATTATGTTAGAGTAAAATTCTATCTTGTATCTAAAAAAAAAAAAAAAATATGCTCATATGCATAATATATTAAATTAAGGTGGATGGTCATATATCATATATAATATAATATATTAAATTAAGGCGGAGAGAAAGTTCAATGAAGACTCTAAATTACATTCCAATTTCATGCTAAATGTCATTTTAATTGTTCTATTAATTGATGTCAAGTATCTCTAGATTTTAAATGGACTCCAATTTTATGCCAAGTGTCCTTTCGAATCTAATTCTAATTATGTGTAAATTATATTTGCATGCAAATTTAAGTATCTAAACTTAGAGAATATAAGAAGACTCAATTCGAAATAATTATTTGTGAATATAATAGCATGAATATATATATATATATATATATATATATATAGTTGAGTTCAAGTTATACCTGGTGTACCTTAAGCAATGTTATATCACTCGATATTTTTTATTTGGATGCGAATTTTGACAAATCCACTGTTAAATTACATTATTTTTGTATATTATCCATGCTTGATAAATTTTAAGGTAATCAAAGATTAATTGTCATGTTATCAATCAATTGTTTAAATTTAAGTTTTTGTAGTTTAAAATAATGCATAAAAGATGAATTCATGGATTGAATGCTAAATAATATCCAATTGATATGAAAATGGGCATGAATGTTAAGATCATATAGAACATACAATTCAACGGTGGGATTTTCAAAATATGAGTTTTAAACAAGTTATTGGGTAGTGTAACATTGCTTAGAGTTACATCTAGTATAACTCCACCAAAGTTACCACATTTTTTATACCATAGATTTCTATAAGATCTAATAGTTAAAAAAATCACTACAATCCATGTCATCTTTAAAATTTATTGATGGCCACATCAACTACCCTAATTAATTTGACAGAATATAATATTATTTTATTTTTCTACTTTCTTTCTCTCTCCTAATTAGTTTATCCCTATCCTTACACAAATGCCTAACTAACTTATCTAACTTTTTGCCGAAATTATAAAATAAGTAGGGACTCACATGAAAATTGCAAATAGTAAGAAAAAAAGAAAAAACAATTAGTTAGCTTATAATCAAGACCCAAATAAACACGTAATACAATTACAAAGAACAATAGTTGTCAAAGTTGGATTGAGTTGTTAAATAAAATAATTATAAGGAGTAAAGACAAACTAATGGATAAAAGAATTCTGAGTAATAATAATTAAAGTTCACTTAGCAATAATAATTAGTATGTTTATTGTATTTAGAAATAATAGATGAATTCCAAGATTTCATCTTTAACAACAATAATTAGTATGTTCTTTGTATTATAAATCAACAATAGATGAACTAATAGTTTATCTTTTAACAACAATAGATGAACTAATAGTTTATCTTTTATTATGTTGCTAGTACTGTGGACATATTTGTAATAAATAATCTTCATAGACTACAAGATATATCCCTTATTCAATATTCATCTTTTTATTGACCCCCTAGAAAAAATATCCTAGATCCGTCACCACTGAGGGGAATAGGACTTAGAAATTAGCATACCTCTCCAAATCCCCCCTCCTCCAACCTTAAAAAACATCAAAACAAGGTTCATTAAACCTCTACTTTTCTTTCCATCCAAACAAGCTTCTAGATAAAACCACCTCTTTATTATTATTGTTAAATGTTTTTGTGCATAAACACAATTGCAATATAGTTTGATATAATTTTAAGGGTCACGTTAACGAATGCCCTTAAGGCAATTATTAATAAACTATAATAGAAAAATTTTGACACCACTTTCTTGAGAAATAAAAAAGGCTATCAAAAACATTTATTATTTTATCATTCTCTCAATAAAATGTTAGCATTTATTGGTTAACATTTCCCTAATTTTAAATGTGGTAGACAACGTTATTTCTATAAAATAATAATAAGAAAAATAAATAAATAAATAGATAGATAGACAAAGGAACTTGACTAGGAAATGTTACGAAAGCCTACCTCAGTTATAATGTGTAGCAATAGTAGCTGAAAGAACGATCCCTTTAAGTGCAACTTAACTTCTACGTTTCTCTCTTCTTAAAAAAAAAAAAAAAATCTATGTTTCCCTTCAATTCTTTGATTCTCACTATCTTTTTTTTTTTTTTCTCCAATTTGGCTGTTGGTTTGGTTGATTTTGGCTATGGGTTTCATGGGTTTGGTTGTGGTAGTGGGTTGTGGTTGAGATGGTGGGTTGTGGCCAGTGGTGATGGGTTGTTGTGTGTGTGTGTGTGTGTGTGTGTGTGTTTTTTTTTTTTTCCTTTTGCCGTGAGTTGTGGTTGCCACAGTGGTGGTTATGGCTAGTGGAGTGGTGGTGGAAGAGGTTGTGGCTGATTGTTAAAGTTTTTGCTATGGATGCTTTTTTTATTATTATTTTAATGAGTTTTTTATATTATTTTAATCAAGTGGTAAAAATATAGAACCATTGATGTTTGGTGTATTGTAAAGTGAGGTGAAAAAATAGATAAAATAACTTTTTGTAGTACTAAATTACTAAATTTGACATTACCAATACTGATGCTCTTAGGGATCATTGCTCTCTCCTGTCATGTGAAGGTAGCCCCATGCTGAGAGTAGAGAGTAATGCTCCTGAAACTGTACAATAATTACTTCGAAAAAATTAATATCAAGATTTTTTTTCCTTTGGTTCTGACATCTTTTGTTTTATTTTTGAAGTATCAAAGCACAAAGATGCAACACCCATCTCTTAAAGAAAATATTAAATTGCACTTATGATTTGAAAGAATAGGTCAGTCCTGGGCGAGTAATGGTAAAGATACACTCATTTCTGTATCTTGTTTATGTGTCAATTGTTAATTGATTTTACTGACAGTTTTTGTTTTATTTTTGAAGTATCAAAGCATGAAAGTACAACAACCAACTGTATCTAAAAGAAAATAGGGATAATTACACTTTACCCACCTGTGGTTTGCCTCTAATTCGATGTGCCTACTCGTGATTTCAATTTTGACACTTTACCCACCTGTAATTTTCGCTGTTACTATGCCGTAACCCACCTCTCCTTCAGCCGTTACTCTAACACAGAATATGTAAAAAACAAAACTCCAAACGGATCAAAACACTCTCACTCCCAAAACTCACTCACTAACATGAAGAACATACACCTAGAAAACTAATACAAATTAAATCAAACAATACCATCAAAGTACAAACCACATTTCTATCAAAATACAACTAAAAACACAAGAGAAACAAGATCAAAAAGTGGTATTGACCTCTCTCTCAATTCACACAAATCTTGAACATGAAGAACATAGACTTAGAAAAATCAAACTCAAATCAACCTCCACAAATATATATTTGCCTTGTTGTCTCTCTTTCACCACAATGGTTACTAATTTGTTCAAAGAAAAAAAATATCAATTGCCGACCACTCATGCTTGTTCTTCTTCAACAATCTCTCTCCAAACCCCAAACCCAGCCATGGCTGACCACTCACAGCTCATCTGCGCCGCTCCAACACCACCTCAGATGGTGGTTCTTAAGCTCGAACCTCCCTTTCACCAGAATCTCTATCTTAACCCGATCTCAGCCTAAACACCTCCCTCTCTCTTTGATCTTTCGGAATCTAAAAGAATTGAAGCTTCCAAACTCCTTCGCGGCAAACCCCAGCCACCACCATCTCTCCACTTCTCTACCTGATCTTTTTGAACCTAACTCTCAAGCTCACTCTTCGATCTACCACAGTGGTGTGGAGGCCCTGCACAATCAGACTCGGGCTCGATGTAGGAGGAAATCGTTGATCGATCTGGTGGCGGATCTGGTGATTCCGTGGGTTCTGGGTTGTTGTTTAGCTTTGAAATTTTCACTTTACTTCTGTTATACCCAGCAAATCAAGTAATTTTATTCTACTATTCAAGATGTTGTGATTTTTTCTAGTGGGTTTGTTGTTTGGCTTTGAAACCTTCCTCTCTTATATCTCTATTCCCTTGGTCAAGTTTTGCCGATCCTCCCCTTGGGTGCTGCTGATGTATATACAGTGGCTTTGTGTGAGTGAGATCTTGGATGTTGAAAATCAAAACTTTAGAAATTAAGTGCTGGAAATTGTAGATCCTCCCTGTTGTCATGTTGTAAATTGTGTTATGCTTTGATTTTAATAAATTTCTTAGTTCAGGCACAAGAAATAAGAATAAGGAAGAAGACGAAGAACTCTCTCTCTCTCTCTCTCTCTCATGGTTTTGCTTCATTTGATTTGTATTAGTTTTTTGGGTGTATGTTCTTCATGTTTGTGAATGATGAGAAATCAATACCGTATTTTAATCTTGTTTTTCTCTTGTTTCTCTTGTGTTTTTAGTTGTATTTTGATAGATATGTGGTTTGTAATTTGATGGTATTGCTTGATTTAGTTTGTATTAGTTTTCTGGGTGTATGTTCTTCTTGTTAGTGAGTGAGTTTTGGGAGTGAGAGTGTTTTGATCCGTTTGGGGTTTTGTTTTTTACATATTCTGTGTTAGAGTAACGGCTGAGGGAGAGGTGGGTTACGGCATGGTAACGGTGAAAATCACAAGTGGGTAAAGTGTCAAAATTGAAAGAGTAGGCACATCGAATTAGAGATAAACTACATGTGGGTAAAGTGTAATTATCTCAAGAAAGTATTATATTGCATTTATGACTGAAAAGAATAGCTCGGTCCTACGCGACTAATGCTAAGGATGTTACACCCTTTACTCCTTTTATGTGTTAACTGTTAGCTGGATTTTAGCTTTTTCAAATAAATTAGGAAGGCTTGTGTGAAAGTGTTAAAATTCATGACACATAATTTCAGCCCAAATTGTATAAATTAGGTAGACTCACAAATTGTATAAATTAAATAAAACCCAAATGTCAGCCCAATAACCCATTCACAAAACAAAGCCCCCAAATTATCAAAGGGTTGAATTAGTTCAGATTTGGATCATGGAACTTATTGGGCCAAACTCAAGTAAAAAGAGACCACAAGTGTTTTGCTCTATTTTATGAGCAGTCCATAAGGAAAGAAAACAAGTATAAAAAGAAAAAAATTAAAAAAAAAAAACATGAGCCCTACCCATGAGGCCTAGCTCAAAGCTACAGACAGCCCCACGTGTGAGGCTCTGTTAACACCTAAAAGGCAAAGAAAGGAGTTCAAGAATTGCTTGCTGGAATTCCCATATTGGAGTGGACAGTCGGCCAAAGTTTGAAATTGAGACAAATATCAAGTTCAAATCCAAGGCCTTCCTCCACAAATGTGAACCAAGCTCACAAAAAAGGGAAAGCAATTAGCAAATGGAAAAAGGTAAGAGCAGTGGATTTGAGGGCATAAAGGAATTATTTTACATCAATTTGGATCCATGAAAAGTCTAAAAAGAGGGCTTTGAACCAAGGAAGTCAATACCGTACCGGAGGCTGTACTGGTTTGGCTACCGGTACCATATATTTCGGGTACCGGTCAATACCGGTGTACTGTTTTGGGTTTACTGCTATTTTTTATATTTAATATACACAAACACACACACACACACACACACACACACACACACATACATACACACACACACACACATACACACACACACACACACACATACACAAAATCTCTATTTACCATAAAACATTACCTTCTGTTTACAATAAAACATTACTTCAATTGTTCATTGCATACAAAGAAAAAAAAAAACACAATATAAAAAAACAAAAAATTTAATTGTTCATTGCATACAAAAAATAATAATAATAATAATACAAATAATTAAGTTAACACAAACTACATAGGATTATCTACTCTCATCCATCAAAAGAATCTTCTTTAGGACCATAATATATATGAGTATTACTATACTGCCCTTAAAAAATTGCCACAATTACAAAAAAAAAAAAAAAACATAGCATTTTGTGTTCCGGTCCGGTACGGCTGGTATTTTTTTCGGTACGAAATAGGGGGAATACTTATACCGGTACGAGGCTGGTACGGGCCGGTACGGTACGGTATCAGCTTCCCTGCTTTGAACACTTGAGAGACCAACGATTAGAAGACGATGATTAGTGGTAGTCAATGGTTAAGGTGAGTGATGGCTGGCATGCTGTGCGAAATCCAGTGAAGGCCAAAAAAAAGTGGCTTTGGTGCCATGTAGAAAAATGAATAAAAATAAAAGATGAAGAGAAAGAGAAGGAGTGAGCAAAAACAAGGAGAGTTGCACGACTGTCCTAATTATGGGAGATCAAAGTTCAACAAATCTAAATTGTTAATTGAGAGTGCGAGACAAAGATGTGGAGGAAGATCTACCCTCACTAGACTCGGAGAGAGAAAGATTGAAAATTAGGTTAAACAAGTTTCTTGAGTAATGGATTAGGCTTTCTTTTTCGATAATTTTTTCCTTCTTCTTGGTGAAATGGTGCTACTGCTCACGCTAATGCTCTCCTCTCATTGAATATCTAGCATTGTATCTCTTTTTGGACATAATGAAGAAAAGACATTGAGAAAGTAAGTTTAGGCTGGAGATCTTATGCGAGAGAGCATACAGTTTTGCTATAATGCGTATTTTTAGAGATTTTCTTTATTTAGGCTTCTACCTCAACAAAATTTACATTTATATAAAAGTATTAGTTCATTGAATTAACCAGTGGCATAAATGCATATATTAAGTATCTATAGTTATGTATTAATTACTTACATTAGAGAAATTTATATGATAAGTTTTATATAAAACACTATTTTTATTTGAGATTACTAATAGGATAAATACATTTATTTTGTTATGTTAATTATTTTAAGTGGTGCATTAATTTTTTTTTGTGGGAGGTGGTGCATTAATTATTTAAACCTAAATAAATTTTGTGTCATTTTTCTGGATAAAACCACATCTTCATTACTATTGTTAAATGTTTTGTGCATAAACACAAAGTACAATGTAGTTTGTATATAATTTTAAATGTCATAGACAATGTTATTTCGGTAAGATAATAATGAGAAAATAAATAAACAGATTGATAGACAAATGAACTTAAGTAAGAAATGTTACGAAAGCCTACCTCAGTTATTAATGTGCAGCAGCTGAAAGAACCACGCTTTAAAAGTTCAATACTTAACTATTAACAAGTAATGTGATCTATATAGAAACCAAATGAAACCCAAGAGGGTATATATAGAAAAGACAACAACTATATCTCATAAATATTACGTCACTATTTTTCAGTGGCATTACGTCATACAGTTTACGTGGTCCGACTTGTTTGGATTCCACGGTTTTTGTTTGATTATTTATTTATTTATTATTATTAAGTACTGGGTTTTTCAACTTCTGCTTTTAATTTTGTTTTTTAAAATTGGAATCACAACTAAAACTTAGTTTTGGGAGTCAATTGGAAATAACTTATTTTGCTAAAATTAAAAATTGAAAACTAAAAATACTATAGCAAAATAATTTTTTAAATATGTGAATAGTACCGTGAGACCCATTTTTAATGAAAAAGTTACTAAAAAGTGAAATTTGTGGGTCCATAAACAGTGCACAGTGGGCTGAAAAGTCAAATATTACTGCTACTGTTCATAAATAGTGCATAAACAGTAGCCGTAATAGTGATTTTTGTCTTCAAAAAGCAGAAAACGAGTGAGAAAAAAAAAAAAAAAAAGAGAGGCAAAAGGCAAAACGCAACGTGGATCCAAACACACAATTAAGAATCAGCATCTAAGAAGGATTTGCTAATCTAAAATCTCTATCTAGATTAGGACAAAACAACTGCAATATATGGCCATACCATTTTTAGTTGAGTTTTGATTGACTCTCTCTAGGCATCTCTCTAATTTTCCGAAAGCGAAGACATTAATTAGTGCTTTCTGAGGCTTTTTCTCGTGGTTTTGATTAAGAATTTTATATTTGTATTTTTGAGTAATTCAAGTGCCATATAAAAAATCATACTTTTACCACAATTTTTCTACATAACAGACAGTGCCATATAAAAAATCATACTTTTATCACAATTTTTCTACATAACAGACAGTGATTAGCTGCATGTTATTTTCATTTAAACCTACCACTTAATGTGGCAGTACAAAAAATATTTTATATATTTTGGATACTAATTATGTCAATATTTTCGATTACAACATACTATTATGGACAATATATCAAAAGGTTATACGAAACATTATGAACCAAATTTAAGTCAAGCCCTGAACAGTAAATCCTGCGCAGGACCAGGAGACTAGGAGAGAATAGATATCGAGATATTTTTCTTCGGTTGGTAATTGGTATTGAAAGCTTTTTCTTTTTTTAGAAGTATTAAATTTAAGGCACAAAAGTGAAACAACAAGCTGCCTCTAAAAAAATCTAGTATTTCATGATTTCAAACTCAGTTTTGATGAGTTTTGAGTTATATAACTCAGTTTTCATTACTTCAAACTCAAAAATTATGGGACCCACTCAAATTATGTTGTTTGGTTTAGTTTTTGAGATGAGTTTTCTTAACTCAAAACTCTCAAAAAATTAAGTTAGAGTTATAGAAATTGAAAACAAATTTTAGGAGTTTTCAAAACTGAGATATCAGGTATTTTTGTATATATTTGATGATTATGGGTCCCACGGTCAGACACTCAAGACCACACGTGCTCAAACATCTTTTTCTTCGTCACTTTTTCTCTCCACCATATTGATATTTCTTCCCTCCCTCTCCTCTTTTCTCTTTTCTCCCATACTTGCTTATTTTGAGGAACTAGATATAAATTGACATCATAAGGGATAATTGACAATTAAATTTTTTAACATAAGTTAAACCCTCCCCTCTACTCCTTATTGGGCTATGTGGATTTTGGTTTGTGTTTGATCCGATTAGTGACCTAACCTAATTTGGATGCATTATGATTTTAAATGAGAGATTTGCTGTGAGGAAATTTTTTTGACTCATTTTGGATCCATTGTTCGGTATATATATATATATATATATATATATATATATATATACACACCATTGCTTTGGATTAGGGTTTGATGTATTGAAAACTGTATTATATGGCCACTTTTGTATTTTCTCTTCCTTAAATCCTTGCAACT
Organism: Lithocarpus polystachyus; assembly: GCA_033629205.1. NCBI lineage: Eukaryota > Viridiplantae > Streptophyta > Magnoliopsida > Fagales > Fagaceae > Lithocarpus > Lithocarpus polystachyus. The sequence goes on along the minus strand of CM066171.1, from coordinate 52,241,756 downwards.
CTGTGGACACAGACATATTGTCGAACCTTGTAAATATTTATGTTGTGTGATTTTTCTTGACACTTTTTTTTTTACCTATTTTTCGTTTCTCATAGGTTTATGGGTTAGGTTAAATTCCTAACACTACCCTCCAAAATTTTCTAATTGGGAGAATTAAATATGTGGGGTTTTGACCCCTCTAAATCCCCTTTCCTCCCACCTCAAAAAACATTCAAATGAGGTTATGATTAAACCTGACCCCGGTCCCCTTCCTCTACTCCCCTCTTAATCCAAATAAGCTTCTAGGTAAACTAAAATCACTCATTTTTCACTATTGTTAAATGTTTCCATGCATAAACATGAATTACAATCTAGTATGTATATAATTTTAAATGCGTAGTCAATGTTATTTCGGTAAGATAACAATGAGAAAATAAATAAATACATTGATTGACAAAAATACTAGAATGAAAAATGTTATGAAAACCTACCTCGGTTATTGAAGTGTAGTTGCTGATTGAAAGCCTAAAGGAACGACTCTGTAAGTACAAATTTACTATCAACAACTCATGCGATCTATGGTTCTCAGTTCTCACCAAGGTGAAATGAATCCCATTAGGATATATTTGTTAGGGAAAATATATAAGATGAATTAAATCAAGCAAACCAAGTGTAAAATTGAAAAGAAAGAAAAATTATTTAATGGTTGAAAACCGAGGTGTGGAACTTTATCCACTGTCTTAAGAAGTGATTTCACCCCATTAGATATAATTTATCCTTTGTGCAAAATTGGATTTGACAATTACCCTCAAGATTCAATGGCAAACTTTGGTCGTGTGTACTCACAAAACAAGGCTTTGGACTAGTATTAATGTCCAAAAATGTGAAGGAATTTGTAATAGAGTAAGGGACACAAAATAGAGGATTTTTGGACTGCTCTTCGTATACGTGAAGAGAACATTACCTCTGTTTATACATTGCACTAATTAATTAGAAAATTTTAAAGGAAATGGTTGACAGAAAGATCAGCACATCCTCAGCATCAGCCATGGTGAGCGTCGACCATATTGTTCCTCTTGTTTGTCTTTTTCGTCTTTTATGATTGAGGGAATCTGCCTTAGCAGCTGTCTTCCTTCATTTTCATTATTGGAAGGAGGAAATATGTTTAAGAAAAGAGAGATAAGAGGGGCCGATGGGATGTTTATTAAGTTTATTATCACCTACGGCTACCCTACCCCTATTACTGATTTGGTCAAAGATTGTGGATATGAGAAGAATTTTTACTCTTACACACAATAAGTAAGAAGACATTATCCTATGTAGCCATCATCAATTCAAACTTGAAACATTTCCAATAATTTAATATAAATAAAGGATTTTACTAATCAATGACGTATGTTAAATTATTAATTTTTCTTACAATTTTTTTCATTTTTTTTATAAAACTTTTTCTAAAATAAATGATTAAAGGCATATATTAAACAGACTCCTGCATAATTAAATAAAGGATGATGTTAACACCAACAATACCCTTAAGACAATTGTAAATAAATTATTTTTAAAAAGTTTTGATATCACTTTAAAAAAATGTAATAAACAAATTAATAGTCGTCGTGAAATATACATGGATATTGTAACAATTATAGATATTTACACAATATTAACGTAACTAATGTGGGTAATTTCAGACTTTAAAATGTAAATTTAACACATTCTTTCTATTATATCCATACCAATATGAATTCTCTAAAGGTGCAGTAAAATTTTTGAGAGAGAGAGAGAGAGATCTTAAAAGGAAAAAAAGTGTGTGTGTGTGTGTATATATATAAATTTTTTTGTGTATGAACACGAATTACAATTTAGTTTGTATATAATTTTAGACTTCAAATAATAAGAAATTGCTATATCATCATTTTACATAAAACTTAATACATTATCATATCTATTAATATTATATCAGTTTTTTACTTAAAATTTAAAACATAGTGTTTATTGAAATATTATCCTATATGATTAGAGATATTTATGTTTTAGTAACACGATAATGTGGCATGTCTTTATTGTAAGATGTAAACTAAAAAATTTACACAAAGTGTTTATAAAATTTAATTTCATAATTTTATATTGTTAGATAGTGTTATTTCGGTAAGATAATATTATGAAGAAAAAAATAAATTTTTTTTTTGAGAAACTAAAAATAAATTGATAGACAAAGGAACTTGAGTAGGAAATGTTACCAAAGCCTACCTTAGTTATTAATGTGTAGCAGCTGAAACTGAAAGAACGACGCTTTAAAAGTTCAAACTCAACTCTTAACAGCTCATGCAATCTACTATGTTTCTAAGTTCTCACTTCTCACAGCAACGAAACGAAACCCAGGAGTGTATATATATAAGGATGGACCCAAAATTTTTAGCTAGCGGGGGCCGAAGTATAAAGAAAAAAAAAAAAACTCCAAATAGGTATTCATATAATATTAAAAAATTATAAGTACACAAAATCGTTATTTCTAAATACATTAAGATGTAATCATTTACTAATAAAAACAAAAACAAAAAAAATATTTTTTTAATAGTAGGTTGGCTTGGATATTTTGTTGTTGTTGTTGTTGTTGAAGTTAAAGTATTCACAATGGTAGTGCTAAAAATTTTAGCTTTTAGTGCATTAAAATGCTACTTTATCTATTTTACCACATAACTTTGCAATATATCTGATATCAAATGTTTTATTTTTTTATCACTTCATATAAAATAATATAAACAACTTATTAAAATAATAAAGGAAGAGAGAGAATTTAAGTTTTCTAATTGAAGGAAGAAATCTAATCTTAATAAAATATTTTATTTTATTTTTAACAATTTGCTACAGTCAATTGGTATTTATATCAGTTTATTGTTGTTGCAAAAAATTTAGCTTTAGGTTTAACTTCTCCAATAATACAATTTTTTGGTTCTTTGGTGGCAAAATAGTTTTTTTTTTTTTTTTTTCTAAAATACAATCACTATTGTAAATATTTTTATTGTTTTTGTTAGGCTTTTCGGTTGGATAATTGTTATTTGGGTGAAGCTAGTTAGGCTTATTGAGTAGAAGGGAGGCCTAAGGTTTTGGAAGAGAACCCAATTACAAAAATTAAATATATAATAAGTAAAAAAAAAAATTTGACCCGGGAGTCCCGTGCCCCCAACCTAGGTCCGTCCCTGTATATATAAAAAAGATTTATTAACATGTGCCATTAGGACGTATATTAATAAACTATTATAAGAAACATTTATGGAAAAACAAAAAAGTAATTCAATGTTTTGATAAATTTTTCAATTTTTCATAAAAAATTTTCCAAAATAGGTGAGAATATATTAACCGGACCATATAAAAAAAAGAAAAAGAAAAAAAAAAGACAACAACTATATTCTCATAATTATTACGTCACATTTCTCATTTGGCATTACGTCATATATTTTCTTGTCACAATAATAATTTGTACGTATATAAACATCATGAAACACGTTTTGGGTCAAGAAGGTGGAAAGGAATGCAATAAAAAATCTGATATATTTTCGTCCGTTGGCTCTGACAGCTTTTGTTTTTATTTTTATTTTTTTTTTAAGGTTTAACAGCCAGCTGTCTCTGAAAAGAATAGCTCGGTACTTTGCATTATTTACGCTATGTAGGATATTTTCAAAAAAATATTTTCATATTTTATAGTGTTTTTTTACAGTAAAATAATTAGTTAAATCTAAAATATTTTCAGTCAAAGGAAAAAATAAATGCATCAACCATAAAATATTTTACACTTAAAAAATCCGTAAAACATTTTACACTTTCTTTCTCCCCTCACACTCCCGACTTTGTCAGTTTCTCCCCCTCTTACTTTCTCAATTCTTCTCCCTCTCTCCATCTCTCAGCTCTCTCACTCACTGACCGATGCCACTGACCGACATCCACCCACTGATCACGCCTACCCGTTGACCATCGCCCACCCACTAATCGATGCTACTAACCCATCTTCTCTTCTGTCTCACACAGCCCTTGGGTCCGACGAGAACTCCAACGATGTGAGCCAGTGGAATCAATATACTTGATGGCTTGTCTTTTGATCTTACTTGAATTGTTCAAGTCACTGCCTGAAATTTGCTTATTCTTAAAGGACATTTTCATGTCTTAAGCCCCTACCTTCAATCAATGCTTTAGTGCAGAGAACTTCGAAGAATCTTTAGGCCTAAGGAAATGCCTTTGTGGTTGATTCTTTCTTTGGACACATTTTTTTTAGAAAATCGAAATTTTATATGGACTATTGCTTGACAATGATCATTATAGATGCCTATGGTAACTGTGGTTATGACTTGAAGATGGTTTTGGTTGCCACCCGATCTCACCTCTGCTAGGTTTTTGAAAGTTTTTCTTGGGTTTTTTTTTTTGGGGGTTTTTGATTTGAGTTTGTGGAGGTTTTTCTTGGCTCCCTGATCTAGATTTTTGGTTGATGGTGGTTGTCTTTTGAGTGGTTGGTGGTGGTTTGGTGGTTAGTGGCAATTTTGATGGCTGTTTTTTGAATGGTTTGTGGTGTTTTGGTAGTTGTTTTTTGAATTGTTGATGGGGTTTGGTGGCTGCTTTTTTACATTATATTTTCATGCTGACAATCAAACACAGTAAAATGAAAATATTTTACTGAAAATAATTTACATTTAAAATATTTTACATTGAAACAAACAGAGCGTAAATAAATAAAGGTACATAGCTTTACCCTATTTAATTTTTGTGTCTAACCAACTTTATTCGAAGTCTTTTTCTTTTTTTCTTTTTTTATGTGTACCTCTTTTTAGTCTTCTTTCAATTGTATTTTATTTGTCAAGAGCCTTGTAACTTCATTGATATTTTTTTATGTTTCCAATTGAAATATTTAGGGGTTCAATTGTCAATTTTCCATTGTAACTATTGATTTTTATTTTTTTTAAATATCCTACTTCATTTTGTCATGTTCTAGTGAGTTTAGTAGTCCATTTTACAAACTTCTACTTGAATGTATGGTCTATAAATAAGACCAGGATAGAGAAGCTTAGAATCACTAACTCTCAAAATGAAGGCCACTCTTATTATTTGCTTTCTCTTGGCTTCCATATTTTTCATTCCTTCTTCAAATGCAGCAGAAAGTTAGTTTCTAGTAGATAGTTTTATTTTAATCAATTTTGTAGCATACTTAATTAAGTAAATTTTTTATTTTTATTTATTGAGTAAGATTTTACATACTAGTAGCAGTTGCTTATTTGTGTTGACAAATATTTTGAATATAATATTGTTTCAAATGTTGCTAAAGAATGAGAAATTCAATATGATTTCTTATATACTGATGATGCCAAGAATCAGCTCAGTAAGCTGCAGGGTCTTCGCGCATTCCGAGTGAACCTGCACAAGTAGAAAGAACCTCAGAGGGAGGTACCGGTGTGGTACCGGCCAACGACCCTCCGATGGTTAAGTTAGTATTGCTCGCAGCTCTAGAGTGTCAGAGTCGGGTTATCTTACATGTACCTCGATTTTGGAGGACTCGGAGGCATTTATAGTAGTAGGGGACTTCGGCTAAAGCGTGCTGGGGAAGACACCGCCTTACCGGAATTGCCCTTGGGTAGCGTGGAGTGCAAGATACTTCTTGGGCGATTAAGTGTGTTGGGCAAGACATCCCTTTGGGAGTAATTGTGCTGCGCAAGATACCCGTTCAAGTAGTGGCATATCCAGCAAGATTCTCCCTCTCATGGGAGCGTGCATGACAAGACTCGTGTTGATCCCTTCAACTTTGCCTCGTCACCCATTCATCTTGTCGATACGTGTAGACTACACCGTCGGGACGTGCTGGAGAGTTGGCTTGGGATGATGGAGGAGAAGGACCGTCACCCTTTACCATGCCGTCGTCCAGGTAGAGGGCGACGGCACCTTCTAGACGACACCTTCCGCATCAGTTGCCCCCTACTCCTTAATCTCGTCAGTCTTAGCTGACGGATTGGGGAGTACAGGGTGTGGCAGACAAGGCATTAATGGCTAGTCTCCTCGAGCTGCCCTAGTGTCAGAACACGTGTCCTGGGCCAACTGGCCTGTAGCTGGACGGGAAGGTCGCTTCGTCTTCCGCGCCCAGATCCTGCCTATATATATGTTTCACTCTTCCTCACTTCTCTTCTTTATCTCATTTCTGCTGATCAGAGAGAAGCCGTCGACTTAAAGAGTGAAATTGCAATCGCGCCCTCGTCCTCGTCTGCTAGTTGATACCATCAGCCCCACCGAAGCTTTTTTCTACAACTTGGTGAGTCATTTTTACTCTTATTCTTTTTCATTTAACTGCACACTGAACTTTTGGAAGGAGTTTTACTGGAAAGATCGTCACTTGGGTTCTTAGACCACCCCCGTCGCTTGTAGGTAGTAAGATGTCTAGGGAGATGTTGTCTGAGAAGTCGTCAGTCCGCGACGGAGTGGGCTACGACGAGGTCTTCCAATCAGGCCAGGAACCCGGGGAGGGCTCTTCTTGGTCTTCGGGGGATGGATCGTCCGTCCAGTCTTCCGACGGGGAGGTGGAGACCTATGGTGAAGGTAGAGTAGCAGGTAAGGGTAAAGTTGATGATGATCGAGCGGGCGGGAGTGAGAGTGACGGCAGCTCGGCGGATGATACTTTAGAGAGTACGTTCGGGGGGTCCGGGGACGACCGTCCATTCATTCTTCCCAAAGAGTGGACGGTCAACTATTTTATGCCGACGATGACGAAGAAAATATTTAAGTCCCTGTGCGTGCTACCAGATTCCTGACGATATCCTGATCCGTCTTCCCTTGGAGAAGGAGAAGTGTTACTCGGGGAGGACCGCGGACGTCGGCATGTATGATGCCATGTTCGCGGCAGGCTTGAGGCTGCCCCTGACGGCACTCCACCGTCAGCTGGCTAACTACCTCGGTCTATCCGTCAGCCAGATTGCCCCCAACGCCTGAAGGGTGTTTATAGGGTCTAAAATCTTGTGGGGTAGTTTGAGCGGAGGGAACCGTCAGTTGACCCTCGAGGAGTTTTTCTGGTGCTACCGTCCTCACCATATCGCCTCGTCTCAAGGGATCTACCACTTCTCCGCAAGGAAGAAGGAGTTGAGGCTAGTGTCCGACATGCCCGACTCCAACAGGAACTGGAAGGGCCGGTACTTCTTTGTGGAGGGGACAAACTGGGTGTGTCGTTAGGAGGAATGGGGGACGATACCCCACGGTTTTGACAATACTTGGGCGTTTGTCAGGGAGTCAGGTCGTCACTGTCAAACTCTTTTTGGTGGTTGTTTCGTTTCAAAGTTCTAACCCGTCTCCTTTTCTTCTTTTTCAGCCAGCATTCGCCCGGAGGTTACAGAGGAGCAGGAAGCCTTCATTCTAAAGGTGACGGATATTCCCTTGGAGAAGCGGAAGTGCCGTGACCTTATCACACCTAACGCTCTCCCGCTAGTGTAAACTTCGTCGGCCCCCCCCTTTCATGCCGTCACCTTTACTTTGTGATTTAGCTGATACACCCTTTCTTTTGTTTTTGCAGAAATGGAGTCAGGCAAGCTGAAGGCGCAGATCAGGGCTGCCGTTACGCGGAAGAAGGAAGAGGAAAATGGGAAGGAGGGGGCGTCCATGTCCCTCCCAAAGGCCGCCAATAAGGGTGCGCCTAAAAGGAAGGGTGACGGTGCTGAGGACTGTCCAGCTAAGAAGCAGACCGTCACCCTCGAGGACGCCTCTGCGAACCCCCCGTCTCCCAAGCACGGGGCCGGGAAAGGGCTAATGATGGATCAAGGTCCCGTCATCCAGGGGGACGGGCGCTGCCTCCTCACCCACAAGGGGTATGCCTTGTAGCGGTTGGACTCTATCCTTGGGAAGGAGGACGCCGATATTTGCGTCGGCCAGTTCGTCCAGGAGCTGGGGGATTCCGGCCTCTTTGATCTTGCCCGAGTAAGTATGCGTTTATTTCTAGTACTTCCAATTTGCCTCGTCTGTTTCTGTGTTAATGGGCTGACGGGAGTTTGACTTCGCAAGCTGTGGTTCGCATGAGGGCCATGCAAGTCAAAGGGGAGAAGAATGAGGAGCTGCTGGCCCGTCAGAAGAAGCGCATTACAAATCTGTCTGACTGGTTGGACCAGTACAAGGACGCCTGCCGTACCTTGAACGGGGAAGTAAAGGCGCTGAAGGAAAAACTTGAGGAAGAGGCCCGTTAGTTGGAACAGGAGAGGGAGGCAAAGACGACGGCGGAGAAGGAGCTAACGTCTCTATTGGGCCAGGTGGAGACGGCAAAGGCCGACGCTGTGGCTGAGTTTAAGACGTCCCAGACGTTTGTTGACACCTGCGCCGAGTACTATGGTGAAGGGTTTGAGGACTGTCTCAAACAGATAAAGTCTCTCTACCCTCACTTGGACTTGTCGAAGGTGTCAATGGACGACCCTGTGCCGTCAACACCTGTGGGCGACACCGTCATGGTGGACGATGACAGTCTCAGCGAGTCTGGGATGCATCCGAAGGATGACGGTGTTGTCCTTGCCCAGCCAGCTCTTGATCTGTTCAGCGCTCAGAAGGTCCCGTCGACTGATCCTTCCGGCTTTGAAGGCTTCCCCGTTGCTCAAGACACCTCCAAAGGCGGCGAGGTCGTGCCGGACGCCCCAGCCGTTTGATTTTTGTAACATTTTACTTCTTTTTCTTTTTGTAAGTGGAGCCCCGTCATTTTGAGGGCTTTTGTAAAAACAAGATTTTTTGTGATATGACAATTTATCTTTCCCATTTGTAATGTGTTATATTTATTCAAAGCCTTGTGTATGGTTTTCTTTTGTTGCTTCACGGTAGTCCACTTTTGGACCTTTGATGCTTTTTATGCAAGATCATGACCTTCCAATGGGGTCGTCAGCCTTCAAGTTTAACGGGCTTTAACGCCCTTTTTATGGGATAGCATAGGGCCGTCACTTAGGATAGCACCGTTGCATATCGTTGGTTTTGATTCTTTAGGCTTTTACGCCTTACCCTCTTGGGCCGTCGTCTTTTTATACCGTCAGCTTTTAGGCCATTGGCTTTTATGCTTGCCCGGTTTTTAGGATGGGGCCGTCAGCTTCTAAGCCTTTGGCTTTTATGCTTGACCGGCCTTTGTATTCTTCTTAGGACGTTGGCTTCTAAGCCGCCAGCTTTTATACTCGACACTTTTGTGCCTTGGTCTTTTAGGATAGTTGGCTTCTAAGCCGTCAGCTTTTATGCTTGACACTTTTATGCCTTGTAGATTTTAAGATGTTGGCTTCTAAGCCGTCAGCTTTTATGCTCGACGCTTTTATGCCTTGTAGATTTTTAGGCGTTGGCTTTTAAGCCGTCAGCTTTTATGCTTGACGCTTTTATGCCTTGTAGATTTTTAGGCGTTGGCTTCTAAGCCATCAGCTTTTATGCTCGACGCTTTTATGCCTTGTAGATTTTTAGGCCATCGTCGCTTTGGACCGTCGGTTCTTGTACCATTGACTTTGGTACACATGTTTTAAGGTCCAACACTTAACACAGTATAGGAGAGACTGAATAAACTTCTGAGCCTTATATAAATTTTAAGAAGGGGAAAAAGTGCCCTTTGGGTTCCCAAAATACATTTAAACAAACTACAAGTAGGAGCTGTCACTTTTTTCTTATTGGTAGTACTTTCGTAGGTGCTCGGCGTTCCATGGATGGGGTAGTGTCTGTCCTTCCAGCGTTTCCAAGTGGTAAGTGCCTCTTCGATGCCATGACGTGACTTGGTAGGGTCCTTCCCAGTTGGGGCCGAGCTTTCCTTGGGTAGGGTTTTTAGTGGCGCCCATGACTCTTCTTAGAACAAGGTCTCCGACCCGGAAGTTCCTGTGCTTAACTCGGGAGTTGTAGTGCTTGGCCATGCGATCTTGGTACTGCGCAAGCCTTTGTTCAGCTACTGCTCTGACTTCGTCGATTAGGTCCAGCCGTAGGTGCAATGCCTCATCATTCCTGCCTTCATTGTGGGCGTTCACCCCGTAGGTTGTGAGTCCTACTTCGGCCGGGATGACTGCTTCGCTTCCGTAAGTTAGCCGGAATGGCGTTTCTCTTGTTGGGTCCTTGCCGTCGTCCTATATGCCCAAAGTACGCTGGGTAGTTCCTTAGGCCATATCCCCTTTGCCCCCTCGAGTCGAGTCTTGATAATCTTAAGCAAGGATCGGTTTGTTACTTCTACTTGGCCGTTGGCTTGGGGGTGGGCGGGGGAGGAGTAGTGATTTTTTATCCCCAGCTGTGAGCAGAACTCTCGGAAGGGGCCGTTGTTGAATTGCTGGCCGTTTTCAAATTGCTTGCCATTGTCCGAGACTAGGACCCTAGGGATCCCGAACCTGCATATGATGGATTTCCAGACAAAGCTCCGCACATTCTTCTCCGTAATGGTGGCAAGAGCTTCAGCTTCTACTCATTTTGTGAAGTAGTCTATGCCTACTACCAGGAACTTCAGCTGCCGCATAGCCGTTGGGAAGGGTCCTATAATGTCTAGTCCCCATTGAGCAAACGGCCATGGGGCTGTCATGGGTGTCAGCTCTTCGGGCGGCTGTCTGATGATATTGCTGAACCTTTGGCATTTGTCGCAGGCCTTGACGTAGGCTTGTGCATCTTTTTGCATAGTAGGCCAGTAATACCCTGCCTGAATCAGCTTGTGCGCTAGTGACCGTGATCCTGAGTGGTTTCCGCAGACTCACTCGTGGATTTCCCTCATGACATAGTCTGCTTCCTTGTGGCCCAAACATCTCAGATACGGGCGAGAGAAACCCCTTTTGTATAGGACGTCCTTCATTAGTACGAACCTTGCGGCTCGAACCTTCAGCCTTCCGGCGGCTTCTTTTTCGTCTGGCAAGGTGCCATCCTTCAGGTAGGAGACTAGTGGCGTGGTCCAATTACCCTCAGAGCCTATTTCTTGCATACTGACAAGGTCTATTAGTGGCGACATTTGCACAAAAGAAAGCACATTACCAGGGGTGGTCATGTGTTCTGAAGAGGCGGCTTTGGCAAGGCGGTCGGCATGCTCATTTTCTTTTCTAGGTATTTGGATCACTTCTGCCCTCAGTTCGTCTACCCTTCTCTTCGCCTGCTGGAGATATTTCTTCATTTTGTCGCCTCTGCACTCGTAGTCTCCATTTACTTGGTTGATGACGACCTGGAAGTCGCAAGAGACTATAACCCGGGCAGCTCCTGCTGCCTTGGCGAGGTCTAACCCAGTTATCAAAGCTTCGTACTCTGCTTCGTTGTTGGTGGTGGGGAAGTCCAGGTGGATCATGCATTCGATTTGATCTCCCTCGGGGGAGTGAAGCACGACACCTACTCCACCGGCCTGTTTGGTCGACGACCCATCCGTATGTACACTCCACGTGGGGCAGTTGCTTGCCCCCTGGTCGTCTCCGCTGGTGAATTCGGCTATGAAGTCTGCGACTGCCTGCCCTTTGATGGCGGTGCGTGGGCTGTACCGGATGTCGAACTCGGCCAACTCTATTGCCCATAAAGCCAGGCGACTAGCGGCTTTGGGATTGTGCATCGCCCGCCGCAAGGGCTTGTCAGTCAAAACTACTACCGTATGGGCTTGGAAGTACGGCTTTAGCTTTCGTGCCACAGTGAACAGGGTGAAGGCGAGTTTCTCCATGGGTGGATACCTTCCTTCTGCTCCTTGAAGGGCCCGGCTGGCGTAGTACACGGGCTTTTGTACCCTGTCTTCCTCTTTGATCAAGGCCGCGCTAACGGCCGTTGGGGAGACAGCTAAGTAGGGGAAGAGTTTCTCCCCCGGCTGTGAAGGACTCAGCAATGGAGGTGAAAAGAAGAAGGCCTTTAGTTCTTCGAACGCTTTTTGGCATTCATCCGTGAACGGAAGGCACTTGTCCATTGCTCTTGATACAAATTTGTTCAGGGCGGCCACTTTTCCGTTCAAGCTTTGTACCTCTTTTACATTCTTCGAGGGTGCCATCTCCATTATAGCTCGGATCTTGTCCGAGTTGGCCTCGATGCCTCTCCGGAACACCATGAAGCCGAGAAATTTTCCTGCTGTGGCGCCCGCATTTTTTAGTCCGAACGGCATCACCTTGTAGCAGAAAAGTCCCTGGCTGGTGACGAACGAGGTCTTTTCTTGATCTGTCTCGTCCATCCGGATCTGATTGTACCCTGAGAAGGCGTCCATGAAGCTTAGCAGCTGGTGCCGGGCGGTAGAGTCTACCAGTGTATCGACTCGAGGGAGGGGGTAGCTGTCCTTGGGGCACGCCTTATTCAGGTCTGTGAAGTCTACGCACATCCGCCACTTCTCGCTAGCTTTCTTGACCATTACCATATTGGCCAACCAGTCGGGGTAGTATACTTCCCTGATGAATCCTGCTTCTCGCAACTTGCTGACTTCTTCTGCTATCGCTCGGTCTCGCTCTGGGGCGAACACCCTTTTCTTCTGTCGTACGGGCTGGTAGGTGGGCGACATGTTCAGCCTGTGTACCATGACTGACGAGTCGATTCCCGGCATGTCCTCATGACTCCAGGCAAATACATCTTGGTTTTCCTTGAGGAAAGCCACGAGCGCTTGGTGAGCCGCAGGGCTGTTGAGAGCGCCTATCCTGGTGGTTTTGTCCGGCCTGGACTCGTCGAGTATTATTTCTTCGAGCTCCTCCACAGGTTCTGCCCCCGCTCTCTGCTCTATGTTCATCGTTTGTAGCTAGCTATTCATTTCCACCATCGCGATGTAGCATTCTCGCGCGGCCACCTGATTTTCCCACAGCTCCCCCACCCCATGCTCGGTAGGGAACTTGACCTTTACGGCATAGGTCGAGGTTGCAGCCCTCCAAGCGTTGAGGGTGGGTCGTCCTATGATTGCGTTGTAGGCGGAGGAGCAATTGACGACGAGGAAGGTAACGACCCTAGTGACTTGCCGAGGGTATTCCCCGACAGTGACAGGCAATATGATCAAGCCGAAAGGGTATACTTTTGTCCTTCCGAACCCGATGAGCGGGGCCTTGGTAGGGATTAAGCGTTCTTTGTCGATCCGCATCTGCTGGAATGCCGGATAGTAAAGAATATCCGCGGAGCTTCCGTTGTCGATTAAGACCCGGTACGTGTTATAGTCTCCTATCTGGATGTTGACGACAAGGGCGTCGTCATGCGGATGATGAAGACGTTGGGAATCTTCTTCTGTGAACTCCATAGTGGGGCTGTTGACTCGCGGTTTCTTCGGGACAGTGCTCGTATTCTGGACATTCTGAACCGTTTTGAGGTAGGCTTTCAAGGCCTTCTTTGTTGTGCCGACGGTTGCCGCACTCCCAACGATCATCCTTATGTCCCCTATAGGGGGTTTGGGACGCTCGTTGTCCCGGTGGGGAACTTGCTCCTGTCGAGGTGTTTCTGTTCTTTCTCGGCTGACGAACCTCTGTAACTTCCCTTGCCTAATCAGGGCTTCAATCTGCTGCTTCAAATCGTAACAGTCGGCGGTGTCGTGGCCGTGGTCTCGATGGAAGCGGCAATATTTGTCTTTGGGGCGTCTGTCTAGGTTCCCCTTTAGCTTTCCCGAAAACGTCAAGGACCCGTCGTCCTTGATCGATCGGAGCCGTCAACGGGGTGAAGCTTGTGAATTTCCCGGCAGGGGGTTTCGGGCGCCTATTGTCTCGGCTTTCTGCTGTCCGGGGCACCTTTCGTCCCTTGTCTTGTCGTGCGTCCTCTTGTCTCTCCCTTTTTTTGGGAGGCTTCTCTTCCTGGGTCAGTAACGCGTTTTGCGCATTCATGTACTTTGTTGCCCTGTAAAATACATCCGACATAGTCTTCGGGTCATTCTTGTATCATTCTTGTATAGAGAGAATAAGAATTTACCCTTCCTTAGCCCGTTGGTGAATGCGGCGACCTGTATCTTATCGTCTACTTCGTCGATCAAAAGTGCCTCTTTGTTGAAGCGGGCTATGTAGGATTTGAGCGTTTCATCCCTCTGCCTAATGTTCATCAAACACGCGGTGGATTTTTTGTACCTGTGTCCCCCGATGAAATGCGTAGCGAACTGAGCACTCAGCTTTCTGAAGGTACCGATAGAGCCGGGTGTCAGCCCGCCGAACAAGGTCCTTGCAGAGCCTTTTAGCGTCGTCGGGAAGGCCCGGCACATAATTTCTTCTGGTACGCCGTGCAAGTGCATCAATGTCTTGAAGGATTCCAAGTGGTCTAGTGGATCTTTGGAACCATCGTAGCTTTCTATCTGGGGCATGCGAAACTTTGGCGGTGTGGGGAACAAGATGACGGGTGTGGTGAAGGGAGAGTCTGTACGGTGGACGAGGTCGTTGAGGTCGCTGGACACTCGTCCCTTGAAGGCGTTCATCATAAAGTCCATACGCTCCCTCATCAACCGCATCTCCTCGGCAACGCTGGGCGGAACGTTGTCAACAGCCGACGGACGACACGTTCCCTACCCTGCAGGTTGGCTCAATGCGTTGCTTCCTTCTGGGCCTCCACGATCTCTCTCCTCGGCACTGTTTTCCTCCTGATTTTCTCCCTGGTTGTCAACCGTCGCGTTCCTCCGCAGCAGCTGTTCTTCCGTTGTTACGTTTTGTGAGGCGTTCCACCGTGGCCGCCAGAGTCTGGACTTGTCTCTCGTGGGCCGTGGTGCGTTGTTCGTTGCCTTGATCGTTCATGGTGGTAGCCCTTGAATGTGTGAGTACTATACAACTCTTTGTCCGGAAAGCACGGAGCGCAGTCTACGTTGCTCTTCCCACAGACGACGCCAACTGATGATGCCAAGAATCAGCTCAGTAGGCTGCAGGGTCTTCGTGCGTTCCGAGTGAACCTGTACAAGTAGAAAGAACCTCAGGGGGAGGTACCGATGTGGTACCGGCCAACGACCCTCCGATGGTTAAGTTAGTATTGCTCGCAGCTCTAGAGTGCCAGAGTCGGGTTATCTTACGCGTACCTTGATTTTGGAGGACTCGGAGGCATTTATAGTAGTAGGGGACTTCGGCTAAAGCGTGCTGAGGAAGACACCCCGTTACCGGAATTTCCCCTAGGTAGCGTGGAGTGCAAGATACTTCTTGGGCGATTAAGTGTGTTGGGCAAGACATCCCTTTGGGAGTAATTGTGTTGCGCAAGATACCCGTTCAAGTAGTGGCGTATCCAGCAAGATTCTCCCTCTCATGGGAGCGTGCATGACAAGCTCGTGTTGATCCCTTCAGCTTTGCCTCGTCACCCATTCATCTTGTCGATACGTGTAGACTACACCGTCGGGACGTGCTGGAGAGTTGGCCTGGGATGATGGAGGAGAAGGACCGTCGCCCTATACCATGCCGTCGTCCAGGTAGAGGGCGACAGCACCTTCCAGACGACACCTTCCCCATCATATACTAATAATAAAAGTATATTCTAGTTTGTAGAGGTCTACAAGATAATCACTAATTCACCTCCCGAAGCTAATGTGTTTCTGATAAATTCTAAGTTTCTAACCATGTACTTTCACATTTTAAGATTTTTCATATATGGAACTTTTGCTCTCGTTCCTGTTCCCTCGTTAATTTCATTAAATTGGTTACATTCTGATAAATTTATTTCATATCTCAGGAAAGTGTGAACCATATCGACGATCATGTCGGTCGAACCATTTCATTAAGATTTTTCTTTTGATTTTGTTCATTGAGTAAACTTTTACGTAGTAGCAGTTACTCATTTACATATGTTGAAAAATATTTTGAATATAAGCTTGTTAATTTCAAATTGTTGTTAAAGACTGAGCAAAATTAAATGATTTTTAAGATACCGATATTGAAATCAAATGAGTTTTCTTGTTTTTAATGGCCTAAAAGATAATTGATAGGGATAGCCTCCTAGGGTGCCAACGGCCTACACAAGCCGACGACACGACGAAGGCTGACGGTACAGCCTGGGCTGACGGCCATCCGTGCTCACGCAATGAGCAGGACGCTCCTTGTATAAGCTGACTGGTCATTACTCCTCCCTCGCCCACCCCCAGGCCAACGGCCAGGTAGAAGTAACGAACCAATCCTTTCTTAAGATTATCAAGACTCGGCTCGAGGGGGCAAAGGGGATATGGCCTGAAGAACTACCCAGCGTACTATGAGCATACAGGACAACAGCAAGGACCCCTACAGGAGAAACACCATTCCGGCTAACCTACGGAAGTGAAGCAGTCATCCCGGCCGAAGTAGGACTCACAAGCTACAGGGTGAACGCTCACAATAAAGGCAAGAACGATAATGCCTTGCGCCTGCAGCTCGACCTGATCGACGAAACAAAAGCAGTAGCAGAACAAAGGCTTGCGCGGTATTAAGATCGCATGGCTAAACACTACAACTCCCGAGTTAAATATAGGGATTTCCAGGTCGGAGACCTTGTTCTAAGAAAGATCACGAGTGCCACTAGAGACGCTACCCAAGGGAAGCTCGGCCCCAACTGGGAAGGACCTTACCAGGTCACGTCATGGCGAAGAAAGGGCACCTACCACTTGGAAACACTGGAAGGACAAAAACTACACCATCCATGGAATGCCGAGCATCTACGAAAGTACTACCAGTAAAGAAGAATGACATTAAAAGCAACAGCCCCCTACTTTTAGTTTGCCTTAATGTATTTTGGGAACCCGAAAGGGCATGTTTTCCCCCTTCTTGAAATTATACAAGATTCAGAAATTTATTCAAAGTCTCTCCTATACTTTGCCAAGTGCTGAACATAAAAGCCGACGGTCCAAAAAGCTGACGGCTAAAAGCCAACGACTCTATCCTAAATGGATACAAAGCACAAGGCCAGTTAAGCATAGAAGCTGACGGTCCAAAGCCAACGACACTATCCTAAGGGGATATGCAAGGCATAAAAGCCTGTTAAGCATAAAACTGACGGCTTAAAAGCTGACGACTCTATCCTAAACGAATAAAAAAAAGCGCAAAAGCCTGTTAAGCATAAAAGCTGACGGCGTAAAAGCTGACGACTCTATCCTAAACGGATAAAAAAAAAAGGCGCAAAAGCCTGTTAAACATAAAAGCTGACGGCTTAAAAGCTGACGACTCTATCCTAAACGGATAAAAAAAGGCGCAAAAGCTTGTTAAGCATAAAAGCTGACGACTCTATCCTAAACGGATAAAAAAAAAAAAAAAGGCGCAAAAGCCTGTTAAACATAAAAGCTGACGACTCCATCCTATATGGATAAAAAAGGCGCATAAGCCTGTTAAGCATAAAAGCTGACGGCTTAAAAGCTGACGACTCTATCCTAAACGGATAAAAAAAGGCGCATAAGCCTGTTAAACATAAAAGCTGACGGCTTAAAAGCTAACGACTCCATCCTAAATGGATAAAAAAGGCGCATAAACCTGTTAAGCAAAAAAGCTGACGGCTTAAAAGCTGACAACTCTATCCTAAACGGATAAAAAAAAGGCGCATAAGCCTGTTAAGCATAAAGGTTGACGGCCTAAAAGCTGACGACTCTATCCTAAGGATATACAGGGCATAAAAGCCTGATAAGCACAAAAGCTGACGGTTTAAAAGCTGACGACCTCACTCTAAAGTTGGTTAACTTCAAAACACATTGAGGGATAGTCCGAAGCTGACAGCCTCACTATGAAGTTCACTCCAAAATTCTAAGAGCTGACGACCTCATTAGAAGGATATGACTTCAACATAAAAAGCATCAAAAGTCCAAAATTGGACTGCCAAAAAAAAAAAGGTAGAGGAAATCATTCACAAAGTTCAAGTAAAAACAAGCAACACACTACAAGTGACGGAAATAAAATTGTATATTATAAGCATATTTGTTATACAAATAAGGCCCCCAAAACGACGGGGCATCATGTCCAAAGAAAAAAAGAAAATTTTACAAAAAATCAAAGAGCAGGAGCGTCTGGCATGACCTCGTCGTCCTTAGGGGAGTCTTGAACCGCGTCAACAGGGACACCTTCAAAACTGGGAGGATTAGCTGACGGGATTATTGGAGCGACGGACTTATCTTGGGCAGGTTGAGCGAGGACGAAACCGTCATCCTTTGGATGCACAGACTCGCTGAGGTTGTCATCGTCCACCAAGACGGTCTCGCCCATGGGCATTGACGGCAGAGGGTCGTCCATCGAAACCTTCGACAAGTCGAGGTGAGGATAAAGAGACTTGACCTGCTTAAGGCAGTCCTCGAATCCGTCACTATAATACTCGGCTTAGGAATCAATGAACGTCTGCGACGTCTTGAATTCAGCCACGGCATCAGCTTTGGCCGTCTCCACCTGGCCCAGAAGTGCCGTCAGCTCTTTCTCCGCCGTTACCTTCGCCTCCCGCTCCTTCTCCAGCTGACGGCTCCCCTCCTCGAGCTTCCCTTTCAGCTCCTTCACCTTCCCGTTCACGGTACGACAGGCGTCCTTATATTGGTCTATCCCGTAAGTCAAATTCTTGATGCGTTTCTGCTGACGGGCCAGCAACTCCTCGCTCTTAACTCCCTTGACCTGCATGGCCTTCATGTGAACCATGGCCTGCGAGACAAAACCTCCGTCAGCCCATTGGCACGAAAACAGACGGAGCAAAAAACAATAATAAACATGTATATGCATACCCAAGCAAGGTTAAAAAGGCCTGAGTCCCCTAGCTCCCCCACTGACTGGTTGACGCAGGGGTCGGCGTCCTTTCCCCCGAGGATGGACTCCAACCTCTCTAGAGCGTACCCCTTATGGGTGAGTAGATGGCGCTCATCCTCTTGGATGACGAGACTGTGGGCCGACATCAACCCTTTCCCGGCCCTATGTTTAGGAGATGGGGGCTTCGTGGGGTGTTCCCCAGGGGTGACGGTCTGCTTCTTTGTTGGACGATCTTCGGTCCCGTCACCCTTCCTTTTAAGCGCGCCCTTAATGATGACCTTTGGAAGGGACGAGGACGCCCCCTCCTTCCCTTTCCCCTCCTCCTTCTTAGACGCAGCGGCAGCCCTGATTTGCGCCCTCAACTTGGTCGACTCCAATTCTGCAAAAAATGTGTGTGTCAAGAAGACCATAAGCAAAAGTGACGGGAATGAGGAAGTTGGCAAAGCTTACGCTGACGGGAGAAGCTGTTTAGACGACGGGCTTCTTCTGTAGGCTCGGGCCCTCCACAATAAGTGTGAAGAGCGTCAGGTGTGATGAGATCATGACACTTTCGCTCCTCTAAAGGTATATCCGTCAGCTTGAGGATGAAGGCCTCCTGCTCCTCTGTGATCTCCGGGCGGGCGCTGGCTGTAATAAAAAAAAAAAGAGAGAAACAGACGGATGAGAACTCAGGAATGAACAAGTCTAAAGAGAAGCTGACGGCGACGACCTGAATCTTTGACGAAGGCCCAGGTGTTGTCAAAACCTTGGGGAATCGTCCCTTATTCCTCCTCACGGCACACCCAGTTCGTCTCTTCTACAAAGAAGTACTTGCCTTTCCAATTCCTGTTAGAATCGGGCATATCAGACACCAGCCTCAATTCCTTCTTCCTCACAGAGAAGTGATAAATCCCCTGGGACGAGGCGATGTGGTACAGACGGTAACACCAAAAAAATTCGTCAAGGGTTAGCTGACAGTGTCCCCCACTTAAGCTACCCCATAGAATCTCAGCCCCAATGAATACCCTCTAGGCATTGGGGGTAATGTGACTGACGGACAGCTCGAGATAATTGGCCAGCTGACGGTGGAGTGCAGTCAGAGGCAACCTTAATAACGCCGCGAACATGGCGTCATACATGCCGACGTTCGCGGTCTTCCTGGAATAGCACTTCTCCTTTTCTAATGGAAGACAGATCGGGATGTCGTCAGGAATTTGATAACGTGCCCGCAGGGAATTGAACACTTTGTCCGTCATGGTCGGCAAAAAATAATTAACCGTCCACTCCTTAGGGAGAATGAACGGATGGTCGTCCCCGGGGCCACCGGACGTGCTTTCCAAGGCGTCGTCACTCCCCAACGAACTCTCGTCACTACCACTGTCCTCCGCCCCGTCGTCCTTAACCTCTCCTTCACCTGCCAACCTATCTCCCCTACAAATCTCCACATCCCCGTCAGAAGACTGGGCAGACGATCCATCCTTTAGTGACCAAGTAGAATCCTTCTGGGGCTCATGGCCTGATTGGAAGACCTCGTCGTAGCCCGCTCCATCGCGGACTGACGACTGCTTACTCGTCGCCTCCCCAGACATTTACTACCTACAAGCGACCGGGGGGGGAGGGTCTAAGAGCCCAAGTGACGACCTTTCTAATAAAGTCTTTCAAATAAGCATGCAAACAAAAAAGAAGACAGTAAGAGCAAGAATAACTCACCAAGTTATGGGAACGGCTCAGATGGAACTGACGGTCTCAATAAGCAGACGGAGGCGAAAGCGCGTTGATGATCTCAGATTCTTTAAGCTGACGGTCTCTCTCTAATCAGCAGAAGTGAAATAAAAGAGTGAAATGAGGGAAGTGGGACATATTTATAGGTAAGGACATGGGCGCAGAAGACGAAGCGACATCCCTGTCCGGACACGGGGCCAATTGATCCAAGACACGTGTTCTGACAGTGAGACTGCTCGAGAAGACTGGCCATTAATGCCTTGTCTGCCACGCAAGGATATACTCCCTAAACCGACAGCTGAAGCTGACGGGATTGAGGAGTAGGGGGCAACTAATAAGGATAGCCTCTTAGGGTGCCGACGGCCTACACAAGCCAACGGCATGACGAAGGCTGACGGTACAACCTGGGCTGACGGCCATCCGTGCTCGCGCGACGAGCAGGATGCTCCTTGTATAAGCTGATGGGTACGCCGCGATGATGAGATATAATAGGTTCAACCCTAGCCGACAGGGTGGACAAGCGACGGGACGAAGCTAAGGGCACCAATACATGTCTTGCCATGTACACTTCCATAAGAGAATGAGTCTTGTCACATACGCTTACGCTTGGACAGATATCTTGCATAGCACAATTGTTCGTAAAAAGATGTCTTGCCCAACACGCTTGTTGCCCAAGAGGTATCTTGCAACCCACACTAATCAAGGGTAATTCTAGTAAGGAGGTATCTTCCCAAGCACGCCTTGGCTAAGGCCCTATGCTACTATAAATACTTCCAAGCCCTCACAAATCAAGGTACGCATAATTCCCCTGACTCTGGCACTCTAGAGTTGTGAACAATACTAACTTAACCATCGGAGGATCGTTGGCCGGTACCACGCCGGTACTCCCCTTTGAGGTTCTTTTCACTTGTGCAGGTTTGTCCGAAGTGCGTGAAAGCCCTGTAGCTTACTGAGTAGATTCTTGACATCATCAATAATGATATATTCAATTCCAAAAGCTAGTGTTTTTCTGATAAATTTTAAGTTTCTAAACACGTACTAATTAGCAAATTACTTGTCAAGTAATTTCACTGTTTGAGATTTTTCATATATGGAACTTTTGCTCTAATTGCTCTCTTCCATGTATGTTTTCTCGTTAATTTCTTAATTTGGTTATATTCTGATACATTTATCTCATATATATCTCAGAAAATTGTGATCCATATACTCGTAGATCATGTCTCTCGAAGCCGCTAGCTCAACCCTTGAAGCCAGTTGCTCCACCGTTGAATCGCCAACTCAACCCTTGAAGCTAGTTCCTCCGGCGTTGAAGCCGCCATTCAATAGGCCACCTCGATCTGTATGTAACCGATATAACCGTTGCCCACCTTCAACCCCTTAAGAAATGAAGCACCATGGTTCAATAATAATTAAGCATTAGGTTGCTTATTATCGAGGATAGAAGTATTAATTAAGAATAAAGTGGGTTTTATGTGATATATGGTTTGGGCTTTATGATGCCTCTTATAATTAGTTCCTAGTTATGTATAATAATAGTATATTGTAGCGTGTGCAAAATAAAAGAGTGGACTAATCTGTTGGTAGCTTATTTGAGAAACTTCTTTGTAAATTCTAATCATATAGCGAGAAAAAGTTTGAGTTATAAAGTAGTAGAGCCAAAATTTTAGTTAAGGAGATACAAGATTAAAAGGATAATATTTTTTTTAAAAAAAACCTAAATAATACTAAGTTGATTATTAATGATAAAATAAATAAACAATGTTAATTGTCATACAAAGTCTAATATAAATGTAAAAACTATTATTTATTATTTCATACATGATTTAAGTTGTGGCTCCAGAAATACCACAAGGAGATTTGCAAAATTTATCTTGATTTGAGTAGAATTCAATTCGGCTTATTATTATGCTTAGATTCTCCATAATCTCAATTAACCACAAACATATATTTAATATCATTAAAATAAAGAAACAAAATAAGTAGTTCATAATTATTAATAATCAAAATAAGAAATTAATCAAAATATATAAATTTTAGACATCTAACTTGATTTCTTAAAAGTTTCTCAAAAAAAAAAAAAAAAAAAAAAGAAACTTGATTTTTTAAAATATATTGAGACCTTATTTTAATGGATAAAGGTAATGGATGCTTTAAAGATATTAGTCTAAGAAATAATTTTTAAAACTTTTTATAAGAAAAAAAAAAAAAAGTAATTGAGTTTTTTAATGGTATCAAAATTTTTCTAAAATAGTCCTTAACAAAATAACATAAGGGCACCCAATAGTGCTCTTAGTTTTCTCTATTTACCTACTTTATAGTTTATACACACAAAAAAAGAAAAAAAGAAAAAAATTGACCAAATGCAATCATCTTTCCACAAATAAAGTAAGGTGCAAATTCTTAATTTCTGCTTCGGTTCCTTATACTATCCTCTTTCAAAGAGGTATTAACCAACTTCTCAAAAAAAAAAAAAAAAAAAAAAAAGAGGTATTAACCAAATGAAACTGTACTAAACTAATTCAAGGACGAGGCGTGTACATGATGCTAAATAAATAGCCCCGACATATTAGTAAAATTATGTATAGATTTGTAAACTAAAGATAGCAGGGAAAAAAAAAAAAAGAGTAAATGCAAACACATTTCAATCATTGTGACATAATAAATTAATAAATAAAGGGACGAAAAACTTTACCCTGGTCAATTTTTAAGTCTTCTATTAAAAAAATTAGAGTCTAATATATCTACTAATCTACTAACTATATAAAAAGAGTGAAGGAGCATTTCTACATGAGCTTTTTTAATGTAGCTTTGGTTTAGTGTAGTTTTGTCTTTTATATCTTTTCTACAATCATTTTGGTTTGGTATAATTTCATCTTTTATTGAGCTAAAATTGTGAGTTTGGATCACAAATGAAAACCTTTAATATAAAGATATGTTATGCATACAATATTTTTACAATATTTTCACAATAAATCCTAAATAACAGGTTATTATTGACTATTATTAATGAAAAAAAAATCAGTGATAAGTTCATATTAGAATTAATAACAACTTATCATCTCAAATTTGTTATAAAAATGTTGCTAAAATGTTGTAGATGCAATATTTTTTTATTTTAATATAATATTACCTAAATAAGGAGAATCAAAGGCTCCCAATTAAACCCGCAACACCTGTACATAAAGGGCTAAATGGCCCATTTGGTTAATCATTTGGTGAGCCAGAACTCACTGTTTTAGCCGGTCTCTATTTCCCTTTTTCCCTTTTTAATTTTTTTAATTTTAATATTTATATATATTGACATTGGTTTGATACTTTGAGCTCACTCTTTTTTCTCTTTAAAAAAAAAAAAAAATGGTTATATGTGCTGACATAATGTTTTTGTTTAGAAATAGCTATAAAACACAATAAATTGTCACAATATTTTTATCATTGTTGAGTTGTAAAATCTTTATAGGTCAAAATAAAATAAAATATTTATTGTGAAAATATTGTAACATTTTGTTTTTGTTACAATATTTTCACAACTACCAGGGTGTCAATTCCTTATATGTTGAAATAAAATAATAAAATATCAGACCAAACCTACCATAACTAAAAATAAAAGGTATTGCGAAAATGTCGGGACATTTTGTTTATGTCATAATATTTTCATAACTACTAAGTGTAAATTCGTTATAAGTCAAAATAAATATAAAATAAAATAATAAAATATTAGATCAATTGCAACCACAACTAAAAACAGAGGTATTGTGAAATTATTGTGACATTTTGTTGTATTCTTGGACTTCTTTTTTGGATTAGTTACCTGGGGAAAATACTTTTATGGACATTTTGTGGATTAGATACTTGACATTTTGTCCATATATAGTTTTACGGACAAAAATACTTGGGGAAAATGCCGTTTCTCCCTTTATACTCTTGGGTGGTTTATAAGTTCCCCTAAACTATAAACCAAGCAATTTTTCCTTTATGTTTTAGAAATTAGTAAATACCCCCTACTATTACTCTCTAAACTATACTCTATATAATGAATCCTACGATTAATTCTTAAAATATTCCATTGTGTTATATCTAAAATACCCCACTGAATTTAAAATATCTCAAAAATCTTCTTCTTGTATTTTGAGTTTTATGTAGTAGTCATGCTTGGGAAGTTGAAATTGTGATATAAGGTATTCTATTTGTTACTTAGAGAACACTAATTTACTAGGTTTTTAATCTTCTAGATCTATAATTTTATCTAACAGAGACGTCAATTGCACATATTCATTTTCTTATCTTGTTTTTTTTTTTAATTTATTTTCTTACTTAAAAGGTTGTCTATTAAAAACTAATAAAGCTAAACATCATAGAGACTTATAAAATGTAGGATAATGATATTCAATATTATTCTTAAAAGTTTTTGGTGAGTGGATATTGCCTTTAGAAAATAGGTTATAAAAAACTATCATAGAAAAATTGATATTTCATATGTTATATAGTTACTCTAAGTTTGTGTGTAATCAAAATTTTTCAATGAACGAGATTAGCATTGTATGACATGTATTTTTGAGAATATGATTTCAAAGTTCTTTAGATAGAAGCCTATCATAAGTTTTGCAATCAAGGGGTAGCACGTGCCTTGCAAGTGCCACCAAAACTAGTAATCTATAACACATCAATCTCTTAATAAACAACTGCAAAGCTTATTTAGCCAAAAAAAAAAGAGAGTAGAATTTGTATTACAAATAATAATAACTTTTATTGAGACTATCTTAATATTTTTTAAAAAATCAATGAAATGTATTAAATTCTAAGTTAATCAAATAGTTTCATTTACTAACACCCAAACACACCAGAATCCACAACATGTTTAAGTGTCAACTTGTTATTAGATTTCATTACTTACAAATGAGACCACAACAAGTATTTTTGTTGAAAATTAAATAAAAAAAAATTAGGTCTACTAATTACAAGTTGACACTTAAACATATTATGGATTTGGGTGTATAATTAAGTTTGGGCTTTAGAGTTTAGACTTACTGCATTTGGCTTGCACACACATTGCAAAATTTGAAGCCATCAAACTTAAAGCTGTCTAAATTTGACCAATAGCATGAAAGTTTTATTAGTTACATATAATTAATTAATATCTTTTCTTTCTTTTTCAAAAGAAATTTCATAGTAATTTGGATGATTAAAAAGAAGACTAATAAGTGAGCATTGGTCATTGTCATGTAGAAAGTACGTGGTTTCTTTTTCAAAAGAAATTTCTTAATAATTTGGATGATTAAAAGGCATACTAATAAGTGAGCATTAGTCATTGTCATGTAAAAAACACGTGGGGGCTAAACGTTTTTTGGACTTCGTGAAGACTTAAGAGTCAATTACAAGTGGACGGCGAACATGGTCTTACTTTTCTCTTTTAGTCTAATAAAAGTATAACTACGTGGATAAGCTTTTCACTGTGCAGGATATAAAGCAACTCTAGTCACAATAAAGGAAACCAAAATGATTATCAAAAAAAAAAAAAAAAAAAAAAAGAAACGAAAATATTTTAATTTGAATAAAGAAAAAAATTAAGCTCATTGCAAAAAACGAAGGGAGAAAAATGTCCCATTGACAAGAGCCCTATTATTCAATTGATATTTTTTTTTTCCAATTGAGGTATTTAGGGTTCAATTGTCAATTTTCCTTTGTATTTACTGATTTGTTTTTTTTTTTTTTTTTAATATCCTACTTTATTTAGTCCATTTCACACGCTTTTACTTGACTATATATATGGTCTATAAATAAAACAGGGGTAGAGAAGGTTAGAATCACTAACAAATCTCTTATTTGATGATAAAAGACCTTATCAGTTGAGTAAAGTGATGCCCATGTGATTAATAAACTAAAGATAGTAAAAGCAAACTCATTTCCATAGTTTTGATAAATTAAATAAATAAAGGTACATGACTTTACCCTATTCAATTTTTATGTCTAGCCAATTTTATTCGAAGTCTTCTTTATCCAACAAAAACAAGTCAACAATTCACAAAAGAATTAGCCAAGACTAATGCATCATTCAATAATGGCTGAATCTTCTAACATGCCTAATCCAAATTCTTATTTAAGGCATCAACGCAGATCTCAGAATCACCCTAAACAATTATACTTTGGAAGTTTTCATCTTTAGCCAGCTGTAAAGCCCAAACTATGGCAGAAGCTTTAGCAAAACTAGGACTACGTACACACCATTATACTTCTATCCCACACCTTTAAAATATCTCCATTTCCATCCTGAGCTACCACAACTACATAAGCCTTCTCATTTGAACACACTGCATACAAATTTAATTTTTTTTTCGCACTCTTTGGTGGAGCCTTTCAAAATAAACATGCTTCTACTTTTAATATCAGTGCTGTTAGTGAGTTCCATATTGTTCGTTTGAGCACGCCATCTACTTCCAAACCACAAGGCTCTTGCCATGAAGCATTCAAAAAAACAAACCACAAGGCTCCTGCTATGGAGCCAAAAAACAAATGGACTTCAATCTGTATGCAGTAATTATGTGACAGTAAAAAGAAAGTAACATGTGTACAAGAGTCATATGTAATGCACATGATTATGTAGACCTTAGACACTTGTCACTTTATTTTTACTTCCACATAACCCATTTTACATTAATTGCTATATACAAAACCTT
The DNA here is from genome assembly GCA_033629205.1 of Lithocarpus polystachyus. Lineage (NCBI taxonomy): Eukaryota > Viridiplantae > Streptophyta > Magnoliopsida > Fagales > Fagaceae > Lithocarpus > Lithocarpus polystachyus. The sequence goes on along the minus strand of CM066171.1, from coordinate 52,214,866 downwards.
TCCCTTACAGTAATATACCAAAAATTAGAGTCTACTTTAATCTACAACACATCGATTTGTTAATAAACAACAACACAACTTATTTAGCCAAAAAAGTAAAATAGTAAATTTTGTGTTACAAATAATAATAACTCTTATTTTGACTGTCATATTATTTTTTGATAGATCAAAAAAATTCATTAAATTCTGAATTGACCAAATATATAGCTTCATTTACTAGCACCCAAACAAACACTGTTTCACAACATGTTTAAGTGTTAACTTATCATCGAATTTTATCACTTACACATGAGACTACAACAGGTACTTATTTTGAGAAAAAATTAAGTCCATCAATTACAAGTTAAGATTTCAAGTAGATTGTGGATTTTGGTGTACATATTTTTAAACTTACTCATTGCATTTGGCTTGCACACACATTGCAAAATTTGAAGCCATCAAATTTAAGGCTGTCCGAATTTGACCATTAGTACGAGAATTTTATTAGTTATAGTTGGGCATAATATTTTTTGTTTCTTTTTTAAAGAAATTTTGGAATAATTTGGATGATTAAAAAGCCGACAATGTAACATGCATACTTTATGTAAGTGAGCACAGGTAGTCAAGTAGAAAACAAATGGTGGCCAAATGTTTTTGGACTTAGTGAAGACGTAGAGTCAATAACTAGTGGATGATGGACGATGGTGTTAGTTTTTTCTATCTATTATTAGTCTACTTTGATTGACTTTTCAAAGTGCAATAAATTCCAAAAAAAAAAAAAAAAAAAAAAAAAAAAATCTTATACCATTGCATTCTGTAGTAATCGTGAAACTCGATTTTTCTCTTTACTACATTGATCTTAGTTGTTGGTTGATTTCTTTTTTTTTTTTTTTTTTTTTTTTTTTTTAATCTTTTAGGTTTTTTTAAGCAAATTTAAATTGCTTATTTAAGTGAATTCTTGTTTAATATTTAAATATCAATTAAAAATTATTCTTCATTTATTTTTTTATTTCTTTTTTAAACACTATTATATATCTGATTAACACTAAAGAGGTAACAACCAAATGCATTTGCCCCCAAATATACGTAACATGAATAGTGAATAGAAATCATCTTTTCCCTTTTTGTCACCCTTTGTTCTATCCATTTTATAGAATACCACGTGTCGATTTTTTTTTCTTTATTTTCAACTTTGTTTATTTTGTAAGGAATTAAAAAAAAAAAAAGTGATATTTTGATTGTTAAAATATAAAGTGGTATACAAAAAAATTTACATGATAAAAAATATTTTTGTTAGGATTAGTTCCCTTAAATTCTATTGTATGATGTTATGTATGATATTATGTATAACATTATGTATGACTTAATGTTATAATTAATAAAGTTGTTTTATTATTAATTAAAATAATGGTAACATGAATATTTTAACATTATCATATAGTCCATGAGATGCATAGTATGTGATTTATGTGATTTAGTCACATAAGATATAAATCACAAGTTCTTTGTGAACTCAGAATTTTAGTTCGTAGTCGGCGATGAAATTTGGCATTTCATCTGCGAAGACTATAACATATCAACTAAGATAATTTGTCTTGATCATGAAAGTGTAGACTTCTAGTTGATATGTTTTAAGAGTTAAGACATATTAAACTGGACCGCTGTGAGATTTATTATTCTCCTAACGACTGTCTAATGAATAATAAATCTTACGACTTCTATTTACATGAACTTTTAATCTTGAGAGAATAATAGACATGATCATAAAGTGTAGGTTGCTTTGATATATCACGAGTAAGATCTAAAGCTATGATCAAAATCTAAGTATGTTGGGCAGCCACATTTAGTATTGATGGAACCTATATTCTCAAGATGGAATTCATAATCTCTTAACGGAGATATAAAATATTCTTTTGAGATAAGTTTAATAGGTTCGGTTATTCAGGGTGTTAGGCTTAACCACATTAGTAAGGAGTTACTAAAGTATATATTTATGAAATTGGATTTCATAAATATATGATGAATAACTTAAAGGATTAAACTAGGTACTCAAGGATTAAGATGTAGTAATCTTCAAAGTGGCAGTCTATATTCATGTTTTTGTATTGCTACAAATATTTTATGAAGGGGTTGTATGTATAATAAAGTCTTAAGATATAAATTATTAATAAGGCCTAGAGTGCAATTATATTTATATAGTGGTATTAAATATAATTAATGGTAACTTTGGACTTATCAAGAGTTGACAGAAAAGCTCAAGGCTCACTGGAGCTAGTATCTTATTTGTTCCCTTTTGGTCCCACTCCAAGACACATACTAAAGCCCAATTAGAATGGCCCAAGAGGCTAGCCCAATTAGATAATCAATTATAAGGAGAGAAACATACATAATTTTGTAAAATAATAAAATGGTTTGTACGTGAGTGTTGGACACTTTATTCTTCTCTTTTGAACACATTCATATAAACTGATTGAGAAACCACAATTTTTGGGCATTAGTGGAATTGGAGTGAAGATTAAAAGTATTCACAAGTACTTCTAATCTTTGTTTTGAAATTCACCAAACCAAGGTACACTCTCTTGTTCTTGTATTCTGAAATTCACAAAGTACATGTTATCAATTGCGAATGAAGTAAATCTGTTAATTTTCCGCTGTGTATATTTTGTATGCGATACAAACATGTATTTTTCCAACAATTTTGACTAAGAAATTTTCTAACTCCTTTAACCCTTCGCGTTTGGATTGCCTTTCCATCTCCTTTTAACCTTCGGGTTGAAAATGCCTTTCGGTTCCTTTTACCCTTCAGGTACTAAGCCCCCTTTGGAATTAATATACCCGTTGGGACAAATATACCCTTCGGCATCAATATTCCCGTCGGGACAAATATATATACCTTTCGGGACAAACGTGTCCTTCGGGATAAAACTTCTCCTTCGAGTTTGATGGCCACGTGATATGGTCTATAGCCTCTCTAAAAAAAATAATAATATTTATTCACCTCCAAAAACTAGTGTGTTGTTGATAGATTCTAACCAAATTCTAGTTACTCATCAACTACTTTCACTTTCTGAAATTTTCAATATATGGAACTCTAGTTCCCTTTGTTCTGGTCCATGTCTTCCTTTTCAATTTCTTGAATTTAATGATATTCTGATAACTTTATTTCATATCTCAGGTAAGTGTAATCCATATGTTCGAGAATGTTGTAAAGATCCGCCATATTGGAAGCCACCAGTTGTGCCATTAAATCTGCCACTTCCGCCACTAACAAAAGGTCTTTCCTTCTATTATAGGAGGCCACTAACAAAAGGTCTTTCTCGCGTCTGATCACTTTCCTGTTATGGGTGCCATTGACGCTGCTACTGTTAAGCGGAGTGATGCGCAACTTCGCTCGAGGCGGACTTAGACCGAGATGATTGCTCCTCCAGCTTCTACCGCTCCATCCACCTTTGCTCCTTCATCTTCTGTGGATGGAGTGACTCTTGAGGCCATCGTGGCACAGCTTGTGTGCATGGATGCTCGCCTAGACACACCCAATGATGAGTTGTGTCAGGTGAACACCCGTGTTGGTTGTATCACACGACGACAGGCTGTTATGGGTGGTTTCACTATTGCTTTCTCTCCATCTCCACCGTCCTCTAAGGATGAGAATGACGATGGCTTCGACAATGATGATGCTTGCTCGCCCAGTGATGATGAGATTTCTACTTGATGTACTTACCCTTTGTCACTCATGACAAAAGGGGAAGTAGTTTTGGATATAAGAGTAGTCATATATATAAGGGGAGAGTTAGCATATGAGATCATTTTTGTTAGGGGGAGTGTTCATTTTTTTTTTTTAGGGATGTAGTGAGGATCTTTGTATCTTTTCTTTTCTTTCTATTTTAGATACATTATCTCTTGTACATTGGTCTTGTGATCACTTAGTGATAGCAAACATTGCACTTATCCTTGATATATATTTGATGACGTTGTTATCACATTTCACCTATCACTCCATGTGTTGTTGTTGTTGTTGTTTTTTTTTTTTTTTTCTCCTATCTTTATACACATGTTTCTTATTTAATGTATGCAATCTATTGTTTTTGTTTCATACTAAGTTACCGTGATGAGTTTTGTTTAAAGTGTTTCAGAAATACAGGTTGTCAAAGTCTTCCTGCCATGAACTCTCTTCTTGCAAAGTTTTTCAAGAGTTTGTGTTAAGATAGATTTTATTGTATTCAACAAGTGAGTATGAGTTGAGTGATTTATGACTTCTCTCATATGTTCATTTGTTTGTTGTGGTTTTGTCACGGATTGCCAAAGGGGGAGATTGTTAGGACATACGTGAATTATGTTAGGAACATATGTCAATATTTTATGTAATTGGCTAATCCTTTGACAAAACGCACTTTACTTGTAATTGGGTAATACTTCAAGGAACAAGATTTCATGTTCAAGTGTTAAAGCCATGAAAATCTGTCCAAGAAACAAGTGAAGAAATGGTGGATTTTAAAACTCGACAACTAGTATCTATCGAGGTTTAAAAGCTGCTGAAGACCGAAGCTCGACAGCTAGCTCGATAGATACCTTATCTGTTGAGGTTTATGAAATTTAATTTTTCAAAGCTGATTTCACTCCAATTCATGAGTATGTGTTTAGGCTTTCTTTTCTCACAACCCTAAATATATAAGGATTATTTTAAGAGCCGTTAAAGGTTGCACGAGTATAGAGCAAAGTCTTGTTCATGCGAATTGTGACCGGAGACAGAATTTGTCCTAATTCATTTTTCTTTTGAAGAAGCTGCTGTGTTTGTGCACCATAGGGTTTTATGACCAAGGAGCTTCTTGATTTTCATCGTCTGGATGAATTGAAGAACTTTGCAGCAAACATCTTTCTCAAGTTGGTGATTAAGTCGCGTACTGGGATCCGTGTATCTATTGGTTAGTCACGTACTAGGAGCCGTGCATTACAAGGAGAAATTGTCACTACAGAACAAGTCCAATTGGGTATTGGGATAAGGGTTCAACTATAGGTTGGTATAAGGTACTGTGATTCTTTTACTTGTAACCGCTTGTTTTGATAATAGTGGATTCTCGGGAGTGGTGACCTTAAAATCACCCGATGGGGTTTTGCCTTGGTGGTTTTCCCCATTCATAAACAAATAATTCGTTTCATTTAATTTCCGCTGCATAATTAGTTATTCGGTGATTTGTTTGTGCTGCCATGCAAATTGTATGTTAATCTAATTAATTAATCAATCAACTTAGCTAATTAATTGGTTATTTTATCATAAGGGGTCAATACGTTCTTGGCCTATCGATGTGCTAGAGGTTCATGTTCAACATCTCAATAGCTGAAAAATTAAGTCTATAGACTTAGAGTTACTCACAATTGTAAAACATTTATTCAGTTATGTGGATTTGTTTTCCTTTGGGGTTGCTAGGTTAAAAATCCCAGTGGTTTTACTTTGGAATTATTATTGTTTTTTCTTAGTTCACCGTATTGTTGTGTTCTTTATTAATGTTGTTTATTTGTTATAAAATATAAGTGATTGATTACTTTAACCAAGGACCATTCATAATCTTTAAGTAACAACTTGGGCTTAAAACTTAGTTAATAAGGGTCTAAAAGTCAATGTGGTTATCTTCTTCCATCATACTATGTGGCGATTAAAGAAATTATCAATGCATAATTTTAGTCACATGACTTTTTTAATAAGTCATGTAAGTGCTTTAATTAAATAATACACATGAACAGATTTATAAATAATCGCACGATGAATTAGAAGAGATAACTCTAAATTTTTTTAGAGCTAAATTTTTTGGAAATATATATATATATATATATATATATATTCAGTTAAGACTATAACGAAAGAAATCTCAATCTTCTTAATATATTGCTAAATGTTTTGAGCTATGTATAATAACACTTTTCTCTTAATTCTGGATGGAATTTTCGTTCTTTACGTTCTTTCAAAACAGTGCATTAGATAAAGTTATCAAATTAAGCATGCGAAGTTAAAAACAAAGACATGGTTCACTTATTTGTACAAGAAAAATGAGTAATGAACCATACGAATATTGTTGGGACTTGCACGTGTGTGTGTATATATGTATATATATATATATATATATATATTTTAATAACTTGCCCTTTTAGCAAAAAAGTTAGCCAAATGCACACATAGTAGTGGGACTACTACTAATAAAAATGCTAATCTATTTATATTATTTTACCAGTCTTCAAAGAATTAGAAGTTTTTCCAGTATCCTGAGGTAACTCGGCACAATAAAGTTCTACAATCTCTTAGATTTGGAAACTTGAGCGGGGAATGGGAAACGAGAAGAATGATTGAAGAACAGAGGCAGGAGACATATAATAAACTGACTTGGTGTTCATGTCTTTTCTTTCTTTCTTTCTTTCTTTCTTTTTCTTTTTTGTGTTTTTGGTTTTATGCAGAACCTGCTTGAACGGTAACTGGTATTCATTAAAACAAAATAAACTGTCAATATTTGGGTACCATAACCAGAAAAATGTGAGGTACGTACCTTAGAATGACCTTATCTTTAAAGTCTTCTTGATTTGGAAAGCCAAATTAATTCGTTTGTCTATAAAAAGGACCGTTTGAGGACCACCACGATAGCAAATTGTTTGGTTTATAGTTTATACACAATTGAATGTTTCAATGCTCAATGTCACTCATTTGCCATGTATCCTTTTTTTCCAGTGATTTTATTTATTTTTTAGGAAGACTTTTTCTCATTGACTTCGGGTCAACATACATGAACATATATGATATGTGTCCCACGTCTCATACACGAGGAAAATGGGAGAAAATAAAATTGTATATCGATTGATTGGTCGGTATATTTATGATTAATTGCTTTTTTTAAATGTATTTAATTTATCCTTTTATTTTTCTTAAACTCCGCACTTTTTGAAATGGCAGTATAAATTTATAACGTATTTTAGTTGAGTTTCGGAATAACTTTTAAGTTGCTTGGTCTGTATTCAATTTTGGAATATACAAAAATAAAGTAGTTTTTGAATAGTTAATAAATATTTTTCTATTTGTATTAATTTAATATTTTTATTTTTATTTTAAATAGTTATTAAATTAATTATGACATCATCATGGTTCGACTTCGATTTACATTCAAAATCTTAAACCTCTCTCTTTAACAGTTCTTTGAACGATCTGAGTTTGAAAATCATGATGTATGTTCTTTTTAGAAGCATTTTGTATGTCAAGATAGCTACCTAGTATTTGCATGTTACTAAGCAAGCATCAATATTTCAACAACTTTTGACAATTTTTCAATCCATCGAACTATGAACAAGTTAGATTTGTGGATTCAGCCCACCTTGTCTCTAGGGTAATTTGTTCTACTAAGCCTATGATATAAAAAGAAAGCCCTAGAGGAGGCGCCAAAGACTTTTGGAGAGTTTCAGAGAGTACCTCTCAAGATTGTAGTGCCGCCCACTCTCAAAATCCTTTATTGGTGATAATTAAGCTTGACGCATATTTAGAAATAGAGTGTTTTGAAGTTGATACATATTCCTAAACAACAGTGTTGGATCAGAATCTTCCAATGGATAATTGAAGTCATGTGCTAGAGGTTCATGTGCAACATCTCAATAGCTGAAAAATTAAGTCTATAGATTTAGAGTTACAATTGTAAAACATTTATTCAGTTATGTGGATTTGTTTTCCCTTGCGGCTGCTAGGTTAAACATCCCGATGGTTTTACTTTGGAATTATTATAGGTTTTTCCTAGTTCACCATATTGTTGGGTTCTTTATTAATGTTGTTTATTTGTTATAAAATATAAGTGATTGATTACTTTAACAAAGGACCATTCATAATCTGATTAAGTAACAACTTGGGCTTAAAACCTAGTTAATAAGGGTCTAAACTCAACATGGCTATCTTCTTCCATCATACTATGTGGCGATTAAAGAAATTATTAATGCATAATTTTAGTCACATAACTTTTTTAATAAGTCATGTAAGTGGTTTTGTTAAATAATACACATGAATAGTTTTATAAATTATCGCATGATGAATTAGAAGAGATAACTCTAAATTGTTTTAGAGCTAAATTTTTCGGGAAAAAAAAAATCATAATTCACCACTCTTTAATGGGCTTATGACATCTTCCGAGGCAACTCATTAATAGACGAGAAATGATGTATACAATACAATTTTTTATTTTTGTGTGGAGAATTTCAACTTATTGCTTTCGCCCCTGATGATAGCTCTTTATTATCAGACCAAGAGACCAATCAGTTTTTTGGTATAGATGAAAATTGAACCCAAGATTTCTTATTCAACTATAAAAAATTTTACTAGTTGAGCTAACTAGAACCCATAGTGTACAATATAATTTGACTCTAAAAAGTGTGGACAAAATTTCTTTATTAACTAAAGAAATTATCTAAGCTAAAGGGACCACGTATTATTACGCAAAAGCAACTCATTTATATCGATTTGAGAAAACAAGAGAGCAGGAAGACACCCTTGTTGATTTTTCGGTCTTCAAGTCAACTTCGGCTTCTAAATTCTTTTTCTCTCTCCCTCTTTTTTCTTTTTTCTTTTTTTTTTTAAATGTAAATGCCCTTTTTTATAATAATTTTCAATTATATCCTGCCTCACACTTTGACTTATTCTTCTCAACATTGGACATGTTCCTACTTGGATGGTCTATAAAAATGATTAGGAAGAGAAACTTAGCATATCAAGTATCAAATCTCGAAATGAAAGCCATTCTAGTGGTCTTTTTTCTCTTGCTTTCCACATTTTTCATTCCTTCTTCAAATGCAGCTAGAGATTTAGCTGGTGAGAACACTATAGTTTCTAGTAGATAGATGTGTTTTAATCTATTTTGTAGCATACTTATTAAACTGAACTTATGATATTGTTTATAAAAAACAGATCATGAGTAAGAGTTTACATAGCAGTTGGTCAATTATGTTAGAATTATTTGGTGCGTTTCTGATAAATTATTACCAAGTACTAGCTACGTACTATAATTTTTTACTTTTGTCGGTTTTACAATATATGGAACTCTTATTCCCAAATCGCATCGCATGGTTCTAGGCCATGTTTTCCTTTTCAGATTTTAATTTATATTCTGATAATCACTTCATATCATATCTCAGACAAATCTGCAGTAACAGTACCTTCTCAGGATCCTCATAAGCCAGCAATTCCGTGTGGTCGTGGAAAGGCATATCGTGGATGTCTACCCAGCCCCAGGAAGCGACTATCTCCTCCTGTAACGCCGTTATCTCCAACTGTGACTTCACCATCTCAAACTGCAACTACGCCATCTCCACCTTAGCGAGTCCTACCCTAAGTGTGGTCGTGGAAAGCCATATACTTCAAGTATTCCAAAGCCACCAAAACCTTGTTTTCACCTACGGTCGCGAAGGTTGCTCATCACCTTAAACCCCTTTTGACTTTTAGATAATGGCTATAAATAAGTCATCTTTGTTTGATGTATTATATGTAGTTTGGGGTTTGTGATGCCTCTAATTCGCAGTGTTGTAATAATTTGCACTCAATAAGCTACGGCCTTTTTCTTTCTTCTTTTTTGCACCTTTTGTTACAATGAACCCTGAGAACCGTGTAGTTTGCAGTATAAGGTTTGCAAAATAAATTAAGAGCTGATTAAAGTAAGTCCATTGAGTATTTGTGGCACTTCATGCAAATTCTAATTATAATCTCTTCCACTGTTCGACAAACAAAGAGGTAAAGGAATTTTTTTGAGGCCCAGTCATGGGTGCAAGGGGGGAAAAGGACAAATGATAAGAAGTAAAAACATTGTTAATTAAGTATAGAGTTGACAAATCCATAACAATATAAATCTTGTTGGGTTTTAATGTACAAAATTAAGTTCAAAACTATTAAAGTAGTGTGTAGTGTGATTATATGTGATGATTGAATAATAAATGGAAGAGTAAAAGAGGAGCACAAAAAAAGTTTTATGTAATTCAACTTAATGGTCTACATCTACTGTATTAAAGTTCTATTAAAAAAATACTTGATTAACTTTTTAGATTAACCTAAATTGTAAATGAAATTTTGATATAAAGAACCAGTATTAGAAAATAGAGAGTGCGAAATGAAAATATACAAGAATTAGCACAAGAAAAGAAAATCCAAGTAAACAAACTAATCCATGACTAACAAGACCAACAAATCAACTATGTCTGATTCAATAAAAATAATAAATTCCAAAAAAACGTGGAAAATATGTTGTGAAAGTACAACCTCTAATACTTGCATATTAAGAAAGAAACTATCTAGTGGGAAGGCTTGAAAGCGAAGTAGATTTGAACACTATCATTTTCATTGATATTTTAATAATGTAAAAATCATTATCATATATAGTTCCACAAATGATAATATAAAAAGGAAGGAGCTTCTTCTCAAATGTTTTGTGTATCCCATTATTATGTCCATGTTCATAGAGTTCGTTTATAATCACTAACATGATTGAATATATAACATAATAAGTAACTGGCCGGTAAGATAATTAATAATAAAATGTTGACTAATAATATTTTGTACAAACTCTACCAAAACAAATATTTAAAATTTCTTTTGATTGATTTGTAACAAATGTTGCCTACATGAGATAGAAATACAGATTAGGATTAATTATTGTGTAAACACTTCGAATTTACTTTGTTAATTTTAAAACCTTGACTGTTGGTGGCAAAAGTTTTTCTCGTCTAAGGTTTTCTATCCGTGACCATATCACGTGTATACTCTATATTCCACATTATTTATTTTTGTGGTATTGGTGCATGCTTGGATAACCAAAGACATGAAAGCGTAATTGATTAATTAAGTTAACTTGGCCTAAAGTTGGTTAATTCGCGGGTCTAAATTTCTCGACACAAACAGATCATAAAGGCCGAAGAAAAGGAAAGAAGACAGCACATCCTAATAGAACAGTAAGTTGCATAGAAATTTAAGCAGATTATATACACTAATAATTGGAAAAAGTCAGAAAGAAGATAAGAGTTTTGGGAAAAAAAATATTGTGTTTAGGATATCCGGTAAGGCTAACTAAAGGCATCTCTATCTTCTTAATAAATTACTGAATTTGCTTTTAAACCTAGAAATTAAACATATAGAGTCCAAAGAAATAAATTACTAAATTTGCTTTTAATCCTAGAAATTAAACATATAGAGTCCAAAGAAAATGAAAGAAGACAACCCATCTGAATTGAACAAAAACTTGCTTAGAAATTTAAGGAGAGCATATACACTCATATTAAAAAAGTCACAAAGAAGATAAAAATTTTGAAAAAACTTTTATGTCAGGGATATATATCCAGTAAGAATAACTTAAGGCCTCCCTTCATAATAAATTGCTAAATTTGCTAAGTTGTAAGATCATAAATCTGGATGAAATCTTTCATTCACTACCAAAATATGTTATTACAATGCATTAGAACAAATCAATCAAGCAAGTTGAGTTAAAAGAAAAGGAAAAAGAGAAGACAGCACATCTTAATTAAAAAAAGAAGAGAAAGTCTAGCACCATAACCATTTTCACAACTTTGCTATAACTTAAATGATAAGGGTAATTTTGTAATATCGATACTCACCCATGACAAGGCAAAAGGCGACGGTCTTTACTCATGAGAGACAATGATGGTGCAAAGTCTATGGCTCTACGCCGAAGCTGACGACGACACCTTGAACGACGATACAGGAAGCTGACGGGGATAAGTTGAAGGGGATATGTAAACCTTTGACGGGTCTGACATGGCCTTGCTTGATCTCCACGCATGCATGTATAAGGAAACATCTTGTGTTTCACGCTTAACCCTAATCAAGAAGACTCCTACAAGGAAAGAATTCCGCAAGATATGCGAGTTAAAGAGGTTCTCTCCTACAAGGAAAGATCTTCTAAACCAAGGTGCAGATGTTAACCCTACGCTACTATAAAAACCCCAAGACCCTTACAAATCAAGGTACGTATAATTTACCCCAGCTCTGGCATTCTAGAGTGGTGAAAAGTTCTCTAACTTAATCTTCGGAGGGTCTTTGGCCGGTACCGCATTGGTACTCTCTTAAGGTTTTCTTTGTTTTTTTTTTTCCACAGGTCTTGTTTCGATCACATGAGTGTTATGCGGTTTACTGACGATTTTCATCATCAGTTGGCACCATCTATGGGAAGAAACTAGCTTTTGCGACTTGCAAGCCATACTATTGCTTCTCAGACAAAGAGTTGCATGGTACTTACTCACTCGATGGCAACCAACAACAACAAAGAGCCACGCACTCTGCCTTGAAAGACAAGTGCAGACACTGGCTGCGGCGGTAGAACGACTCACCAAACAAAATCATGATCTGGAGGAACAGTTGCACCAAAAGAACACAACGTTTAACACCCAAGAGGAAGATCAGGAAGGAACCAGCGCTGAAAGGAGAAATCAAGAAGGGCCGAAAGGCAACAACGCCCCAAGTAGATAAGAGCGACAAGACACCAGCCGTCCATCCACCACAGATACAGCTCCCCCTCACATAGTCGCAGAAATGCAGATGATGAAGGAGCGGATGAATTTTATGATGAACACACTCAGAGGACGAGTGTTAAGCGACCTCAATGACTTAGTCCACTGAACTGATTCACCGTTCACTACATCCGTCACATCATTCCCCCTACCACCGAAGTTCCATATGCCTCAAGTGGAGAGCTATGACGGATCTAAATACCCCTTGGATCACCTAAAATCTTTCAAGACTTTGATGCACTTGCAAGGAATAGCAGGCGAGATCATGTGCAGGGCCTTCCCCACTACACTGAAAGGCCCCACGAGGATTTGTTTTAGCAGATTAACACCCAACTCCATTGGTACCTTTAAGGAGTTAAGTGCTCAATTCGCCTTGCACTTTATCGGGGGGCACAGGTAAAAGAAGTCCACAGCATGCTTGATGAGCATTAAGCAATGAAAGGATGAAACGCTTAGATCTTACATAGCCCGCTTCAACAAAAAGGCACTCTTAATCGATGAAGCTGACGACAACATACTTGTGGCTGCCTTCACGAAAGGGTTACGGGAGGGTAAGTTCCTAGTTTCTCTATATAAGAACGACCCAAAGACTATGTTGGATGTGCTTTACAGGCCGACAAAGTACATGAATGCGCAGGACGCGTTATTGGCCCGAGAGGAGAAGCCCCTCAAGAAGAGAGAAAGATAGGAAGACCTACGGCAGGATAGGGGACGAAAGATGGCTAGGACCGAAGAAAGACGAGATGACAAGCGCTCCAAGCCTCTTACAGGGAGGTTCACAAGCTTCACTCCACTGACTACCCCGATCGACCAAGTCTTGATGTAGATCAAAAACGAAGGGGCCCTAACATTTCCAAGCAAGCTAAAGGGAAACCCCAATAAAAGGTCTAAGGACAAACACTGCCGCTTCCACTGAGACCACGGTCACGACACGGCCGACTACTACAACTTGAAGTAACAGATAGAAGCTCTCATCAGACAAGGGAAGTTGCAAAGGTTCGTCAGCAAGGAGAGAATAGATCCACCTCAAAAGCAGGCTCCTCGATGGGAGAACGAGCATCCTAGGCCACTCATAGGAGATATAAGAATGATTGTAGGGAGCACAACGACTACGGGGCCGTCCAAAAAGGCCCGTAAGACTTACCTCAGGATGGTTCAGAACGTCCAACTGACGGGTTCCGTACCAAAAACGGTGCGGATCGACAGCCCCGTCATTGAATTCTCGGAAGAAGATGCTCGACATCTTCACCACTCACATAACGATGCACCTGTCGTTAGCATACGAGTAGAGGATTACAACATGCATCGGGTTCTGGTTGACAATGGCAGCTCAGTTGACATCTTCTACTACCCCGCATTCCAGCAAATAGGGATTGATAGAGAACAACTGGTTCAGATGAACGCTCCACTCATCGGTTTTGGAGGAACAAGGGTGTTTCCCCTTGGTGCAGTCACATTATCGGTAATGGTGGGTGATTACCCCTAGCAGATCAGTAAAGACGTAACATTCCTTGTGGTCGACTGCTTGTCTGCTTTCAATGCCATCCTAGGACGACCCACCATCAATTCATGGAAGGCTATAACCTCAACCTACCACTTAATGATCAAATTTGCTACCGATTATGGAGTAGAAAAGCTATGCGAAAATTAGGTGGCCATGCGCGAATGCTATATAGCTATAATGGAGATGGACGACCACTTCTAGGCTATGAATATAGAAGAACACCGAAAAGTGACAGAGGCCGTTGAAAGGCTTGAAGAGATACTTCTCGACAACTCTAAGCCTGAGCAAAAGACCAGAATTGGTACCCTCACTAGTCCGGTGGTCCTCTAAGCAATTACAGCTTTTCTCAAAGACAACCGGAATGTGTTTGCTTGGAGCCATGAAGATATGCCTGGAATAAACCCATTAGTCAAGGTACACAGATTGAATGTGTCGTCCTCCTTCCCACCCATTCGCTAGAAGAAGCGGGTGTTTGCCCCCAGAAATATAGCAGAAGAAATTCACAAGCTACAGGAGGCGAACTTCATCAGAGAAGTTTACTATCCTGACTGGCTGGCAAACGTGGTAATGGTCAAGAAAGCCAGCGGAAAATAGAGGATGTGCGTAGACTTCACAAACTTAAACAAGGCATGCCCCAAAGACAGCTACCCCCTCTCTCGGGTCGACGTCCTGGTTGACTCTATTAAGCTTCATGGATGCCTTTTCAAGTTACAACCAGATCAGAATGGATGAAGAAAATCAGGAGAGACTTCATTCGTTACTAGCCAGGGCCTTTTCTACTATAAAGTAATGCCGTTTGGCCTCAAAAACACGGGCGTGATGTACTAGAGGCTCATGAACAAAATGTTCTTATAGAAGATTGGGAGAAATGTCCAGGTCTATGTTGACGACACGCTGGTGAAAAGCCAAAAGGAGGATGATCACTTGGAGGATCTCAGAGAAACATTCGACATCCTTCGTTCCTATAACATGAAGCTCAATCTAGGAAAATGTGCCTTTGGAGTGACAGTAGGAAAATTTCTAGGGTACATGGTGTCCCAAAGAGGCATTGAGGCTAACCTGGAAAAGATCTGAGCTATAATAGAAATGGCACCCTCTAAAAATGTGAAAGAAGTACAAAGCCTCAACGGCAAGATAGCCGCGCTTAATAGGTTTGTGTCCAGAGCAACGGATAAGTGTCTACCTTTTTTTCGCACGTTAAAGAAAGCCTTCAAATGGACAGCTGAATGTCAGCAAGCGTTCGAAGACCTAAAGGCCCACCTCTCTTCCCCACCATTGCTGAGTTTGTCAAAGCCTGGGGAAGAATTATTCCTCTATTTGGTTGTATCTTCAGTTGCCGTCAGCGCGGCCTTAATCAGAGAAGAAGACAAGTTGTAAAAACCCATGCACTATGCTAGCCGGGCGCTTCGTGGGGCTGAAGAGAGGTACCCACCAATGGAGAAACTCGCCTTCACTTTGGTTACAGCAGCCCGCAAGCTGAAGCCATACTTCCAGGCCCACACTATCGTCGTCCTGACTGACAAACCTCTACAACGAGCAATGAGTAGTCCCAAAGCTCCCGGATGGATGACACTATGGACTATAGAACTAAGTGTTTTTGATATACAATATCGCCCGTGCATTGCTATAAAGGGACAAGTGGTAGCCGACTTCATAGCAGAGTTCACCAATATGGAAGGCCAGGGGCTAGAAGAACCTCCTCATTGGAATATCCACACAGATAGGTCATCTAACAAGCACTAGCGAAATCAGTGTAATGCTCCGCTCCCTAAAGGGAAACGAGATCGAATGCATGGCTCGACTTGATTTCTCCACAACGAACAACGAAGCAGAGTATGAAGCCTTAGTAGCAGGACTAGACCTCGTCAAAACTGCAGGAGCAACAAGTGCGATCATATACTACGACTCTCAGGTAGTCACCAGTCAAGTAAACGGCGACTACGAATGCAAAGGAGAATGAATGAAGAAGTATCTAGATTAAGCGCGGAAACGCGTCAACAAACTACAAGCCAAGTTCTTCCAAATCCCTAGGGAAGAAAACAAGCAAGTTGATCGCCTTGCCAAAGCCGCATCAGCTGAATACATGCTTCGCCCTAGTAATGTACTTTCCTTTGTTCAAATTTCACCCTTGGTAGATGACGTCAGCGTGCAGGAAGTGAACTCAGAAGGAAATTGGACTACCCGACGGAAAGAAGGCCGCAAGAAAGCTAAAGGTTCAGGCAACACAGTTCCTCTTGATAAAGGACGTTCTGTACAAAAGGGGCTTCTCTCGACCGTACTTGAGATGTTTAAGTCCCAAAGAAGCGGATTATGTCATGAAAGAAGTATACGAAGGAATCTGCGACAACCACTCAAGGTTGCGGTTATTGGTACATAAACTGGTTCGAGCTAGATATTATTAGCCTACTATGCAGAAAGACACCCAAACTTATGTCAAAGCCTGCGACAAATGTTAAAGGTTCAGCAACGTCATTAGATAGCCAACAGAAAATTGACTCCGATAACAGTTTTGTGGCCATTCGCTCAGTGGGGACTCAACATCATGGGTCCATTCCCAATTGTAATATGGCAGCTAATGTTCCTTATAGTTGGTATAGACTATTTCTCTAAATGGATAGAAGCAAAAGCTTTGGCTACCATTGCGGAGAAGAATGTGAGAAGCTTCATCTGGAGGAACATCATCTGTAGATATGGAATCCTTAAAGTCTTAATCTCCGACAACGGGAAGCAGTTCAACAATGACTCCTTTAGGGATTTTTGCTCGCAGTTGGGAATCAGGAACCACTACTCCTTCCCCGCCCACCCACAAGCCAACGGGTAAGTTGAGGTCACAAAACAATCCTTGCTTAAGATCATCAAGACTTGACTCGAGGGGGCAAAGGGTGTATGGCCAGAAAAGCTACCAAGCGTACTATGAGCATATAGGACAACAGCAAGAACACCTACTAGGGAAACACCATTTCGACTAGCGTATAGAAGCGAGGCAGTCATCCCAACAGAAGTTAGACTCACGAGTTACAAAGTGGGAAATCATTATGAAAGAAAGAACAACGAGGCTATGCGTCTACAGCTTGATCTACTAGACGAAGTCTAGGCGACAGCTAAACAAAGACTCGCATGGTACCGGGACTTTATGGCCAAGCACTACAACTCCCGGATCAAAAACTGAGACTTCAAGGTTAGAGACCTCGTCTTGAGGAAAGTAATAGGCGCCGCTAGAGACCACGCACAGAGAAAGCTCGGCCCAAACTGAGAAAGACCCTACAGAATCACGTGATGGCAGAGGAAAGGCACCTACCACCTGGAAACACTAGATAGACAGAAATTGCACCACCCATGGACCACCAAGCATCTCCGAAAATACTACCAGTAAACATAATAACATGAAAGCGACACTCCTCATTTTCTAATTTATTTTAGTTAATTTTTGCTACAGAACCTTTTAAGCCCAAAGGGCCGGTCTTTTTCTTTAAAGAAAAATTTTTCTACATGCATTTTTCATAATAAGAGGAGTTTATTTAGAAATAACTGGCGTATTTATTTGTTTCATAATTAAGTCCATAAGTGTATGGGTTCATCCCTATGGGATGAAATAGTATCAAGTCCACAAGTGGACGGATTCATAATTAAGTCCATAAGTGGATGAGTTCATCCCATAAGGATGAAATAGTATCAAGTCCACAAGTGGACGGATTTGTAACTAAGCCCATAAGTGGGTGGGTTCATCCCATAGGGATGAAATAGTATCAAGTCCACAAAATGGACGAACTCATAATTAGTCCACAAATGAACAGATCCATTAATGAACCGATCCACAAGAGGACAAATTCATTATTAAGTCCACAAGTGAACGAGTTCATCCCTTAAGGATGAATTAATATTATCAAGTCCACAAATGGACGGGTCCATGATTAAGTCCATAAGTGAACAAATTCATCTCATAAGAATGAGTTAATATTATTAAATTCCACAAGTGGACAAATTCATGACTAAGTCCATGAGTGGATGAGTTCATCCCATGATGATGAGTTAATAATATTAAGTCCACAAGTGAACGAGTTCAATGTTAAGTTCACAAGTGGGCAAGTTCATAGTATTAAGTCCACAAGTGGACGACTCTGTTACCCACGGACATATTGCCCACCATCAATATAAAGTGGACAAATCCAAGTTGATGAGTTTATTCGACATAAGTGAATAGATTCATTAAAGCTCAAGGAACGAACAAAATTCATTATCAGGGTAGAGTAAACGGATTCTTCCTAGACCCATTAAGTTGCTCAAGAGACGGGTGCATCTTAGCATACATAAAAATTATATAAAGCGATGAATGTAAAATAAAGAGAATACACCATAAATAAAGTGTTTACAAGCAAAGCCCAAAAAACAGAGGCGCTTAATATTGTTTAAGAATAAAACGAAATACATAGCAGGTTATCGTTAAAAGTGAAAAACTAAACTAAGGGATCTTAGATGTCCTGAGCTGAAGGGTTCTCGTCGGCTTGGGAAGAAGGATCCTGGGCGTCTTGAATAGAAGGGCTTTCAATATTCTGAGGCTCAGTGGACGGAACCAAAGGGGCGACGGGAGGGTCTGCAATTGGTTGAACAAGGACGACACTATCATCTTTTGGATCAGGCTTCGACTTTATGGAGTCATCGGTTTCCTTAAGAGTAGTGTCACTGGCAGGAGTCGATGGCAAGGGGTCGTCCATGGAAACCCTGGATAAATCCAAGTGACGGTAGATGGACCTGACTTGTTTCAGGCAGTCCTTAAACCCATCTCCATAATAGACAGCGCATGCATTAATAAAAGGTTGTGAAGCCTTAAACTCAGCTATGGCATCTACCTTCGCCGTCTCCACTTGCCCAAGGAGAGCCATCAGCTTCTTCTTCATAGCTGCCTTAGCTTCCTGCTCCTTTTCCTTCTGACGGGTTTCCTCCTCCAATTTCCCCCTCAACTCCGTCACCTCCTTGTTGAGAGTGCGAAGGGCCTCCTTATATTGATCCTGTGCGTTGGTTAAATTCTTGTTGCGCTTCCTTAGAACGACCAACCACCCTTTCCTCAGCAACACACATGTCCTGGAGCGCCTTCATGCACACCAGTGCCTGGAAACGGAATATAACCGTCAGTTGGAGAACAAATGAGAAATCATAATTTATTTATGGAAAAAACCTACCTGTGAAAGATCAAAAATGCCTGACAACCCCAACTTTTTTGTCGTCAGCTTAGCACAAGGATCCAGGTTCGTATCCTTAATGATAGAGTCCATCACCTCAACGGCATGCTCCTTATGAGTGAGGAGGCGATGGACAGATCCCTGAGTGACAAGGCCTGATGTCGTTATTAACCCTTTGCCTGCATCATGGCTCGGCTTTAGGGGTGACAGTGTCTTGGGCGGTTTATCCCCAAGAGTGACGAACACTTTCTTAGAGGGATAATCGTCCTTCTTGTTAGCTTTCCTCTTGGGTGCGCCCTTCCCGGCAGCTTTAGGGCCTGATGAGGACGCCCCATCTTTCCCCTTTGCCTCATCCTTTTTACGCATAGCAGCTGATGCTCTTATTGAAGCCCTCAGTTTGGCTACATTCATTTCTGCCAAGAACATAGAGCGGGAGTGAATCACAAGAACAACAAAGAAGAGATGGAAAGAGATAAGGAAGAAACTTACAACATTGGGAGTATTCGTTCAACCTACGAACTGGTTTTGGACCACCACAATAGGCATGCAAAGTGTCGAGGAACGAAAGCTTCCTGCTCGCTTGTTATGTGTGGGCGAACTCTAGCTGAAGGAAAAAGAAGACGACGTTAATGCATTGAACAAAAAGAAAAACAAACATCAGACACTAAATTAAATAAAAAAAAAAGGAAAGCAGACGATGCTTGACTTGAATCTTTGACAATGCCACCCACTCATCCTGACGGCATACCCAATCCGTCCCTTTAACAAAGAAGTACCTACCCTTCCAATTTCTGTTGGAGTCAAGCAAATCAGACACTAGCATAAGCATCTTCTTCCTTAGCGCGAAGTGGTATATCTCTTGGGACGAGATAATGTATTGGGGTTAATAGCACCAAAAGTACTCGTCAAGAGTTAGCTGACAGTTCCCGCCACTTAAATGACCCCACAAAATCTTAGCCCCAATGAATATCCTCCAAGCGTTTGGGGCAATTTGATTGACGGACAATCCCAAAAGTTGGCAACTGACGATGAAGTGCCATCAGTGGCAGCCTCAATCCTGTCGCGAACGTGGTGTCGTACATGCCAACATCCGTGGTCTTCCCTAAATAGCACTTCTCAAATTTCCTAGGAAGACAAATTAGGATGTTATCCGAAATTTGGTAATGGTCACGTAAAGTGTTGAAAACATTGTTCGACATCGTCAGCAGAAAATCATTAAAAGTCCAAATTCTAGAGAGAATGAAAGAAGGGTCATCACTGGGACTTCCCGAAGTTCCCTTAAAGGTTTCCCCGTCACCGTCATCTTCATCCCCGTCACTCTCTCTATCCTCTTCTCCCTCATCATTCTTGTCCTCGCCCTTACCCACTACTACTTCCTCATCCTCCCCCCTACAACTTTTTACTTCCTCGTCAGGAGATTGGGCCGACATTTCCCTCTCTGACGATCAGGAGAAGCCCTTCTCGAGCTTATGGCCTGACGAGAATATCTCGTCATAGCCCGCCCCGTCATGGACTGACTACGTTGCTTCGCTCTCTCCTAACATATTTACACTTACAAGCGACGAAAACATTCTAAGAACCTAAGCTGACGGTCTCTCTAAAGAATTAACAACTAATTAGAAAAACAAGAACAGGGGACGAAATAAAATAAAATAAAAGCAAGGAAAACTTACAAGTTGAGTCGACGGTCCCCTAGGAGGTGACGACCTCAAGTAATGAAAGCAAAAGTGACGAGATCAGCAAGTAGACGGAGACAACAAAGATGAAAGTGACTAGCTCTCTCTCTCAAAGTCAGCAACGATGAAATCGAAGAAAATGAAGAAGTAGGAGAGATATATATATAGGGTAGAAAACGTACAGAAGACGAAGCAACACCCTCGTCCAAAAACGGGGTTAATTAGCTCGCGCCACATGTTCAAGCATTTAATAAAGGCTGCTCGAGGAATCACCCATAAATGCCCTTTCTTTTCCCTTAAACAAATAATAATAATAAAAACTACAAAGCTAATTCCATAACCCGTCAGTTAAAGCTGACAGGGCTATGGAGTAGGGGGCAGCTGATAAGGGTAATTTTGTAATATTGATACTCACCCATGACAAGGCAAAAGGTGACGGTCCAAATAAGGTCATCAGCTTTACTCATGAGAGACAACAACGGTGCAAAGTCTACGGCTCCACCCTGAAGTTGACGACAGCACCTTAAACGACGATATAGGAAGCTGATGGGGATAATCTAAAGGGGATATGTAAACCTTTGATGGGTCTGACGTGGCCTTGCTTGGTCTCCATGCATGCATGTATAAGGAAACATCTTGTATTCCACGCTTAACCCTAATCAAGAAGACTCCTACAAGGAAAGAATTTCACAAGATACGCGAGTTAAAGAGGTTCTCTTTTACAAGGAAAGATCTTCTAAACTAAGGTGCGAAGGTCAACCCTACACTACTACAAAAACCCCAAAACTCTCACAAATCAAGGTACGCATAATTTATCCCAGCTCTGGTGCTCTAGAGTGGTGAAAAGTTCTCTGACTTAACCTTCAGAGGGTCTTTGGCTAGTACCGCACTGATACTCTCTTAGGGTCTTCTTTGTTTTTGTTTCACAGGTCTTATTTCGAGCACGTGAGTGTTGTGCAGCTTATTGACGATTTTCAGCATCACCATTAACCATCTTGTGAGTGGTGAAATTATGGTCCCAAATGAACCAACTATTTTTGTGACCAAAATTGTGAAAATTGTTGTGGTAATAGACTTACTCAAAAAATAACTAGCACAAAAATTTTAAAAAAGCAAATAGAAAGTTACAAAGAAGGCAAGAATTTTTGAAAATTTTATATGACATGAATATACAGTAAGACTATAATGAAAGACATCTCAATCTTCTTAATATATTGCTATATGTTTTGAGCTATATATAATAACACTTTACTCTTAATTGTGGATGGAACTTTTCGTTCTTTACCTTGTTTCAGAACAGTGCATTAGATAAAGTTATCAGGCGAAAAATAGCCAAATACCACATATTGGCAAAATTTGTGGCAAACTAGCACTGTTTCAGAAATATTTAGCAATCTACCACTTTTTCAGTACTCGAGTTCCACAAAATCGAGTTCTAAATAGTAATTGAGTTTAGTGAACTCGAGTTCCTAGTCAGTCACCAGCGTGGCACTGTTGACCTGGAATTTGTGTAATTAAAAAAATAATTTGGTACTCGATATTACTGAAATCAAGTACTTCTTTATAGTACTTGAGCTTCATAGAGTCGAGTACTTTTTTTTTCCCCTATTTTTCTACTTTTCATATGGTCGAGTTCTTTTCTATCTCTCTGTCTCACGTAGAGGCACTCTTTCTTCTTCATTTTTTTTTTTTTTTTTTTTTTTTTTTATCTCCCGTAGGAACTCACTCTTACAAGTCAAAGAAACTTGTCAAGTCAAAGAAAATGGCAAGCATTTATGGCCAAAGAAAAGAAGCATGAATTTGGTTGGATTCATATCCCGTGCAATAGCTAGGGTATTGCACGGGGTACAATACCTTAATTCTCAGTCATAGATTTAATCTAATGGCTTAAGCCTTTGACACCTCACCAACCCATGCTGGCAATTTATGTGCTCACTTTTCTTTTCAATTTAGCTTCCCAAATTTCAATTTCAGGAAAACACTCTCTCTTGTCTCTCTCTCCCACTTTAACCGGTGTCTCTCTTGCCTCCACCACTCTCTCAACACCTCCACACTTCCCTCAACCTCATCGTCACTGCTGCCAGCATACCCAACTCAGAACCATCAGCAAAATCAAAGAAAAAACATCAACTCACCATTTGAAGCCAAACCCCTATGCCTCGTAGATCGCTTTTTAGACCCAGATCAGAGAGCAAGGTTGGGGTTTGGAGAGAATCGGGTGTAGAAAAGTTGATGAAGCTCTCTCTTCACGGCATAGCCACTAGCCTGGATCTCCAATTTCGATGATGCTAGCCTTTTTCTCATCGGAAATCCCTAAAATCATCGCTTCCTACATCAAAAATCCCTAAGCTTCTCTCTCTTCTCATCATCTCTCTTCTCTCTTGTTCCTTTATACTAGCTCCTTACGTCTTCTTTAACTTTGTTTCCACTTTCTCTCTACTCTGTAAGCTTTTCTCTCTCATGGGTTCCCTTATTTTCCTTTGGTTTGTTCTTGTTTTTCTCTGTTTTATGTGAGTCTTTAGTGTATTTGTGGCTTTTGTAGATTCATTTGGAGACCCCTTTGCTGATATGGGTGCAAATACTCCCTTGTGTTCTTCAGTCTCTAGTGGTTAGTACTACTATCTTTCTATTTTGTTTTTGTTTTTTTTTTTTAATTTCCCAATTTGGAATTAAGTTTATCCAATAGTATTGATGTACTGGAAAGGAGTTGACCATGTGATTATAAAACCCTCATAATATAATCTCCTTTTGGTAGGTGAGAACAATTAATTTTAATCTTAAATGGCTGTATGTAGGTTGTGTGTTTAAATGTTTAAGGTTTGGTGAATTTAATTTGGGATTTGGGACCCCCCCGCATACCCCACCTCTTTAGCCCTCTGCAACAGAGCAGGGGCTGACCTTTATCTTTTGGATTGAGTTTGATCCAACAATATAATCATGAAATGTTATTAAAGTTTAGAAAGATACTAATTTTATTGTTACTGTTCTGTAATATATATGTATGGGTTTTAATTATGTATATGCAGGAACAATATGCTGTGATAGGAGCAGTATTCATTTTGATATTTGTGTTATGAAAGGGGATGTTAGAACACACTTTGCTTCCTCTTCAATCTTCTTTTTCACCTCAAGAGACGAAAATGATTTGGTTAATTATGGTGATGAAGAGGGAGATGAGGTAATCCAACATGAATAGATCAGACTATATACACGAAAATGGGAAAAGGGTACTATGGACACCATTGATGAATTAGACCTTATTGCAAAGAAAGAGCATTCTGGTGTAAATCATCATTGTGATGTCCGGCATGATGTTCCGACATGTGTTTACTCAATTTCTGTTTCTTCATAGATGTAATATATTTCCTTAATTTGATAATGTAAGAGTTTGCTATATTATGAATTTTGTTGGTGATGGACTTCCTTGAGCTTTTAGGTTCTACTTCATTCATATTATTCGTTTCAATGAAGCAATGGACATTTCTGATCAACCATGATTTGATATTTTGATTATGGTTTTTTGAGCTCAATAGTTGATCAATTTTTGGTGTTTTGATGTTCTAATTTATTCAATTTACATATAATGACTATTTATCTTTTTCCAGCATTAGCAAGCGCAACCATATCAAAACTATTCTCTTTGGCTCTTTCCTTTAACATATAAAATATGCACTTTATATTGGATGCAGTTCTTTTGTGAAGACTGAGAATCTAATAACTTATATATAGAGCCCCAGCTCACTTTCAGTATTTAAGGGAAGTTCTTGAGACTCAGAACTTTTCATTCCAAACCTTTCAAGAAGCAAGTGTATTATGAGTTTCTTCATAGTATATAAGATTTTCTTCCACCCCTGTTTCTGATTCTTGGTGGATACCTGATATTAGTGTGAACAACGAAGATATTTTTGAAATTTTAATGTGAGATGCTTCAGCATTGTAGTTTATAAACACTTCTTTGGTATTTTGAGATTTCCCTTATACAAAAGACGTCAACAAAAAATCAGCAAAATTTACCATGCTTATGTAACTACATAGAATAGTTCAATTTCATGATTTTTATAAAATTATCAACATTTTCACTATTTACAACATACTGCAAAAGAACCACTCTTTGGTTTACCGAATGATTTGATGAAGAAAGGAAAGCACTTTATATTGATTTGAAATCCCGTTGATATTTTGGTAAGATGCTTGTGTAATTTATTAATTGGTCATTTGCCTCACACTACAAAAAACAGGGTTTATAGCCGCATTTCAAAAACGCGGCTATAGACACAAAAAACGCGGCTATAGGATATAGCCACGTTTCCTATAGCCGCGTTTACAGCCCAAGCCTATGCTATGCAGCAATAGCTCCCGGCGGGTTTATAGCCGCGTTTTTGTAACAGCGGCTAAAGGTCGGACCTAAAGTCGCGTTTCTTAACCGCGGCTACAGTCTTCGGCCCTATAGCTGCGTTTTTAGAAAACACGGCTACAGACCCGCTTTAAGCCGCGTTTATAACCGCAGCTATAGGGTTTTTTTTTTTTTTTTTTAATTTCTGTGTTTTTTTTTTTCCCCAAAAAAATTTAAAATTCAAACCAAAAAAAAATTTAAAATTAAACACAAATCCAAAAAATTCAAAATCAAACACAAACCCAGAAAATTCAAAATCAACCACAAACCCAGAAAATTCAAAATCAAACATAGCATACTCACAATACAAACACAACATGCTTCAAAATATAAGAACACAAACCCATGAATCTTCTCTCATTCAACAAAACTAACCCAAATCTAACAGTAAATCCATTCAACGAACATAAGCACAATACCAGTATTAGTAACACAAGCACAAACTCAATGAACACAAGCACAAACTTAAGAACACAAACCCATTTAAACATAAGCACAATATCAGTAACACAATAGCACAAATTCAAGCACAGATCCAAAAAATTTAAAATCATAACTCAAATCCAAATCAAGACATGTACACAAATATTGCTAGAATATCCACTTCATTCAAAATTTTCAGTATTTCCTTCATTTTCTTACTAACAAAACATAAAAAAAAAAAAAAAAAAAAAAACTAGATCTATAGACAAATCAGTGTGCTAGAGAAAAAAGAAAAAGAAAGAAGAAGTAGCTTCAAAGAAACAAAGAAAAAAAAAAAGAGTTGTGTTGGAGTGAAAAAGGAAGAAAGAAAAAGGGAAAAAAAAAAGAAAAAAAGAAAAGACAGAAAGAAGCACATACCTGGTGACTTGCAGAAGAAAGGAGCCAAAAAAGAAGAAAACATGATCAGCTGCTCCAAAGAAACAAAGAAAAAAAGAAGAAGAAGAAGAGCTACGTTGGAGTGAAGAAGGAAGAAAGAAAAAGAAAAAAGAAAAAGAAAAAAAGAAGTTCACTGAAGCATTCACGCCGGAATGAGTGAAGAAGGAAGAAAGAAAAAAAAAAAAGAAAGAGAAAAGAGAGAAAAGATGAAAGTAAGGTAGGTGGGAAAGTGGGTTTCCCTTAAAAAATTATTCTGCGGGTCTATAGCTGCGTTTTTAAAAACGCGGCTGTAGGTCCGTCTTAAAATTATTTGGTTCGACCTATAGGTCCCTGTTAAAAATTTATCACGGGTCTATAGCGTTTTTTAAAAACGCAGCTATAGGTCCATTTAATGAAATTATTCTGCAGAACCTATACCTGCATTTTTAAAAAACGCGGCTATAGGTTCCCTTTAAAAAATATTCCACTGGTCTATAGCTGCGTTTTTTTTTTTTAAACGCGGCTATGGGTCCCCGTTAAAAAATATTCCGCGGGTCTATAGCTGTGTTTTTTTTAAAAGCACGGCTATAGGTCCGTTCTAAGAAATTATTTGACAGGACCTATAACCGTATTTTCAAAAAAACGCAGCTAAAAAAACTTAAAAACGCAGCTATAGACTTTACCTATAGCCGTGTTTTGAAAACGCGGCCAAAGGTGGACGTATAGCCGCGTTTCTTACAAACGCGGCGATAGGTCCACCTTTGGCCGCGTTTTTTGAAAAAGAGGCTAAAAAAACGCGGCTATAGCCTGTGTTTTTTTGTAGTGTCACAATTTGCATATGAAATAAGTAAATAGTTCCTTTCATTATAAAATTCATGACCTTGCTCATAAATTTTATGACTAGTACTCTTATCACTAAGAACTTATTATTAAAAGACAGTTAAGCAAACACATGATGGGGAATTCCCCCTCAAAACAGAGCACAATAAAAATCCCTATTACAAACATGGTTTTGTTGACAAAAGTCTCTCTAGCAAACTCATGGTTTTGACTATTGACTTCCCATTTGATAGAATGCACAATACCTTCTTTAAAGCTAATCAGACCTCCATGAATGCTCTATTTCACAGTGACAGAAGATGGCAAATTGCACAACCTCAAGCTAATCTGCAGATAACAGCAATTGAACTTGATTATCTCCAGTATTTGATACCCCATTCCACAAACATTAAGGGATGTTATAAATCGTGGACAAAATCCAACCCTCTAAATCATACCATTACTTCAAAGGAAACAACATGATAATGGGCTCATTATTTCCGTTAGAGCTTGCATATAACAAGGTTCTATGAAATCTTCTTATCCGGATTGTCATCAAGCAACACGGATTGCCAGCGTGGATTGGTGAGCTATCAAAGGCTTAAGCCATTAGATTAAATCTATAGCTGAGAATTGAGGTATGGCACCCCGTCCAATACCCTAGCTATTGCATGGCATATGAATCCATTTGGTTTGCATGTCAGGTGTTGTTCTTGGCCATCTTCTTTGACAATTCATGAAGGACATTTAATGCAAGCTCTTACATTTGTTCTCGCTTGAAACTTCTTGAATATCATGCATCTTCCTAACATGGGTGTGCAAGCCATTTAATGGTTTGTTGGCTAATGTCAAGCCACTAAGTTTGACTATTCAAGCCATTCCAATGAAAAAAAAAAAAAAAAAAAGATTCTCGACTGCACTAAGCTCAAGCAAGGAAGTTAATTTCGTACCGTACCGGCCGGTACCTCTGGAATTTGCCATACCGGTGCTTAGGCCGGTACAGAAATGCTCTTGTTTCGTTTCAGTTTAAATACCGGCTGTACCAGAGCCATTTTGGACATACTAGGATAAATACCGAGTTTCGGCCGAAAAATAAATACCGGGCAAAACAAAAACAAAAAACTCAAAAATCCCCCTAAATTTCAAGATCCACCTCCTCAGTCTTATCTCGGTTTTTCCTCCTCTTCTTTGTATTTGTCTCTGCTACACATTTCTTCTTCTTTTCCTTTGTTTCGCCAGCCTCTGTTTCTACAGCCCCTTCATTTTCTTCATTTATTTCTCAACATGTATTTGTCTCTTTTTTTAGTTTTGGTACACTCACTTGAAAGTAGAAAAGTAGTCAGTCAAGAAGCAAGTGACAAGTCTTCAAAGCAAAATGTGTGGAGGTGAAAAAAAGAATGAAAAATAAATAAATAAACTTATAATGAAAGACTAATGGGCTACAACTGTAAGCAAAATGTGTGGAGGTAAAAAAAAAATAGAAAAAAAAAAAATCCTAACGAGTTAGGACTTTCAGTAGTTGACCGCGTTAGTGTAGGACTTGGATACTCTACGCATTTCAAATAAAAAAATTA